>OY740767.1:79452059-80032904 GCA_963513935.1 Aphrophora alni | reverse complement strand
ATTATTTAAGCTAATTTATTTATGTAAAAAAAAACTTTAACTACCGGTTTTTTGGTACAGTGGTGTGATTATTTCAACCGAAACTTTTGTAACAAAAACCTTTTCTGACAATAAATAACGGTTATATATTCCACTTTAACCGAAATCATCTTTAATCGAAACAGCTATATTTTGTACCGCTTTGATTCCTGAACTGTTATGTCTAAAGTAAAATGATTGTATGAACTAGGAGTTTTCTCAGAATAGAAGGATTCAGGTATTTCTAAAGAAAACCCTTTCAGCAAAAATTTTAAGAGTCAGTCATTTACATCTATTAGGTAGTAAGTAATTCAAAATATATTTGAGATGGACGAGTGTAGACTGTGAAACCCGAATCGTAGCATCTAGTCCATATAACATCTCGTCCCTCTAACACCAGGTCCTAATTCCAGGAACAAATACTTGGGTTTACTTCTCTACCCGCCCACTAGTAACATCTTGTCCAAACACCTAACACCTCAATGTTTGACAGGTTTACAATATATATTTGACAGTACTACCTACTATAAACTGATTGGTAATTAAAATTTGGCTATGTAATATTATATTTTAAAAATTTAAAAAAACCAAAATAAATTAAATAAACCACGGAAAACTAACAATAAATATTTGATCAAACTAACTCTATTCTCCTTCTAAATTTGTTTGTGAATTTCATGTCAGACTGTTCTGCTTCATCTTTAAGTGTCACAATAAAATTTATGACTCGAGGGTGTGGTTAAGTTCGTTTATCTTATCTTAGTGTTGTAGCATTCATAAAATAAATCTGCATTTTTGTTATCGACAGTCCACTCGCCGTCCCTCTTATCTTCCCTCTCTATATCTGATATCTAAGTACAAAGTACAACGGCTGGTTAGCGAGCCGATCTAACATCCGTTATCTAGTCTACCTGTAGTCACACAATGTCTGACATCCATATTCAGCTACGTTAGAGAAAAATTTCTTCTTGGACTTCAAAATTTCAACCCTAGTTTTTTGGCAATGTTAATCTACAAGTTTTGTGCGTTTTAGTTCTATAATGTTTAGTAAATTTTCGTTTTCACGGCACAAGCTTACGTGAACTGCGACAGGATTTTCCAGGTACAGATTTTATCATATATTAAATTTTTGTTAATGCTTTAAAACAATTTATTAATTATCATGTATTTTTAAAATATGTATTTCATGTTTTATTTAATATTCAATGTTCTTTTGAAACTCAATGATTATAAAAATTTACTTTTCTTAAAACATACTTTACAAAATCTTGTAAAGGCACATTTTGAGTTTGGAACAATTATGTGAAATAAGTGCAAACTAATGTTGAACTTTGAATGATCGAAATATCTCATTGTACATGTCAAATATAAAACAATTGAAGAAATCTGTTCTAAATCAGAAAATTTCGTTTTGCAGACTTTTGCAAATCTTTGCAAGTCTTATACAAGCTTTGTTTCAAACAAAATTAAATATATATAAATAGATTTATAATCATCAAAGAAGCTTTTAAGTACAATCTTAACGAATTTCTGTTATACAATCAATTTTCTTTGATTTTGACAAATAACCAGATATTTTCTTTAATAATGAACATTAATGCTAAAACATGTCTGATTTTGTACAGACGCTAAAAAACATGTTTTTTTTGCTATAGCTAATATGCTGGTAGAAGAAACACAGCGAAAGATCTAGACATGTTTCGTCCTGTTAACAAAACACGTTTTATCCAACTTAGCTTCAGTTTCATGTGCACAAAAGTGATGTAAAAAAAAAAAAAAAAAGAAAAAAACTAACTTTATTGAACTTTAATTAAACTCATATTGTATATGTGCCTAAAATTTATTTCAGCGAATATGTTTTCTTAAAACATTCTTTTAGATGTAGACTTGTGTAATTAATTATAAAATATATAAAAATTCTTGGGTGGAGCCTGCATGCAAACTTTCGGTCCTAACAACCTCCAAGAGGTTATTTTCTAAATTAAAATAATTGACGTCAATTAATAAAATTAAATATGCAAAATTTTCATGTCTTTTCTAAAATAAACTTCTCTTTTATAATAAATTCTTTTGTCTAAAATATATATATTTATTGGCCAATATAGCATTTAAGTAATTTATCAAATAAGTAATATTATGTAACTGTTTTAAAAACTTATCATTTCATAAAGTTAAGAAAGGGGGGAAATAAATATCAGCATCTTTTCATCTTTTTTTTATTTTTGTAATTTTTACATTTAAGGGCGTATTATCTTTTTTTTTGGATTAATTATAATCCTGCTAATTGTTAAGCTGTGCTCATTGTCTTTTGTTAAATTTTGTAACTATAAAATATATAAACTAAAAAGGGGGGATAAATTTTCAGAATCTATTGATTAATTTTTTTTAAATTATAATATTTTACTTTAAGGGCGTATAATCTTTTTTAAAATATAATCTTGTTAATCATAAGCTGTTTATGATAATTTTGTCTCAGGATGTCTTTCTCAGTTGTAAATGATAAAATCTGAAACGTCGAAATTTCTTTCTGTTTAAATAAACTTGAGCCTTGTTAATTACTAAATTTGTCTTTGTCTTTTTTTTTACTTTTCTTTTTCAAACATTGTTACCATTTTGGTTCCGCCTTTCTTAAATTTAAGTCCCCTGGTAACATGTTTCTGGTAGCAGAGCGTGGTTAATTTAAAATTCTGGAACCTTAGTTAATTTTCAAAATTTTGCATTGGAACTATCTAAATTTAAATTCAAAATTTTCTTTGTTAAACAAGGCTCATTTTTATGTTTTGCAGCTTTTTCAAATACTGCACAACTGTTGCTGATGAAATTTTTTTTTTTATATTTAGTTTAAATATTTAGATATCTATAAATCTATAGTCTCTTTTTTTATTATTTATTTATTTTTATAAACACTTACACAAAAACTTCTAAACCAATTTCGATAAAATTTTTTTTTATTATTATTTTGTCTGCTTAAATATTTTTTTTTTTTTTTATATATATTTACATACACTGCACACTAATCATTCACTGAATTTGATCCAGACAGCGGGCTCATTCGGGAATTCCAAAAAAAATTTAAATAAATAATAAAATCCAAAAATAGTTAAAAACAAAAAAAAAACAAAAAAATTCAAAATCTCCTTCAAAAATTTTCTCGAGTTTTCTTTCGCTTGTCTGTATTAATTCATACTTACACACACACATATACACAACAACTACACTACATATAATTCTTGAGTCTTTCTCTGGCTCTTTCATTTTTTTTTGCATCATCTTAAAAGAAATTTTTTTTAAATTACTTGGTTTATTTTTTTTTAATAATTATCAGCAACAGTTAAAATGGCAGTGGATTTGCTGCGATTAGTGGACTCGTTAAAAAACACTGAGCTTGCTTTTGAATTTTTTTTTTGTCATCTTGAAGGAAAATTATTTTTATTTATTTTTTTTTTTAATTTTATCATCATGAGCAATAGGCAAGATGGCGGTGGACTGGTTGATGCAGATGGTGGCATTTGTTTAATAGTAAATTGAAATGTTGAACACCTTTTTTTTTAAAAAATATATCATTGTGTGCGAAATTTTTTTTTTCTTTTCCAAATTACAGGGGCCCAGTTTTTGTAGGACAACATGGTTGGCCTGTTTGTCTATTCTTTAAATTATTCGGTTGTTTGTCTTTTTTATTAGCAGGTCAACATGTTTGTTTCCTAATTTAGTTTTTTTGTTAGGGTTGAGAAAACCGGAGTTGGGTTTTCTCACATTGTGGGTCACCTTTTTATATTGTCTCTTTTGCCACACCTTTTTTTTGCTACACTTCTTTTACACCTTTTAATAATCACTTAACATATTTTGATGAAATTTTTTTTTACACATTTTTTTTGATTAAATTAAATTCCTTTTTTTTGGGGCACATGATACACATATAAGACCTTAAGTCAACTACAAGCCCTGCTTTGCGCAGCAGAAAATTTTTTGACTCCCCAACGTTTCATACTGCTTCTTTGTTTATTTTTCAAATGGATTATTTGTTTAGACCTTTCAAAATTCTTTTTTCTCACGGAAATTGTTAAGAGCCGTGAATAGTTTAATTTTCTCTTCGTATGGGAGAAGAGGAATTTAAAAAAATAACGACGCTGAGCATGATCTGACCTAAAAGGCTTCAGGAGTTTTTGTTTTATTTTTATTTATTTTTGATATGTATATTTTAATGGTCGGTTCAGAGGATTAAAATTGCTCCTCCCGCATGTGAGCTTCCTCTGAGTCCGGCCTTTTCCTGAAGTCCTTAGTGCCATGCACTTTCCCTCCCCTGGTCCCCGGAGTGGTCACCTCCTCTTGGTGTCCCGAGGTGCCACTCCACCCCTTTCCCCACGTACCTTAGAGTACAAAGTCAGTTCATGCACAGCAATGTCGACCTTTGCGTCATCCTTCAGCTCTTTCTGTCGGGGGCTTGTCCCAATGATAGGTGGGAAGAGCTGAGACGCTATAGAAATTTCAAAATTTAATAAGTAAGTGCCGAAGGAGGCTACACCCTAGAGTGGTGATTATTAAAGCATTATGAAGCGTTGTTTCTATCACGTGCCCCGTTGCTAAATTTTGTGGGAGGCCCTTCTGGCCCCTTCTTTAGAATCTTTTGGAGGCCCCTCTGGCCCTTTGCCCCTTTTTCAAAATTTTGCGGGAGGCCCTTCTGGCCTCTTTTCTGACTCCACCCTAACTCCGTCTTTCGGGGGGGGAGAGCTGTAGCATTCATAAAATAAATCTGCATTTTTGTTATCGACAGTCCACTCGCCGTCCCTCTTATCTTCCCTCTCTATATCTGATATCTAAGTACAAAGTACAACGGCTGGTTAGCGAGCCGATCTAACATCCGTTATCTAGTCTACCTGTAGTCACACAATGTCTGACATCCATATTCAGCTACGTTAGAGAAAAATTTCTTCTTGGACTTCAAAATTTCAACCCTAGTTTTTTGGCAATGTTAATCTACAAGTTTTGTGCGTTTTAGTTCTATAATGTTTAGTAAATTTTCGTTTTCACGGCACAAGCTTACGTGAACTGCGACAGGATTTTCCAGGTACAGATTTTATCATATATTAAATTTTTGTTAATGCTTTAAAACAATTTATTAATTATCATGTATTTTTAAAATATGTATTTCATGTTTTATTTAATATTCAATGTTCTTTTGAAACTCAATGATTATAAAAATTTACTTTTCTTAAAACATACTTTACAAAATCTTGTAAAGGCACATTTTGAGTTTGGAACAATTATGTGAAATAAGTGCAAACTAATGTTGAACTTTGAATGATCGAAATATCTCATTGTACATGTCAAATATAAAACAATTGAAGAAATCTGTTCTAAATCAGAAAATTTCGTTTTGCAGACTTTTGCAAATCTTTGCAAGTCTTATACAAGCTTTGTTTCAAACAAAATTAAATATATATAAATAGATTTATAATCATCAAAGAAGCTTTTAAGTACAATCTTAACGAATTTCTGTTATACAATCAATTTTCTTTGATTTTGACAAATAACCAGATATTTTCTTTAATAATGAACATTAATGCTAAAACATGTCTGATTTTGTACAGACGCTAAAAAACATGTTTTTTTTGCTATAGCTAATATGCTGGTAGAAGAAACACAGCGAAAGATCTAGACATGTTTCGTCCTGTTAACAAAACACGTTTTATCCAACTTAGCTTCAGTTTCATGTGCACAAAAGTGATGTAAAAAAAAAAAAAAAAAGAAAAAAACTAACTTTATTGAACTTTAATTAAACTCATATTGTATATGTGCCTAAAATTTATTTCAGCGAATATGTTTTCTTAAAACATTCTTTTAGATGTAGACTTGTGTAATTAATTATAAAATATATAAAAATTCTTGGGTGGAGCCTGCATGCAAACTTTCGGTCCTAACAACCTCCAAGAGGTTATTTTCTAAATTAAAATAATTGACGTCAATTAATAAAATTAAATATGCAAAATTTTCATGTCTTTTCTAAAATAAACTTCTCTTTTATAATAAATTCTTTTGTCTAAAATATATATATTTATTGGCCAATATAGCATTTAAGTAATTTATCAAATAAGTAATATTATGTAACTGTTTTAAAAACTTATCATTTCATAAAGTTAAGAAAGGGGGGAAATAAATATCAGCATCTTTTCATCTTTTTTTTATTTTTGTAATTTTTACATTTAAGGGCGTATTATCTTTTTTTTTGGATTAATTATAATCCTGCTAATTGTTAAGCTGTGCTCATTGTCTTTTGTTAAATTTTGTAACTATAAAATATATAAACTAAAAAGGGGGGATAAATTTTCAGAATCTATTGATTAATTTTTTTTAAATTATAATATTTTACTTTAAGGGCGTATAATCTTTTTTAAAATATAATCTTGTTAATCATAAGCTGTTTATGATAATTTTGTCTCAGGATGTCTTTCTCAGTTGTAAATGATAAAATCTGAAACGTCGAAATTTCTTTCTGTTTAAATAAACTTGAGCCTTGTTAATTACTAAATTTGTCTTTGTCTTTTTTTTTACTTTTCTTTTTCAAACATTGTTACCATTTTGGTTCCGCCTTTCTTAAATTTAAGTCCCCTGGTAACAGTGTAATGGTACCCAAAAATATTAAAATAGGTTGACTTCTTTATGGTTGTTGAAAACTCAATCGTTCACAAAGATGTTGACTTATACATATTACTTGTAAGAATAACATTCACAATCAAATTCATTCTTCCGTAAGCAAAGAGGGTGTATCAGGTGATGTCGCACAATCACAGGTGTCAATGACATCCGACTACCTGCATTGAGTTCACAACCCTAGTCAACTATGTCTCAGGACGAGGTGTTACCGAACCGTGAAACCAAATATATTAAATTATCAAGGCTAATTTATTTTACGTAATAAACCTAATAGTTATGTTGCTTAGCTAATATAGTTGTATACATAGATAACAAAAAAATGATTGTAATACTTTTCGTTAGTTTTAGATTACCTTCGCGTTATTTACATGAAGAGATGTTTTTTTTTATTCTTGACCTCATGCAATATATAACTTATTTAAATATTGCTTGAAGTACGGTACTTCTTTATTTGAAAACACTAAATTTTATTTAAGGTGCAGTCATTCTAATATGTCAAAAACGTCAATAGAAAATGATAGCACAAGAAGCGCTGGGGATAAAGATATAATCCCCTTATTGTTAGGATTAAAATACAAAATAAACTGTTAAAACACTGCACGTACTTTCGCACTTACTCATCTTCAAATCTAACCAAAACTGTTCGTTAACAGGAATGTCAGTTTGCTGTTTGACAGTAAAGAAAATAAAATACGGTCGCTATCTTTGAATAAATACAAATGTATATTTATAAATATTCCTAAATTTAAATCCTAATACCAACAAACAATAACAGGATCTATGTCGAAAATACTGTTTTGGAGGGAAACTCCATAACAGTTTTAGAGCTTATTATTAAGGTATCCATTGGTCGTAGAGAGTTGAATAAAAATAAAATTGTAGTCTACAAAGGCTCCATAAAGATCTATTAAAAAAAAAAAATGGAAAATCTGAAACCACAAAATGTTAGGTTTTACAATAACACAAATCCTACCTCACCTAATGCCCAAACTCCTCGATAGACGCCAACTATACAACATTATCACAACACCTTTAAGGTCTACAAATATCAAAAATAAACTGCTAACAGCTTCAAAATAAAATGATTTAAATCGAAAATGCTATTTTTGGAGGGAAAATTTATAAAATTTTAGAGCTTATATTTAAGGTAATCGTTGGTCGTAGAGAGTTGAATAACACATACAATTGTACGTCGGCCCGGGTTCCATAAATATCAAATTTGCAAAACATGGGATAATTTGAAACTACAAAAGTTTAAGTTTTACAATAACAGAAATCTTACCTCACCCAAATATCTCTAGAGAAAATTGGAATGATCAACTTTAGGGATTTTGGGATTATGCGCCAGATATTACTCCCTACCTCCACCCGCGTGACTCCTGCTACAATGGTTCCCACGGTTACTACTTTGTTTGAAGAAACAGACGGCTTCCCCAATATAACTTGAACTGTCCCTGTTTGGAGACACTGAGGGTGGCCGATACAAGACAAGGTGACCGCATATTCCGGATGAATCTTCCATTGTATCGAATTTGTCTCTTATTAGATACAAAAACAACACCTGATCGCAAACTTCCTGATCCTGATCCAAACTGTACCTACCGACCGCGACAGTCCGTTACCGCAACTGTCCTCAGTCCGCCGACTTAACCTTGACCGACTTTTGGTTTGTTATATTGGGGGTAGTAAGGTATAAGTATGACAGCTATTTTGTGGAATACGTTAGACGACTTTCATTACCGGTTGTATATAGTCAAGTTTTAGAGATTGTTTTATAGAATTGTTCCCTATTTACTTCTATGTTATAATAAATTAAGGCATATTGCAATCGCCTACGGCATTAAAGAAACAACTCAACCGAGTTTTTCTTTTACAGTTTGAGTAGTTTCTTTTTCGAAAAAGTGTTTTCTATATAAATTTCTGCTTTTTCTCTTTCCTGCTGTTTTTAGAATAAATAACTAACTATTTTATTCTACGCTATCTCCAATGCCATAAACGAGACATTGAGACTATAAGTACTACTTACCGGGTGTCAAACCAACAATTGATGAAAACGCGTCTTGTATATTTTGCTACTACAAATTTTCTTATGACAAAAACTGAGAGTTATGGGTCTTGTGTGCTGTGTGTTCAATGTGGGCTCATTTAGACTGTTCAGGAGCCGAAACAGTAATCTACATTTGTGACTTTGCAAATGAATTATCCCCTCTTGTTTTTCGTTTTAGACAAAAATGTAAACACATTTCCTACATGATTATTATATTTTATTTATAAAAGTATGTACTTAAACATGTTTTTTAACATCTACTTGTAAAATATATCACATTTTTTTTATTTACACAACTTTTTCTAAATGTTATTAGCGTTAATTTTATTTTATTTTTTTGTAGGGAGTCAGATTTAAGACGGTTTTTTCCAGATCAGAATAATGTAAGGTTTTGGGGGTAAAAATATGTATGTTACAATTGTTAATAAATAAGGCAAAACTGCATTGTATATGGTAAAAAACAATACAAAGTAAGCGTTGTATGTATTATAAGCAAGATAATTCATATTTTTATATTTAAAAAAAATTAAAAACAAAATGGGGGTCCTAATTTGGCTGCTTTCCTATAATGTTAACTGACACTAGATCAACAACTAGTGTTACGAGACATATATACATTTTTAGTATTGTATGTGCTGAGTGTATGCATAGTGTTTAAGATCAAACGAAGCTAACAGGAATTACTACACTGAATATGCTGACGCCTTGAAGAAACGAAACATGTAGGTTTACTATGAAAAATGTATTGAGGGACGTAAGTTATAGTATTTTGCTAATAAATATATTCACATAAGATAAAAAGTTTAGACAGAGAAAGAGAGAGAGAGAGAGAGAGAGAGAGAGAGAGAGAGAGAGAGAGAGAGAGAGAGAGAGAGAGAGAGAGAGAGAGAGAGAGAGAGAGAGAGAGAGAGAGAGAGAGAGATCGTGAGTAATATTTTGCTCTTATTTTTTACTATTAAATGTTGATAATTTTCAATCAATATTATTTCTGATTCAAATAATTGTAGTTTACAACTTTTAAGCAAACCACCTACCATGATAAATAAGTAAAATTGAATAGTGACGTTTAAATTAATTTTGATTATTCGCATTTGGTGTATTTTTTTTTTTTTAATTCGAAATTTATAACAAAATGGAGGAAGGTAAAAAAAAAATACAACCATTAGAAATCTTGAAGGAAAAATCATTTCAATCGTTTTGCCTGTCTATAAATTTGTATCAGACTTTACAACACTTTGAAGCCTAACTCTCTAACGCGCTGCTTTCCTACTTTGCCTGGGGGTTTTGGACGTTTTTAAAAAATTGTGGTATTTGTTATATTTATCATATATGACTTATTTTATATCATTTTAAACCTAAAGAAATAAACTTTTTAAATATATATATATATATATACATGTAAATAGATATTTTACTCACAGTCAACACTCTTTAATCTTGAAAAAGGGCAAAATACATACACAAACAAAAATAGCTACAAAGCACTTCACTAAACATAAATGCCCTTTGTATGATACAGTTTGAAACAATCAGGTACACGAAGGGGTACTGAACATTCTGGGCACCAACATAACTCAAAAAGTATTTAGTATTCAAGAAAAACAACAAACAAACATCTTGATTACTCAGTCACTAACTTTGAACTAAACAAACGTCTGCTACGTTCCTCGTAGACGTGTTACGTTGCCTAGCATCAGCTTTATAATATTTATATTTAGTCCATATCAACAGCACAGACTATTAGAAGATCAAAGACATGCAAAGATAAATAACCGATTAGCTAAGCAAAAGTGCCGAAACCCGATTTATGCCGACATCGCGATCGTATAGAATTATTTAGCGCAGCCCGATGTATACTCGGGCTTCGGCAGCGAGCGCTGTCGCACTGCCCGACCTATACTCGGGCTTAGGCTTCAAAGTGTTTACATGAAGACTGTAATAACGTACAGCAACGATAAATCTTACGTTATGTTACGTAACAACATACATATCTGAAGACAGTTATTATTAAAAAAAAAAATTGAAAAGATGTTAAAGTAGATACTAAAAATATTTACCTATAAAATTTTGAAATTGTAACCTTTCTTGAAAAAAGATAGTAAATAGTTGTGAATTATGTACTTAATAAGAAATTAGTTTAATGTTAAGTATACTTTATTAAACGGCCTTTACTCCTATTATAATAACAACGACATCGTTTTTACGTGATTGTATTTCAATTCCAAACTTGAAAATAATGTAATAAGTATATCATTACGACTTCAATATAAAAAACTTATTTTATTTGTAGTCAAACCCATATTATTATTTCCGTTTATTGTTCTGTAACTTTACAAACCTATAGATAATGCATGAATCACCCAAGCAAAATTTTTTACATGGCTAGACAAAGGTTAACTAGTCTACAAAGGTTGTTCTGAATATGTATCTCAGGACCTTTTAGAAGAACACCTACAGCAATAATAGACGTTATATTAGGAACAGGGCCATTAGACTCTCAGTATTAAAGCAGAGGTAAGTTCAGGGGCATACAGAATGGAATGCTGTGAAATGTTGAAATACAGCCGTCGGCAAAAAGGACTCGGCAGTATATGTAAACACAAGTTGTATAATCTCACATACTATGAGAAGTGATAACCTTAGTAAAAAGACCTCATGGACTATACCGTATGAAGTTATTATCCAAAAGAGAAAGGATATTGACAGAGACTTGTCTCCAATAAAGAATAAGAATACTACCCTAACGGATCTCGGACTAACTTCGTTGCAGGTGTGGGAATATATGTTAAAACAACCAAGGAAAATTGAAGGATTGCTTTGGGATAATACGCAACGGTATTCCAAGTCATGGCAATCTTGAATGCGCACAACTATTCCTAGGTAAAGGATATAACAATAAGTATCATTATCAAATTGGTCAGTCAGGCTGCTATAAAGTCCGTATAATCACAGTAACGCATCTAATTACTAGTGTTGAATAGTCACAAAAACTTAACCAACCTTTCGACCCAATATCAGGTAAAACGTAGAGGGGTACTAGGTCACAGAGGATTAAAGGTGTAGTAAAAGAAAGCCTAAAACAATGGCTAAACTCAGATTGAGGAACGATGTCCAAAATACTCTACAGGAAAACTATAAGAATTACTGGTCCAACCAGTAACTCCCTGGTAACTCTCTAAATTAGTCACCAAGTAAACGAAATCAGAGGAAAATCCTAAGATTCGTATCAGGCCATAGCGCTTTAAAGACGCATATTAATAACTTGAGATTACTCCAATGAAACTTGAAATGCAGATAATGTAAACAGCACCTAGAAACTGCAGAATATACTTCGAAAATGCGATATATAAGGACATAGAAGACAACGGATCTTCTGCCCAGATTCGACCTTTGATGCAACAAGTAAACTAGCTACGAAAATCCTGACCCTAACCAGGGTAATAAGAATTAACTAGTTAGAAATTGTGTATCACTGAGGATGGCGACTTTATCGTAAGAAACGCTTTTGTTTGAATATTCTTAGTTTTTGTGTAATCTTGTGTTCGAGTTTTTTTTTCTACGTAATACTATCTCACAAGTCAAGCTCAATATTTATTTATAGTTAGAAATTAAAGAAGAATATAAAAAGTCTCATTAGCTGAAGAGTCTAGGGAGTAAAACCCCACTTTTATTTATAACAATAATAGTAATAATTTAAATAAGTCTTCAACTCACACAAAAATGTGAAGAATCATATTAAAAATCCGTTACAAAAATATCTCAAATCAATAGGCCTAGTTGATTGTAAGTAACAGGTGAAACGAGTTAAAATGTTTATTAATTAGTAAGTATTTTGCAATACCCAACTACACTAAAAGCGTGAACTAGTTTCTAATGGATAAAACACCGTGATTACAAAGAGCAAATACGAAATCTCCAAGTTGCCACTACGCTTTAATAATACATAAGGAAGGAGAACTTAGACTGAACTATTATTAAATCTAACGTTCTTAATTTGAACAAAATTGTATTTAAAAAAGGTCACATATTTAAAATTAAATAAAAATTAGGAAAAGTCGAAATAAATTTACGAGTATCAACATAACAACATACCAATTCACTAACTGAGAAATATAGGGTATCAATTCGAAATACTCTTTAAAAGTTTGAAATAAATAAATTTCTATGAAACGTTGTTTTTGTTGAGTATCAATTTTGTCGCTGTTATAAAAAAATGGTCTTAAAAAATATTTGAATTTAATAGACAAATGAATAACGTAGTTGAGAGGAATTATATGTAGCATTAATTTATAAGTTTCCATCTGCTATAACATAATTTTCAATAAAGAATAATCTATTAGCATTTTATATTAATATTGAATTCATTATATACATATATATATATATATATATATATATATATATATATATATATATATCAAATTATTTCATAAATTTGATCTATTCTAAGTCATTATATATAGACATTTGCTGACTGAACCAAAAGGATAGTAAATAGACTACTTATAATGAGATGAAACTGTCACTAACAGAAAGGGCAAAGATATTGGGTAATCAATTCACTAGGAACGCTTCTTGACCAATATTTCTCCTTCGATCCTATTGATTGCATTTTGTTCTTCTAAAAATAAGTAATGTCTAATTCGTGAATGAAATATGTAACTGATTATAATTTATGAAAATATAGTAAATCTAATAGTGAATGTATTAGGAATATATGTCTATTGCAGCCCCTGTCATCCTATAGGATGTAACCTGGAGTATTAAACGAAGTCTGATATACTACCAGAATACACTCCTGTATTCTTTCAAATTTAAAAGTTAAAGTTGAATCTCTCCTAATATTTCCTTCTTTTTATACAACTTTTTCTCACCACGATATTATACAATCGAAAATAAAAATTGAGGGATAGTATGACATTTTGTAGATTTACTTTATTTCCATATTTGTACTCCTTAAAAACAAACGAATGTTTGTATTGTTAGAGGTAAAATATTCTTCAATTGTAATTAAATGTTGAGTGTTTACCATTTAAAATAGACTGTGGAAATTATTAATAACATTTTTGTTTCCTTTTGTTAACACATTATTTCAAATTATTCAAGAGGGTGTATATTAAAGAATATGTCAGGGGCTTACTTTCTTCTTTAACTCTTAAAGTAATTATCCTATTTTTAAGCATATCAATATGCATTATAATTTCATAATTAATAAATAAACGAATTACATGGGCAGTCAATATCTAACATTGGCATTTTAATATCCATATGTAACCATTTAAATTCACTTTAGCATTGACAAATGAGTATGATTAGACAAATTTAATCAAGTGCCACTTGGCCAACATTATATTTCAAATATAAACACTTACACAAAACATCAGGAAAACCTCAACAAATTTTAAAATCACCTCAACAATTTCAAATTTTTAAATATCACAATAGTTGCTGAATATTTAGGCATCTGTGGTGTATGTGTTTAGCTTTTCTAGAGTCAACAATTTGGTTAAAATATTTTACTAAAGTTATAATACTTTTTACACATCATATTACCATATTTGTTATTACAAATTATATTGCTTGCTAAATTTATACATAACCTCATTGCAGGATATAACTACTAAACTTGCACAATTTTAAAATTAAAAGACAGTAATTATAATTCAATAATACAAAACAGGTGTATTTTTTAAATGAACTCTTCTTCTTAAAAAACGTAAACATGTGAAAATAATTAAATATCATATACGAACGCGAACTATAATCTATGGCCTTCAAGAAATTGTAACCATTAAATAATATAATTTTAATATTCTTAATTAATTATGTTTATTTTAACAACACGACCATCTATATTGATTGAAAATCTATCTGGAAAAATGTAATTTATCTTACATATACATATATCTTAACATATTTAACAGAAATATATACAAATTTATTCAATTTTAACCAATTTTGTATCCTTTCTAATTTGATTGCGTTTTTAGTTTGATTATTCGGTTTTACCCTTAAACTTCTCACATTAGCTATTCTGTCAACATATGCACATAGTACTCAGCAAAATACATGTTATCAGATATATTTTGCTGATTGCACTACGTGTTGCATAATAAATAATTGGACAATTTATCTCTGTTAATCCCAACTTTAATCTGTTCATTAAACAATTCATGAATATACAGAGACTAAATTTATTTAATTACCAATTGTTTAAATTCCGGTGAATTTAGGTTTAGGAGTAATTAAAATATATTTTATTCAATGGTTTATTTTACGGAATAGGTAATAAATACTCTATTTTATTTAATATTTAATTTAATAAGAAAGGTTAAAATAACATTTAGTTCTCTCATAAATGTATGTATTATACACGTTATAAATGTTTTCTGTAGCATTTATTATCAAATTTAATAACAAAATAAATTTTCGCTTTGTAGAAATGTAGAATGGAAAAAAACAAAACACGTAAATAAAACAATTCAAAGTAAAGTAGTTTTACGATAATTGCTGTTTATTATCATTGTAATGTTTTACATAACGTAACTAAGCTATCCTAGATATTGCATTTATTGTGTGCACCAAAAATATAGAGAATAATATACGTAGGGTGTGTTATTTAGTGGTTCAGTAGTTTTCTAAAAATAATTTATAAATTAAAAATATGTTTAAAAGAGATGTTTGTTGTAAAAACAATAATTTTGTTTAACAATTTATAGAAAATATTTTGTGGCAGATAAAAATACTTTTAATCAATAACATATTAAAAATATTAATATTAAAGTATGTTGATCTGCTATTTCGATAATACAACTAATTTTGTCTGTAAATTGTTCAACCTTCTATGTTCTTCTTAATTGATTATAAAATGGTATAATATTCATTATATTATCCAAAATAAATATTATTTGATCATTAATTATTCTATTACGTACAATAAAAATAGTTAAGTCACCATGTTTGTTTAAGTGAAACATATCTCGTATTTCTTCCATAAACAATCCGTTTGCGAGATATTATTGTCCAAATATTGTAACACCAAGAAGGTTTTTTTTTAACAAATACACATAGGCTAAGGTATTTTATATGAATAAATTATTTTTGTCACATTGGCAGTAAAATTTTACAGTATATTATAGTATGCTGTACACAACAACATAATTAATGAAAAACATAAAAATCATTATGCCCTGGATATAAAAGTGGCTTAAGAAATCAAGTTTCAGTTTGTATACATACATACATACATGCATACATACATACGTACATACATACATACATACCTACATATATATATATATATATATATATATATATATATATATATATATATATATATATATATATTGTTGCTCGGTATTCTTAATTCAATTTTTACCATTTTCAACGCGAAACTTTCTCTTCGCCCATACCAACCCTCCCACCCCTCTTTAGCATAAACTTCCTCTTTATCCTACAACAAGTCACATCGGAGGAGTTCATTCCATAATTCAAGAGGTGTTTTGCCTTGTATATCAAGTCCAAGGTCAAATGACATTATTTATAATATTATTGATAGATTGACTGATAGCACGTGATTATGGATGCGAAGCGTTATCTACCCACGCCGTGGCTAGTTTGTGTTTTTTTTTCTAAAACACCGTGCGTAGAGTTCACCTGCACACATTTCAAAGATAAATTTAAAACTACATGTAACAAAAAATATTAGTATTTGGACTAAAACCTTATATAAACTGAGTATCATAGTAGTGCTATATATGGTTTATAGATACTTAAGAAAATATGCTGTAACTTCGGAATCAGTCAACGCCCGACGTTCTGCTTTGGGATGGAGGAGTTATGTCCCAAAACATCTCTTAGTCAGTAGGATTTTGTTTTCTTAGCAAGTAAGCATAGTTTGTAAATAGATGTAATCATCCATTGTACGGTTAGATCTAAGTTGACTCAGGCAGTAATAACTCAGGCAGTAATAACTTGACAAGTAATAACTTGTCGTATTTAACCGTACATGATTTTAAACGTAACAATATTATTTGTTATTTCATAATAAGTGTATATTATTGTATTGTAATAAACAAAATACGTTTTGAAGAAAAGAAAACTGTTTTTTTTTTTTTTTTTTTTTTTTTTTTTTTTTTTTTTTTTTTTTTTTTTTTTTTTTTTTTTAAACCGAAAGACCAGAAACCGGATCAAAACTTATAACTATATTTTTAAACAATATATATTATATCCATGATATCGATTTGATTAACTTAGCATTGATTCTCTATCATATTATATAAGTTTGGTATAATTTAAGCCTGATAAAATCATAAATGCGCGTCGATGTGCGTTCGATACACCCAACATTTTGATATATACGCCCGCACCAAATATAATTCATTACAACTTTTTAACAATATAATATACAAATGTGAAACTTGCCAGAAAACATATTTGAGAATCCAACTGCAATTTAGCGTTTTAAAATATTAAAATTGCAAATTTTTATAACACATTTTTTTAATTTGAAAAACAAAGTATGGAAATTAACGAAAATTGAAAATTATAAACAAATCCGACATTTTGTTTTAATTGAATCTTAATATTTTTAATCTACTATCGTTAGATACATCACCTAAAGATGATTCAGTAAAAATTTCAAATCAAAATACAATCTTTAAATTTCCCTAAATTTTATTTTAACATTTCTATGTAAAATATGAAATTTTAACAACTTTCTCCCATTTTAAACATCTTCCGTTAGGAAAATATGTGTTAACTTTATACCGAAATCTTCTCAGATTTCTTACGAGATTTCTTTCGATTTAAATTGGTTTGGTCTGGTAATATCAACCCTGCCACTTTGACCCTATATGCGGGGGGTCTGCAGGGGGTGGGAACTGCAAATCCTATAGGGCATAATATTGTTAGGTATTTTTCAATTTTACCTATTCTATGAACTAGCAGATCTGGTTGATTTTGGTTACTTTCTAATTACTTTTGGGTCCTATATATTGTTTTTATAATAATAATAATAATAATAATAATAATTATTATTATTATTATTATTATTATTATTATTATTATTATTATTATTATTATTATTATTATTATTAGTGTTTAATATTCATCAGGTCTGAACTAAAAATATTATTACTAAATATATATAGTGTATCCCTTTTTAAAATTATTTTAACTTTAAATATTCAAGTGAATGTTTTCTTTATGTTTTTTTATTAGAATTGTTAGTCACTTTATCAACACTGCAATATTGTAACAGTGTTTTTGATGGTTTTATGTTTGGTTAGGAGGTCATTTTAATCTGTTTTATAATAGAAAAAAAATGTCTTCAAGAATTTAAATCTATAAAAACTATTTAATATATTTTTTGGATCATGAATGTGTTATCTGTTTTTTTTGTGTGTAAAAAGAGTTGCAAATTAATACGCTACATTCACAAATAACTTTTTTTTATCAATTTTACGTTTAGTTGCTTTCATATTGCTACATAACCATCTCTTTATACAGTAAACATTTTATCTTGATATGTCACATTTCTTACAAAATACATAATGTTCATCTACAAACGTTTGGTTGAAACAAAACTTGTCTATATTTTTATCTTCCTTACATTACGTAAGCTTTTAAGTTAGATTGTCCATATATTTATTTGAAAAAACGAAGTAAAATATTTATTATTTAATTTTCTTTAATTCAAACTCATGAAAACATCCTTCGTTGTTTAAAGCTTTATATTACTGGATTTGCGAATTTTATGTTTGTAAAAATAAACTTTTCTCGCGTCTACTTACGTTAATGTTTATTCAATATTTATCTTATTTAGCAATAAATCTTACTCTAACTTATGATTAAAATTTTTAAATTGGTATAATTTTAATTGAGTTACATTATAAACAAATTTTAATAAAACATTTTTATTACTTTTAATAACATCATTGCGGTTCATTTTTATAGTTGAATGTTTCTTATTAATATAGTTTTTAATACATTTTTAAATATCATAATTCTTTTAAAATTATTATTAAGTTCAAATAACTTTTTTAATTTATGGATTATTTTTTTGTTATATATTTAAAAATATTTTTCTTCGTGATACATTATTTGTGTATTAAACTATTATACTTAGAATTCCAGCTTTTATAAGTGTAAAATAAAGTATATGTATGTACTGATATATATATATATATATATATATATATATAATGTATGTTATATATATATATATATATATATATATATTAAGAATTTTGTCCTGGTAACGGGGGAGGATTTCCCCCCTCTTTTTTTTCCTTTTCCCTTTTCGGTTTTTCCTGTTACCCCAATAATCCAATTCGTTATCAAATCTACCCTTTATTTATTGGATTTCTGGCTTCCAGTTTGGGTAAGTTTACAGTCGTTAGGGTGAGCATTTGGGTTCTGCCTAAGTGTTCGCGTTTAATTATTTTTGGGGGGGAGCTGACCACTAGGACAAAGTCATCTAGCACTACCTAATTTTATACCTTGTCCCGTCCTTATACCTCATTACCGTCCCGCGCACGGCGTACCTCCTTTTTTTGTTTTTTGGCTAGAGGGGGTGATTGTGATGATTAGCCATCACTCCCCCGCCCCTTCGCTATCTCGTATGTGCGCGAGGCGACTAGATAGGACAGAGTAGTACACGAACCACCTCTGAGGGAAGACCTCTGACAGTGATCACCTTTGATTTATTACAGTGCCGAAATTATTAACTATGCTCTGCTAAACCTAAGCAGGTACGGCCCTAGGGTTTATACCTGGGCGCATCGCGTTTTTGTTTTATTAGTCGAACTATAGTCAAAATATTATTAGACCGACATGTTGTCCCAATACAGTGCAGTTAATATTAATATTGGTTTTAGTGTAAATTGGTTAGTTTTAGTAAATTGGTTTGTAGTCAAAAATGACTAGTCTAGGTTAAGATTCGCCCACTGTACTTATATTAATTTTACCACGCGATCTGACGACCCGGCAATGCATTACCACCCAAAATGTACCCTTAAGTTATCTCCTTTTATTTTGCAAACAGTTTGTAAAATATTATTTATATTATGCCTATAACGTGTAGTACAGTAGTTAATGTATATAGTTAATATTTGTTATTTTTGTAATAAATAATGTTATTTCATTGTCATATTGTTACAGAAAACCAACTTTGTTATTACAAACTTTAAACAGACTACCTCTATATTGTTTGTTTTTTATTAAATTTGCCCTTGTTTAGTAGCGCTGATTTTTTTTTATTTACTTCTCCAATTTTTGATAAAATTTTGGAAATTATGATTCGGGTAAAATGTTACTTAAGCTAGTGGGGAAGCTAAAAGGTGACTAATTAGGAAAACAGCTGTGGGCGTCGCAGAGTGAATGGCCAGGGCCTGTCCCATGTAGACGGATGGTCAGGAGACAGGTTACTTCATTCATAGGCTACTATAGTTATTCTGGGTTCTTCGGGAGTCTTGGAACGTTGTTTACAAGACCCACGTCTATGAAAGCGGGTTCATCGGACGTCTGGTTAATTTTATTTACATTTTATCCGTTTAAACGGGATTTATTGTCCGGGGGGAATGTGTATTTCGTCGTATCAAGATTTTTTTAACGGGAATGGCGGTGACATCTTTCAGGTTTTTACGGGTTTAAGAGAAATGTCCAGAAGGCAATAAGTCGTGTTTCTGTTAAGGTTTACCTCCTGACATTATCGTCGGTGTTGGCGGATGTTAATAACGGCCTGAGGTATATTCGAGGGGTTTTTCCTTTATGACTTAATATTATGGTATATATTGAGTGGAGTCTTATTTTTAAAGAGAGATTATATAACTTTTTAGTTTTATTATAATTTATCATAGCGGAGAGGAAGGTTTGATAGTATATAATATGTATTTAATAATACTTATATTGTGTTTGTTTTTAGCGGTTAAAACTGGTGATAACGGTGGCGTCGATTGTATAACTTTGTCGGTGGTAACATTTTAATTGATAATGGTTATTTAATCCTCCTTTAAATAGCTCTTTATAAAATATAAAATCGTAAAATTTATTGAGCTTAGTTTGGTTGTTTCAGGAATGTTTTAATTTAACAATAAACGGGAAAATAGATAATAATAATATATATATGCGGATATTAGTTTTGAACATGATAGAGTTAATACAGATTTTTTAATTACAAAGAAAAGTGGAAATCTTTATTATGAGATAAAAGTTATAAGTTTTGAGTATGTAAACTATAAACTACTGCATATGTCAAAAGTAGTTTCACTATATGAACAGTTTTTAGGTTACCAAGCATAATGAATACGATGCTTGATAGTAATGGAGCTAATTATTATATTGCTATCCAGTTTTTAGTGTAAATGTAAAACATTTACTTTAATTAATATTTCGCCGCAGGATATAATCTTCATAAAATGTTTAATATTTTTAGAAAAAAATTGTATGAAAAGTGTGAAAATATTATATTTGATTCCTACAGATTGAATTCTTATAATGCGGCTAGGCTTGAAGAGTGGAAACAGTGTACTGAATGTCATGTTCTAGTGTTGAAGTTAATTAAATATGGTTATATGTATGGAAATAATAAGGAATATGCGACAGTATTATAAATCATTTGATTAATTTATATGAAAAGTAAATCTGCTCTAGACTAAATTTTGAAGATTTAAATAAACTTGAAACACCTCAATCTATATCCAATTATTTAGAATTCAATTATAAAAAGTTATTAATGAGTATAAAATGGATAATAGTGAATGTAGGATATAATTATTTAAAAATCAATTTTAAAAAGTCTATACGTAAAGACTTTATTAACTAAACTTAAGAATTGTCTGTTAGAAGTACAAGATTTAGCTCATGAGCGCAATTATATATTAACACTGGCTTTTTATTATGTTGACGAAACAAAATGTATATGAATATGTACAATATGCGGTGACAGATGATTTTGACATTACGAAATCGGGTATGCGTTTCAGCACCATATTTCGTCTCAGCAGGTTATGGGTTTCAGCAGGTTGTATGAACAGCACCATATGAGTGTATATGTGTTAGCAAGTTAAGTGTCTCAGCAGGTTATGGGTTTCAGCAGGTTGTATGAACAGCACCATATGAGTGTATATGTGTTAGCAAGTTAAGTGTCTCAGCAGGTTATGGGTTTCAGCAGGTTGTATGAACAGCACCATATGTGTTTTAGCAGGTTAAGTGTCTCAGCAGGTTTTGAGTTTCAGCAGGTTGTATGAACAGCACTATATGTGTTTTAGCAGGTTAAGTATCTCAGCAGGTTATGGGATTCAGCAGGTTGTATGAACAGCACCATAAATATGTCTTTTAGCAGGTTAAGTATCTCAGCAGGTTATGGGATTCAGCAGGTTGTATGAACAGCACCATATGTGTTTTAGCAGGTAAAGTATCTCAGTGGGTTATGGGTTTCAGCAGGTTGTATGAACAGCACCATATGTGTTTTAGCAGGTAAAGTATCTCAGTGGGTTATGGGTTTCAGCAGGTTGTATGAACAGCACCATATGTGTTTTAGCAGGTTAAGTATCTCAGTGGGTTATGGGTTTCAGCAGGTTGTATGAACAGCACCATATGTGTTTTAGCAGGTTAAGTATCTCAGTGGGTTATGGGTTTCAGTAGGTTGTATGAACAGCACCATATGTGTTTTAGCAGGTAAAGTATCTCAGTGGGTTATGGGTTTCAGCAGGTTGTATGAACAGCACCATATGTGTTTTAGCAGGTAAAGTATCTCAGTGGGTTATGGGATTCAGCAGGTTGTATGAACAGCACCATATGTGTTTTAGCAGGTTAAGTATCTCAGTGGGTTATGGGTTTCAGTAGGTTGTAATGACAGCACCATATGTGTTTTAGCAGGTAAAGTATCTCAGTGGGTTATGGGTTTCAGCAGGTTGTATGAACAGCACCATATGTGTTTTAGCAGGTAAAGTATCTCAGTGGGTTATGGGTTTCAGCAGGTTGTATGAACAGCACCATATGTGTTTTAGCAGATTAAGTATCTCAGCAGGTTATGGGTTTCAGCAGGTTGTATGAACAGCACCATATGTGTTTTAGCAGGTTAAGTATCTCAGTGGGTTATGGGTTTCAGTAGGTTGTATGAACAGCACCATATGTGTTTTAGCAGGTAAAGTATCTCAGTGGGTTATGGGTTTCAGCAGGTTGTATGAACAGCACCATATGTGTTTTAGCAGATTAAGTATCTCAGCAGGTTATGGGTTTCAGTAGGTTGTATGAACAGCACCATATGTGTGTTAGCAGGTAAAGTATCTCAGTGGGTTATGGGTTTCAGCAGGTTGTATGAACAGCACCATATGTGTTTTAGCAGGTTAAGTATCTCAGTGGGTTATGGGTTTCAGTAGGTTGTACGAACAGCACCATATGTGTTTTAGCAGGTTAAGTATCTCAGTGGGTTATGGGTTTCAGCAGGTTGTATGAACAGCACCATATGTGTTTTAGCAGGTAAAGTATCTCAGTGGGTTATGGGTTTCAGCAGGTTGTATGAACAGCACCATATGTGTTTTAGCAGGTTAAGTATCTCAGTGGGTTATGGGTTTCAGTAGGTTGTATGAACAGCACCATATGTGTTTTAGCAGGTTATGTATCTCAGTGGGTTATGGGTTTCAGCAGGTTGTATGAACAGCACCATATGTGTTTTAGCAGATTAAGTATCTCAGCAGGTTATGGGTTTCGGCAGGTTGTATGAACAGCACCATATGTGTTTTAGCAGGTTAAGTATCTCTGCAGGTTATGGGTTTCGGCAGGTTGTATGAACAGCACCATATGTGTTTTAGCAGGTTAAGTGTCTCAGCAGGTTATGAGTTTCAGCAGGTTGTATGAACAGCACCATATGTGTTTTAGCAGGTAAAGTATCTCAGCAGGTTATGGGTTTTAGTAGATTGTAAGAACAGCACCATATGTGTTTTAGTAGGTAAAGTGTCTCAGCAGGTTATGGGTTTCAGCAGGTTGTATAAACAGCACCATATGTGTTTTAGTAGGTTAAGTGTCTCAGCAGGTTATGGGTTTCAGCAGGTTGTATGAACAGCACCATAAGTGTCTCAGCCGGTTACGTCTGCAGGAATGCTTGTATAGGAAATATTTAGTGATATGCCCTATATTACTAGTTTTTTAGTATATTCTATATGTTGTTAGCATTAGTAAATAAATAAATAAATATATATATATATATATATATATATATATATATATATATATATATATATATATTGCATTTAATAAGATGCAAATACATCATCTATACCTAATGTTATAATTTCTCGTTTTATGAATATTTTGATAATTGGATTATGAATTTCAATATCTTCAGATATGGAGTTTCTTTATTTATTTTGTTAATGGGTGTTCATTTTGTAGGTTTGATATATTCATTCCGGTTTGTTTTTAAATTTGTACTAATATATTATATTAGTAATTTTATTGATGAAATTGATAACATATCAAGGTTCCAATAAGTTATAATATTGGTGTGATTACTTTGTTGAATAAATTGATTAAATATTTAAAAAAACATTTTTTTTTTGACAATTATTTTTTGGTGGTTCTGTTAGTTCTGATTATGATTTCCCCCTATATTGAGGAAATTAGATAAAAATCGTGAAATTATTTAAGTATTTGAGGAAACTGGTGAAAATAGCAACGATCTTAGTTTTGGATAGGACTGTATATCTAATAATATATTGCATAAGGATTTTTGATTTATGGTTGTACATTTTACACCCCGTTACATATCGTTAAATGTATGTTCAGCACACAAAATTCCTTATCACGAACATCGAGCTTTAACGAAAATAAATATATACACTCTAATTTACTCTTACGAAAATATATAGTGAAATAGGGTAAATTAAAAACATCAAAACAAATGTATTTATTTAACAAAATATTTAAGAAACCAACTTATTTCCTACATTCTTTGAATTAGCAAGACGTTAAATATAACTGAAACAATTAAACAAGACTTTTCGAGCTTAATACGATATATCAGTAGCAGGTGTTTACCCTACGGGGTTAGAAAGTCATCTGCAATGTTGTAACTATTGCGTATGGTTTTCTGTTTATATTTTATTTATAATTTTTTTCTTCACAAACGTAACTTATGAAATGTACCTAATCATATTTCATTTACTACTATATGGTTCACTAACTATTACAATAGTTTAGTACTCTTTACTTACAAGATTTTAATAATATGTGTATTTATTTTTTAGGTTAATTCTCTTTACGTTCAAGTAATTCTCTCTTCTGGGAGAATGAGTTGCAATAATTAATGTTTTTCATATAAAACTGTCACTTCTTATAGTATAATATCTGTAAACATGTATAGTTGTCCTTCTCTATGTTTCTCTTATATTTAAACTTGCGATACTTATATCTATTGATTGCAATTTAATTGTTATTATCTTTAATTGAACTGTAAAAGTAAACAATAAATGGATAAATATTATTTCAGGAATTTTACTCCTTATAATACAAGTCATGATATGAAGTTCACTAAAGACGTCAAAATTACGTTTGATTGTCTAAAGTAGTCTCTACTCTAAATATAAGTAACAAATCCTGAAAGTTAATTTAGTTATGGTACAGAGTTGCCATAACGACCATACGATGTGGTTGTAGATTTTTATTTAAAATTGAGCTTCCAGATTTTGAATTACCTTCGTTGGGAAAATAAAGCAAGTTCTAGTTAATAGAGACAAAATATTTTGGTATATATGAAGTGTGTTTCAATTTAAAATTACTGTGGTGAAATTATATTTGATATACTCAACAAAAAATCACGTTTCTTTATTTTTGGTAAATGTTACTTTAATTTATTGATTATAAATTTAAAAAGCCGTGTGTTACTTTAGTAATTGACAATTACCCGTAATAATTTTTTTTGTTCAATACCTATTGTTACAAGTAGGTAACAATTCATTTTAATAAAACATCCTGTGGTCTTTTTACTAGATCATAAACTAAGTAATTCTTTACTTTTATTTTGATGTAATGTTGATATTAAATCAATATTAATTAGGTTATATTTGTCTAAGAGAAATACATAATATTGAAATTTAAAAAATCTGTTTAACATCTATGTTATTAATTCAAACCCGATACAATAACATAAAATATTGTGAGTCTCAAATTGCAGGTTTTGTCTTTCATTCTCAACGTACCAAATGGACTTATCTCTAATTTTCAAATGTGACAAACATGTTGACTTTAGTGTAATCAACATAGTTAGTTGAATGTAGCTACAAGTTGAGTTGCATTGAAATATAAATATTTCTACCTGTATGGAATGGAAATTGTATTACTATTCAGAAGATAAATTTGAAAAGAGAAAACGAATTAACTTGCAATTTTCTTGGCGGAAATAGCAATTAATATACCTTTTAACTAATGGAAATAGTTATTAAGGAATATTTTAATCTACAACAAATTTTCGTACTTACAGATAAAAAGACTGGGTTGTAATACATTTTTATACTGTTTTAAATGTTGAGAAAATCAATTAAACAATTATTATTCTACATTTTAAGCATTATTAGAATTATATGTTATAACTGAATTTTAAAATCGAGATAGTTATAATGTTCTAAATAGTGTGTAAATATATTTCAGCAGAATAATGAAAAAAAATGTTTATATGTTTAAACAATTTTCGATAAATTTACAAAAAGAAATTATAAGGGACAAAACTTGTTATTTTAACATGAAGTCAGAATTATATAACAATGATATTCTTATCAGACGTGTACAAATAGAATTTAAATTAAAATAATTACTAATTTATTCATTGTTTTATGTTTTGTAGCTTGCATGGTTTTTAATCAAAGGTGTTACATTCCATAACAGTGTAAAATTATTTTTTTCACTTCTTAAATTGAACCTTGCACCTTTTCTTACAACACTATATTTTTGTATCACTATAAAATAACTAGAGGCAACTAATTAATACGTGTGTTACCATTTATTTACATTGGACAATATAAATAATATAGCAACTTCTGTGTTAACACTTTTGTAGGTTTTTGTTACTTCAGTTTCCAAGGTATAGTAATCATACAAGTGAAGATTTTCATCAAATGCAAAACGTACACTTTTAGAATAGAACGAATTTAATGACATTAAACTATTTCACGTTATAAATTGTATTTAAGTATGTTTCCTTAACGCAGACGGCACTGTAACTATTTGTAAACACAATTATTGTAATAGACTGATATTGATGTCACTAGGAGTAAACGCATTTAATAAAGGGGTGAAAGTAGGTAAACAATACTTTGTGGTAATTTAATAATCTATTATTATTTTCTTCTGAGGAAACAGTCTTATTAATCGTATGATCAGATGAAGCAAAGAGTTTAAAGCTAAACCGGATATACGATCAGTTGGGGTGCATTGGTAACAGATTTCTAGACCTCTATTTCTTCAATTCTATTTATTTTGTGAATGTTTCCCTAATGTGTAATATTTTTCTATGGTTTTGAAAACCTTATATATGATCATCATTACGGTTTCAATTTGATCTCTGTTATTTATTTGTGGTTTCTTTATATATTATTTTCTCAATATGTTTCTGAAATCGGTGCACTCTGCATGGAGGTGAAATAACTAAAATTAACTATGTTAAAAACAGGGCGAATGAGCTAATTTCGTATTTCCTAGTGGTTGTATGTTTAACAGGTGGGACATTTTAGGTCTGAAATTTCTCATTTAAAACTTTATTTAGTTATTGTAATGTTTAATGGTGGTTTCCCTACTTGTTTTTACATTTTTATAATATTAATTTTTGTATCATTTTTCCATTATTTTAAGGGTTAATTTTATTACTTATTTACATATATGTAGAATTTTATATATTATATAAAAATCCAAATTTTGAAATATAATCATATAATGTCTATATAGACGATTGCGTAACTATTTAGCTGTTCAATAATATCAATTCAGAAGTCATTCAAAAATTATATGCATCTATGTTTATTATAAAATGTATAAAGTCATAGTTTGATTGAAATATTTTTCTTAAATTTTGCAGACCAAAATATTTTTAACTAGTGTTTATAGACCCTCAATTTCTATCGGGTAGTATTTTTATTTAAATATTAATACTTACACTTTTTAATTCGAATAAATGTAATAAGAATGGTCTAAAATATATTTCATTTTTTTAAACAATACATATAATTCCCCATTAAAAAGTTGATAAATATAAAGGTGTTGATAGTAATTTAAATTATTCTAACATAGCGTAGGTTCCCATTAAAATCATATTGGAACTTTGTGTAATCTAAAATTAGAATGCCAGTAATTTATTTATGGCCTCTTTACAAGTCGGAACTTCTCTAAAATCATTTAACTTTACAACTTGCATTCCAAAATAATAATACTTTCTCTTACAATGATACCTTATATATTAGACTATATTTAAGGATACCTAGTTTGAAATTTGCTAAATCGCTTGTAAATTAGTGACACTGTATTGAACTTAGTTTGGTTGTTTCAGGAATGTTATAATTTAACATTAAACGGGAAAATAGATAATAACACTATATATATATATATATATATATATATATATATATATATATATATATTAGTATTATATATACTACCGATGCGGCGTAGCAGAGGATTTTATCAAATTTTGAATATTAAAATTGTGGGAATAAATTGAAATTTTACTATACGGATGTTGTAAATAGATATTTAATTTTGGTTAACTATGTATCATAACGTATAACTAACTATATTTTTAAACAATATATATAGTTTTATATATTATAAACAATATATATAATAAAACAATATAGATTGTTTTTAAACAATCTATATATATTATATATATATATATATATATATATATATATATATATATATATAATATATAGATATATAATATATAATATAATATATATATATATATATATATAGAGAGAGAGAGAGAGAGAGAGAGAGAGAGAGAGAGAGAGAGAGAGATTTTAATTATTTTGGAATCAAAGTTAAAGTTGGCTCTCTCACTCTGTACCTAATGAGGGTAGATAATTAGGTATAAACTAAGTCAC
The DNA here is from genome assembly GCA_963513935.1 of Aphrophora alni. Classification (NCBI taxonomy): domain Eukaryota; kingdom Metazoa; phylum Arthropoda; class Insecta; order Hemiptera; family Aphrophoridae; genus Aphrophora; species Aphrophora alni. The sequence goes on along the minus strand of OY740767.1, from coordinate 80,004,092 downwards.
AGTTGGCACGTAGTAGACAGTTTACTACTTGAAGTCACCATCTGTTGATAATTTATAAAAGTTACTTTGTGAAGGCTTAGATATTAAGTAATAATCATAAATTAAAAATTAGTCGGTATGAATACAGTTTGAACTTTGATAACAAAGAAAAACTTTAAAATAGAATGAGTTGGAAAAATTGGTTTCATAAAATAGTACATACATTATTTAAATTAACTAAGGGTAAACACTTTCAGATACACAATTATTGTTATTAGGGATATTTGCTATATAACTTCAAATAAACTCGGAACAAACGAAGATTTGAAAAGCACAAGCATACATTTTTGCACTTTATTGATTTTTCCACATTGTAATATTGAAAGATAAAAGTTATTTACAAAATATTGGAAGCTAAACTTTATCCAAAAGGTAATAGCTTACATCTGACATAAGTAGCAAAGTTATTAGATGGGATCAAAGGGCAAATAAACGTAAGACATTTGGTATCCAACATGTTTGTTATGTACTTCTTAAATAAAATCCAGTAACTATAGCAGAAATGCATACTGGTAAATAACCATATTATTTTAGTTTTAAAATCCTAATTGATTGATTGTGACATAACTGAAAAAAAAATAAGAATGGAATTTGTGAATGAAAATTTCATTTTGAAAAAACACTTATAAAAAAAATACAATATGTTCATCGAAATAATGTTTATATAAGTATTTGTAAATCGCCTAGACGTTTCCCGAAGTAGATGGATTTATTGTGATAAATTGGTGATACAAAAAACTTGTATAAAGATAGAACCATTTATTCAAAAACACAGCTTATAACAAACAGATTTTTCATAAAACTCAAATTGACTTATTTATAGTATCTATAAAGTTCAAAATGTCAACTTATAATATTATTCTAAGTAACAGATTTACATTAATGCTAAATCAAAAATTATTAAAATGCAACACGTTAGTTAACTCTTGATGTCAGTGATCCGTAAATTTTAAGGAATGCATGTACATCAAAAAGATCATAAAGCACACAAAGACAAATAAATTTTCTCTCGATTTAATATCAGGAATTCCTAAATTCCAAGAACATTTATTGTAACAAACAAGGTCGCATTAATATACGTAACTCGTGATACCAATGGTCAGTTTTTTATTATCAGTGATACATTAATTTTATAACAATAAATTTGAATGATTTGATGGATTTGAATTACCAATAAAACTAATTACCTAGTTTTAAGCAGGTGTACGTTAATGTCAAGTAAACACAAAGTAGATTATTTAAACAACTTTCTTTTTTTATAATAATAAATGTTATATATTTTTTATTACTTTACAATGTTATAATAGACTAATACAATACATAAAAAATATTAGAATGAATTACAACTAACCGTCATCAATAATTAATTGTAGTATAGTTTCGGCTATTCAGCCATTATTAAGTTTATTATTAATATTAAAGAAGATCCTCCTTTGTCATAGAAGACATAACAAAACACTTTCACAAACATTTAAATAAAATTACGCATGAATAATACACTTAATTAAAATCTTGTTGGGTGTGTCCACAGTCTCGCACTGAGCTATTGCTTATCGTCTAAGATGATAACTGGTTTGCCACTGAGAAAGGTAGTGGATTCAACTCTAATATATTTATGTTTCTATTATTATGGTATCATATAATAAGTTCAATTCAAGTAATATTTCATTAAGTATTGTATCAGGACTGTGTTTTAAACATGTTATTTCGTATTGTTCTAGTGCATTCTATAAACATTTTAATGGCTAAATACTTGAAACGGCTGTCGTTTTAAACTATACTACAATTGACTATTGACGACAGTAATTTCAAATTCATAATAGTCTAAACAAAAGTCGTAATGAAGGCAATTAAATATATATATATATATATATATATATATATATATATATATATATATATATATATATGAAATAAATAAATAATGCCTCCTTACATATCCGCCACGTGATTTTTTTGTCGTATTAAAAAATGTTGCCAGTTCAAAGTCGTCCTCCTCAATGTGCTCGCCCAACCTTCCAGATTAGTGACAGATATGTGTAACCTGTAATGTATGTATTTTTGTTCAATATCCGACGATTTCTTAGGAGTGACATAATTTCTTAGGATGATGGAGTTCCGACTCCGAAACATCTCATGTCCTTAATTACTACTACTAAGTTACTTTATGGATGTACACGCAGCACATTAAATCATTGTTAATAAATCACTGATTTAATAAGTGTGACTTGTGTACTGGAAACATGTATATCCAAATATTTATATGTTTCCTTGACAGTTATTCAATAGATTTTTCGAAGTTTAGCTGGTATGTCTTAAAGATTATGAAAATAACTTCTTACCACCTTCAACATAATTTGGTTGAAATCGGATTGTATTTATTTAAAAAAATAATTCTTGCCTAAAACAGTAATTATGCAACCAAAAATACATATTGTCTTCCATTAGTGTATAATTGGAACCAATTTTGGTGACGATAGGCCTACTGTCTTCGCTATACGTAAAATTACAGTTTTGTATGTATTATATAATAATAGGTTAATGTTAATTGACTTTTTAAATAATAACAATGAAACCCATATTTTTTGATTTTTTTGGAAATTATTTGCATAATTGATCTGAAAGATCAATTTACACTTTCGTTAAAAAGTACGAAGTTACGCCTGGGTTCCAAACGATATATTTTCCACTACTTTTACTCTGAATATGAATGCTTCCTAAATAAAAGATTTTCAGCTACCTGTATTTAAACTATTTTATAAAAACCTCTCTAATATATAAATTCAACATATTCACTTATTTGAGGATTAAGAGATTTGACGATGCATGTCAGTGAACTTTGGTTCCTAACTTCAATAACTAATCAAGACATCGTGTAGGAGTTAACTTTTTAACTGGATTTAGACTTCCAGTAACTCCGTACGTCAGTCTTAATTCCAGTTTAGGTTATTTATAACTTAATTTTTAGACAATCAGTTAAATAAACATATTTTCTAAGCACAACATTTACAGTTTAGTTCTTAACTCACCGACACATGACAATATTATGATAAAAATGTAAAAATAAAAATAAAAAGTTTTATTTTGTATTAAATTAATTAGTTGAGAAAACGCTTACTATTCAAATAGAATTATTTAGTGTAAAATAACATAAATAGCCTAATAGTAGGTTAAAATAAATCAATTATTTAACATGAAATTAGTATGTTCATGTCCATAACATTTTTATTTTAGTATTTTTTTTATAAGTGGCTAACTTACGACCTACAATCTATAAAAACTGTAGATTCTCACTCTCAACCATAACAATTTTAATTAAATTGTGGAATGATTTATATTAAAATAATATATATTAAATTAAAATAATATAAGATATCTAATATAATAAATGGTTAAAAAACTTTGGAATATCATTCACACAAACCAACCACATAACGAAAAATAATAGTTGTTGCTTATTCCTGAAAAATGTTCCAAACAACGACACTAAATAAATTAATGTAATTTCCTTTTTAGAAAAGTATATTTTATGGATGGTGTCTTACCAACTTTTTCTTCATTTTAAATATTGTTTATATATAAACAAGACCAAAGTATATTCCATTTGTGGCATATAATCGTCCAAAGCCTAATTCGCATTTTTTTTTTTCAAATAAAGTTTTTAAGTCGACATTAGGCTTTTTTCATTTTTGACAATTATTCCTAGGTAGTAGTTTTCCATTACTTACCATTGGGGTCTAGTTTTTCTAATGTAAAACAACTGACGAGGCTATAAGAAATTTTAAGAAATTAAAATTTCAATCCGGCATTTATGGGTGATTGTAGTTTATTATACTTTACGAAAACGTATTCAAAATCTTTGCAACCGATTAATAGAAAATCTGTCATCGCTTTTGATCTTAAGGCAACTGCACAATATTTGAACTTACCGAAAAATTGTAAAACCAAATTAAAACTAAATTCGCCTCAATCCACATATCAAATTTGATAAAAAAGGGTACATCAGGCAGGATAACACTGCTTAATAACAGAAAGACCTCATTCCAAAAGAGCAAATATTCTTTTTGCTTTTTTTTATATTTTATTCTACATCTTAATTTCGTTTTTGCTTGATTTTGGGACAAAAAAAAAGACTATTTACGCGAAACGCTCAAAATCGCCATAACTTAAATCTATACTACACATATTTATATATTTTTTAAAATGTATATTAAAATTGAACTGCTCATATATGTTTACCTTCTTAAATATCTAAATGTAAGACCAGAAAACTAATTAAATTGTGGACTAACTCATAATTACTTCACTACTTTAGAAACTTAATTACTAATCGCTCCATCACAACTAATGTCGTAGCGTTAAATTGAAGTCTTTGATGTTTAAACACTAACAAAGGAAGCTTTAACCTTGATTAAAAACATCTAGTCGGGTAAACTAAGGAGACGAAAATAAGGGAAGGAAACAGAATAATAAAATCAACAAAATACAATGCCAATCAGTTTCTCATATTAAGTAATATTATTAACAGGAGGGCTATAATACATTGCCATAGATACGCCAGCTTTAATAGCTATATAGTTCCTGGTTAGCTCTATAGTTTATCTAACATATATTAGGTAATGAAAATATATTTTGATTATTATTGTTGTTGTTGTTCTCGTTGTTGTTTTTGATGTTGTTGTTGTTGTTATTATTATTGTTGTTATTATTATTAGAATACATTTTTAAGCCAAAAATAAACGGTATATTAATTATAAATCCTGTAAAGTGATTGATAAACAAACCAAATGTTTGACTCTTTGTATCATTATTATTACTATATTTATTTACTACAACATAGCCACTGTTTACGTAAAATTTATAATATTCTTCATTAGAAAAGTTATTGATTTCTTTTTTTAAAAAAATAATAAAAAATTAACTTTGGGATTAGCGACTATTTTGTTTAATAAATCATCAGCCTGAAAACAATTTTTTTGATTACAATCTACTACGTAAACAAAGTAATTGTCTTAGAAAGTATTTTGTACATATATTATCATGGATCATGATGTATAGTTCAAATATAGTTGAAACTTGGTAAAATATTGAATATACGTAAGAAATTATGTACTTTTAAAAATAATTATTATAAATGTTTTGTCAGTTTGAATATTTCAACCGGTAATCCTGGAAATTACCCAAATAATTTGGATAATTCTATTGTAATAACGTATTTTTTCACAACGGTTAAAGGCTTAAAATTAATCGGGTTTGCACATTGAAGAATAACAGGAATCATTTATGTACCTGTTTTTCTGATTAAAGTCTTTCTTTTATTGTGTTAAACTCATGATAACCAAGGAATAGCGAAATTCACTCATTTCTTATTTTTAAAATTCCGAATTCCGCCGAGTTGGATACCTTTTCTACTAACTAAACTCTCCTGGTATTTATAACATTTTTGTCCTCCACCACGTTGTTTACAAAAATATATTACAATTATTTTTTCACAGGAGTCAAATTGATACATTGATCCCCATAGATTGATCTTTCGACTACCTGGTTTAATTAATATTACTTAAAAACAAAACTTACTGAATATTCAACTTATACACATCCATCAATACTTTTGTTATTATTTTTTAAAGCAGATGTTATGCGTATGCATTTTGGTGATCATTATTTCAATGGATTTCTCTGAAACGATACATGACACTCCAAATATATTGTTAAGAAATATAAATTTATTCATTTTTACTAGAAAGCAAAACAAAACAAGCATACCAGTATTAATTATTCTGCTGTAACGCAATGTGTTAATTAGTATCGCAAATACTTTTGTATACTTTCAAATGATTACGTTTTTCTAAAAGTGATTCCCCGAAACAAAATAATTAACTCGCAGAAACTTACCTTCAATTATAGTATATTACATTAAAGAGAGGGATTTTTATCTTTTGTCCAACTATACGTGTACGTTGTTTTATTCAGATAGAAAGCTCCGAAACCATGTACATTTACCAAGGCAAATATGGTGTATTGAAAAGCATGATAAATAATATCAGAAATAATAATAATAATATGTTAAAATATAAACAATGTCCCGGTAGAATGAAATTTAAATATTAAAAACAAATTTAATTTAATTTACATAAAAGACATTATAAGTAACTATAGTTTAACTCACACCTTACATTTTCCATTTACATAATGTTTAATTCGATATTTTTATAGATAAGTATAACCGATCTGTAAGAGTTTATACCATACAGTGATTTAATTTGTAACTCTATGGTACAGTAGATTTAAAGGAAATTATTATTAAAACAAACTCTTATTGCTTCATACTTATTACTTTGTTTATAATATTAAATATTATATAATATATAGGCGATGTTTCAAATCCTACGCTGAAAAAATGACGGAGAAGAGCAGTTTTTAAACACAAACGTAGCATAGTTCCATAAACTATCATAAAAATACACTAAATAAAAATACCCCTTATTGTGTTCCTTGTACTCAAAATGACTGTGTATAAAAATAGGAATACAAATAAATTAATTTAAGAACATGTCACACATATCAATAACGGAGAAAAAAATATTATTAAAGCAACCTATATCTGCTAAAGTGCAATATATATATATATATATATATATATATATATATATATATATATATATATATATATATATATATAGCATGTGTTTATTAACCATTGATTATTGCTGTCTTGAAAATCTGATCTTAAAGTAAATTAGATTTCGTAAGATATTCTAAGAGTAGCTGAGTGACAGTACCTTGCATTTATATGCAAGTTCTTATATTTGACGTCTTAATTTGAAATATAGAAAAATCTATCAATATTACCTACATGGGATTATAGAATTTATTATTTATTATGAGTTAGTTTTTTTTAAAGTTCGATCCATTCCAAGTCATTACATAAAGAAACTCGTTTACTAAACCAACCGTAATTTAATGGGATACTTATCATAATGAGATTAAACCGTCACTGAAAGGAGGGTTACAGATGTAGTGTAATCAATTCACTTGAAACGTTTCTTGGACAATAGTATTGTTTCGATTATTATAATCATACTTTGTTCAAAAGAACAATTATAATAATATATGCATTGTTTATTTGATAATCATTTTCAGAATAATTTTAAAACTATGTTAATAGAGAATGAATTATAGGAATATACGTGTAACTGAAAATCATCTTCATAACTAAGATCAGGTCTAGGAGTATTGATGTAACCCCGATCATAACCCCCCATAAACCGATCATAAAATGACTACTTAAAGACAAACGGCGGTTTGATTAAAAACGACTTTCTCAACCGATTCTGTCAGTTATCTAATTAAATTTTGCCATGATTTAAAGTCCTTTGTTTAAATCGGCCGGTATTTTCCATATTAAACTTGAGCCAAAACTGGAATAAAATTCAAAATATGAAAATAGTTTGTATTATTGGCAATAACGAGACATATATTTTAGTTATTTTAGCCATCATTATTTTTGTAAAAATATTTTACAAACGTAATGACTACCTTAATCATGCTCTTTTAAAAATGTTGTCGGTTGGTAAATCACAAAATTATTCTCATTACACTTCTAAATTTTATAAACTTAAGCTTCCATTTACCTGTTTTTTTCCCACTCCCTATATCATCATATACAGGTTTTTTTTACCTTGTCCTATCAATATATGTATATAATAATCTGCTAATTATCAGCACTATATTTCGGTTATCCTTTATATTATCTATCCGTTAATCACTTATACATAAATATTATTTTTCCGATCACACGGAGTGATATACCTCGCTGTAGTTTTGTGTTAACTTGACAACCTCTCCTTTTTTCTTCAACCTATCTCATCTGATATTGTCTGATTTTTGTTTCAAAATTTCAGAGAATATTAATTAACGATTAAATGTACTGTGAGGAAGTGAAAGCCTGGTGAGTGAATAACAAACTACCACCTGCTAAATTATCTTTTCATCGTACACTTTAAATCTTTTACCTTATTCAGCTCTTTTAGACAATATTTCACGTTTTTCCGCCTGGCACTACCTGCCATGGCGGCATTTATGAGAACATCCCATCCCCATTTTCCTTCACTATCTATATCTGCGCTAGAGCCAGTATTTAGGGTGGATCTTTAGTGTCCTTTAAGGGAAAGGGGAGGTGACTGCGACGCGGTCCCGTTTAGTTGATGAGACGAAAAATGGATCCAAGCCACCACGATATACTATGAAGCCACACGAACACGTATGAATACTAATTTTTGTCTTGCATAGAAAGTTGAATCGTGCCCCTCATGGTAATTACGAACAACTGAGTTCAGAGCGAGACCAGTCGAGTGCTGGACCCGGATGGCCGCCCATTAAGTTCGTTCCATAATTAATTGTATTCACCAGTTCTAAAATTATAATGGCGGGTTGAATTACCGAGGTTCCTAGCTATCCTGGTTTTTACCGGTAGGCCGTTTAACCAATGTTGCCTGTGGTTATGGAAATATGCAAGTTCTATATCCTTAAGCCACGAAGGACTAAAATGAAGCTATAAAAGGTGCATCTAAGCTGGTTCCTGTAACACTGGCTGGTTTGACGGGGCTAACAGTGTTAATTAAATATTTTAAAGTTTCAAGAGATCCGCGGAACTGTTTTACAAACATGGCGCCTACAACAGGGTTATTTACTTATTTACCTATTTCCCCCATAATCAAAAAGTGACCCATAACAGTTACCACAGACCAATTTGTTCCAGCTGTACATATTATTAGTAAATATCAAAAGCATAGGAAAAGTTCATTTCATTGAATGTTATATACGATATTACATTGCTTGTACCACAGTTCACACATATCACCAACTACACAAATTATATTAATAGGTTAAATGTAAAATATGAAATTGATTATCATTTTTTTTAAACTGTTTAAAAAATAAAAATAAAATATATCATGTTATTATTGCGTGATTTCTCAAACTTTACGTTAATAATAATAAACATATACAAATGTAGGTTACATATATTACAAATAAAATCATATGGTCATATTTTGGAAAGTTTGTCAATCTTTTTTTTATTTCACAATTATTTTCACTCTTAAAAAGTTACCTTAAAATGACTTAGAAACTTTAACAATGAAATGTTGTAAAAGAAATTTTTAGAACAAATCACTGTTTTATTGCAGAGTAACGATTAACTGCCATTGGATTTTCAGGTTGCTCATTTACAAAATGGATAGTTTTTGTGCGTCTGTAATTTTTCATATCATTTTTACAAGATATTTTTCTATTATTGAATGCTAGTCTAACAACTGTCAATATTATAATAATTTAATGTAAAGTAAAATTATTACTACACTTAAGAAAGATAAAGTAAATATCTAATAAACTAGATCTCCTACCTGCTTGTTTTTAAATATAATCTATTAAGGCATCCACCCAAAAATGATTAACATTGCAGTTAACACAAGACATTCAACGGACATAATGATCGTAGCATTAAGAATTAATTAGCATATAAATTTAACATTTTCACTTTAAATACTTACAATATGAAATAACTATATTTATATTTTATTGTTTATTTGATGTGTAATTAAGCCTAACTTCATTTCTTGTGGAAAATCGTAAATTATTAACACAAAGTTGACATTAAAAGAAATAATATTATTTGAAAATATGAAATGTTTCAAAGTTTATACCCAGTGTTGTATTTTATTACAACAATTTTTATAATACAAATACTAATAACAATTTTAATATCAAAGATAGTGCGGCATATTTACATTTCGGAAAATATATTTAAATTACGAAGGAGTTAAACTACTATTTACTATGTTAAATGTATTTATTAAAACATGTATTCAAGTAGAGATCTTGTAAAAATTTGAAGATTGATTGTTTTCGTCATACTTAGTATATTTATAATTGCTAATATTGAATTTATTGTTACAATGCTTGATATAAAATATTATTTGTGAAGTTAGATTCGACATACAATTATTTGCAACCTATTAAAATATAACAGTAACACGTAAATTGTTGTCTACAGTACTTAAAAAATATATTAGTGTAAATCATTTATTTTAAATAGCTATTCTAATAATTATCATTTAATCTTGTATTTGAAATAGTATGAAGCATCTTTTCTAAATAAAATTTGTGAAAATATATGGATTTAAATGTGATATGTTGAATTTATCAACAATATCTATCAAAAAGATATATAAATTTATAGCAAATTCATTGATAATTTTACCCTACTCTCTCTCACACAACACATACACAATATAACTAAACCTGTACAGTATTTGCAAACAATCTAATGCCAATTTTTTAAATTTTAAAATGGACAGGAAACTAATTTTATCCTAAGCTGCTCTGTGCAGTTGACTACAAAGAGGGGAAGAGGCCACCATCCTAATCATATGGTTCGATTGAATAGAAATGACCTGTGAATGAAGGTGCATAATAAACTTCATAGCTAGTAGGTTTAAAGAGGATGGGATATTGGCCCTCCTTGAAATAATAAAATATATTTTTACAGCCAGATATTTGACTGTTTTTAATTATAGGAAGTAGTATAATCTAATAATTATAACAACAACGTGCTGCCTATCAGGTTTATAGTCCATAATTTATAACTACTGTCAGAGAAAATAGTGCGCCGATATGACTCAATAATCTAATAGACTGAAAATTTGTATTTATTATATTGTATTTTTTATGGACTTCCGCCAATTACAATGAATAATTTTAAATGTTCAATTGTTACAGTAATTAACTATTTATAGTAAATGTTGAAAATATGTAAATGAAATGTAAAATTTCCGTCTCCTTTCTTTTACTAAAAAAAGGATAATAATGTATCTTTAACATATTGATTGTTAAAATTTGTATTATAAATAATGAGCCATTAAAAACCAGCGGCCAAATTATATACGGAACTTTTTGTAATTAAAACAATCATCATGTTTTATATATTAAATGTGCTTCATATTTAAACAAAAAAGTATATTTTAAATGTCTTTTACTTTGAATATTATATATTGTATGTTTTAATAATAACACAATTCTACTTTTTATATTAACCTTTTAATCCATCACCTATTTCTAAATAACTCATTTAAATCCACTGCATAAATGTTTCAAATATTTGTGTGTAACTAAAACAATTAGTGATTTTCCGCTTTTAAAACACCAATATTGGTTAAGTGTAAGTAATATACGTAGTTTAAGTGTTGATTTTGAAACCACTTAAAATTAGTTTTGAATCTAATTTAATTTCTCTACTTGTTGTTAAAGAGAGATTAATTAAATCCGTTCTTTAGATAAATCACATAATAGAATGTACTTATTATAAAATTAAATAGAAACAACCACCTTGTTATAGGTTAAACTTCTAACACAAACAACATTTATAACTAAAAATTATTACCTTAATTACAACAACATTCAGTATATTATAAATCATAATTCCTAATGAATAAAAAAAAGAAGACTAACAATTAATTCTTCATTACTTTTCCTTTTTGACTGAACGTAATTTTCATTTTATATTACAAAAATGACATTTTGTTTAAGTATTACCCCTGACTTTACGTAAATGCTTCCTTAAATTTAGTTTTCTTTAATCTCATTAAATGTCAACTGCGGGTCATATCACTAAAGGATGTTAGGTAATGAAATACAGATTGTGACATGTATTTAAATGAAAATGCAGTTATAAATTACGTGTTAAGTAATTCCCATACGGTTATCAATTTAAAAATTGTTTTTACAAATTATGTATACAATATGGTTAGCAAAATTGATGTTACTAAAAAGAGAAAGTTACTATATTCTCACCAACAAAACTATCGCTCAAGTTTCATTTTGAAAATTATCAAACTCTATTTTAATAACATTTAACTAATTTTTATCATGGATAAATATAAGGAAATAAAAAATATGTTATATTATAAAATAATTATGGTAATAGAGCAACAATTCTATTATTGGATGTAAAATTATTATTATCCCAGGATCAATACATTTTAAAGATTTTAATAAATCTGCATTGTATGGTAAATAATTTAAACTCGTAGAGTGCACTTCATTATAATTATAATTGTAAATTAGTCTATTAATAAGGCTAGGAAGAATATTGAAGAAAAATTTCACTGAAGGGAGGTAAATAATAAATAAATGTTCCCTTTTACGTTTCCAAGTTGTTCAAGTTGGAAAGAGTAACCAATAAATAATAATTAAAATATGGACCCTTTTAACTTCTTTTATTGTTTCAAATAGCAGCAGGAAATTGCTTTTTAAAACTTTTTAACCAGGACAAAAATGAACCAGAGAGTTACAATAATTTATATAGTACGATTCAATTATTTTAAATACATAATACCGACACAAATTTATGTTTTCGTTTCTGTGCTTATAAAATTCAAATGTATATCACGTCAATTTAATTATAAACTAAAATATTTTATCAAAGAAGTTCATTTACCCATAAATTTGTTATGCACATTTATAGCTACACTAGTATTAATTATTACGAACATTATATTTAACCAATAATATTAGCTGTCGTTTCCATCTGTTTATGTAATAATGTAATATGTGACTATATATGGATATCCAAATTTACACTTTATCAAACTTTTTGATCCATTTTAGCTTTGCCTATATTACAAACGAAAAGATAATAACACTAATTCTCTACGATTTAAAAATTTATGAAAACTCTCAATCATCCTAATAGTGTTTTAGTAGATTGAAGAATGCAAAATGTAATAGCGTCCCCCATAGAACCTTGTAACTTGAACGTAATTGTTAATTAAAATTTAAAGGCCTTTCACAATTTAAACCAACTCAACACACTTGCCTGATTAATATGGTTTAATCAGACATTTGCCTTATTTATGTATAGGAAATTAAGACAAGATGTTTTGAGAGTGTAAATTAACTTTAGTTTTCAAGTGTGAAACTACAACATTAAAGAGAAAATAACAACACGGCCTTGTTTCCAAGGACCATAAAGCCTAATAATGAAAACCATGGATTACCGACCCATATGTATATTTATTTATTTATTTTGAAGCACAAAGAATCGCCCTCCGTTAGAGCTGGACCATGCATTAAGGTATAATTTAGCCATACCTAAGGTTAGCAATATGCATGAGATGCAAGACTAAATCTTAGTAAGGACTAATATATATATATATATATATATATATATATATATATATATATATATATATATATATAATATAATCTTCATAAATAAGATTTCACTTTTTTTAAAAGAAAGGAAAGACTACAAACATTTCCTGCATTATAAGAAACTACGAGATGTACGTAACTTCTAAGCTTTCAATTCTCACCCAAGTTTCTTTTACAAGGGAATGTATAAATTATGTTCATTCTTACACACGTGATTTAGGATTAGCTTATTCAAAGTATTGGATTAGATTTAGCCTTGCATTTCACCACATTCCTGGGCCTAGGTATGGCTAAGATGCACCTTATTGTTGGGTCCAGCTCTAAAGCAGTGCAATTCATCGTCCTGGTATAATTTTAAAACGTTTATGTGTTTCTGGGATATCTTGTATTCGTTATTAGCTTTGAGTGCTTAGTAAGAGTTTCAGGCTTGAGTACTTTTTCTGATTAAGGATTTTGTTTTTTCCCATATATAAATATAGGCTACTAGGCGATGTTGGTGTTTTTCTATTTTATTTTGTAGTTAAACACTTGATTACGAGATAAGATTCATTCTCTCGAAACGTCATTTATTAATTTTAAATACATAAATCGTACAAAATTTCCGATTAAACTATATTAATAATAAGAACAAAATATAGTTTTCAAATAAACTTAGAAAAGAGTTTAATGGTAGGGATATGTGTTTAGCCAAAAGAAGTTACGAAAATTTCTATAAGTAAATAATCAGAGTAAAATATCGAATAAACCTCACTAATTTAAAGTGCTTCTTATTAACCGATTTGTGCCTTGCATTTGCAATGCACTTAAGAATTATTTTACGTTCAACTAAAAATACAAATACTTGTGCCTAATTATTATTTGCATATATCCAAATATAAACAAATTACTACGATGCTGCGTTTGTAGTGTTATTTCTTAAACATTATATTAATATAATGCTCGTTTTGAATTATATTTTGCTCCGTCATTTGCAGAAACAGAATTTATAGTAATTTGAATTCACGTAAATTTTAAAAATATATTTAAATTTTGACACAACACTTTGTTATAATTGGTTAAAACTTGATTAAATATTCGTTGTTAAAATGTTTATTATAATGAACTTTTCATTGTAATGTTTTTTTTTTGGAAATGAAAGATGTAAATTCTTAAGCTAAGTTATGTTCAGTAAAACATATAGGACACATCAATATTGTATAAGAAAGCTAAGGAATCAAAAAACTATATAAAAGAAAACAGTTTTTAAATATGGCATTTCAAAATTCCAAACTAGCTACAAAGAAGCTACGACTTTTTTACCTTCAGATTGTACTTATAGTAATGAGATTGTGCCTTAAGATCTTAAGTTGACAAATTTAGGTACACGCTATCCTAATGACAATGTCAGGATATCCTAGAGCATCGATTATTCATTATAAAAGCGGAGGTCTTCAACTAATCCTAATACGAAACTTTGATATTCGTCTTCTCCCAAATTATTAATTTCAATCCCGACAGTGAAATGTCATGAAAAATGAGACACACTTTTGATTGAAAAACCATACTTTAATATATATATAATGTTGTGTTTCAATTTCCATTAAACAGTTTCTTTTTTCATAAAAATAAAAAAAAGACTACAATATATCCTGCGTTAGATAAAACTACAAGATGTATATCATTTCTAAATTTTAATTATCATACAAGTTACTTTTACAAGTATATACTAATGTTATAAAAACAAAATACTTTTTTCATGAAACCAAATTACACTGTAAAAAGTGATTTATATATAACAAAATTTCTGTAAATAACAAAATAGACAAAAATAATATAAACTTATTACGATAAAAGAATAAATAGCTTCTAATAAATAACATGGGTCAAATTGTTATTGCATTATATGTTTTTATGAATTATTGGGCTAAATGGACAGAAATAGGCATGCAAACAACAATGGTAATCAGGATTAACAATATAATATAACAATGTAAGATTATTTGTTTTTTATTCTTCGAGCACTTTCTATTGGTGTTTATTTATTTAGGATAATATATTTAATCAGCGTTAAATTAAAATAGTTTCAGTTTAATAATTTTTGAATATTTTCAACATAATTATCGAGTGCAGTAATAACAGTTTACTTTAACAATCAGATATTATAACATTTAATCCATTGGTTATTATGATGATAAACATGACGCATTTTATTGTAAATCATTTTATAAAAGATACAGTATTCGGAGAAATTTGTAAAATATAAAGTATAAAATATTAAAAATTCTTTACTTCCATTCTAAAAAATGTCCTGGTTTACTAAGGGAGATCTTTTAAAAATCAAACTAATAATTAATTTATTTTGTGATTTTTTAGATCTCACAGTAAACTTACTTACTTTACTTTACTTTAGCCAATGCCCGCTCTTGGCTGTTGGGCCATTCAACGTCGAGCTTCCCAGTAACGACCAATTCTGGACAGCTAGTCGACCAGCTCGGAGCA
The DNA here is from genome assembly GCA_963513935.1 of Aphrophora alni. NCBI lineage: Eukaryota > Metazoa > Arthropoda > Insecta > Hemiptera > Aphrophoridae > Aphrophora > Aphrophora alni. Next base: position 79,988,360 of record OY740767.1, on the reverse strand, counting down.
GGTTAAGATGTGGTCCCCGTCCATCGAGACAAAGCGGACATGTATCAGGTTCTGCAAGGCCAAAACGATGGAGATGGGTCTGGAGATAATCGTGGCCTGTCAAGTGTCGGAAGTCAGCCACGGCAGTTGTTGCCCTGTCAGTTGAGGACGGCAGGGGGCCGCGCCTCACAGTAAACTGGAAAAGTCTATTTAGTTTACATTTACGATATTATATTATTAATTGAGCGATTAAAGAATTTTCGTTTGTAAAATTAAGGAGCTAATTTTTTGTTGTATTAAGAATACGATTAAATTATTATTATTATTTTTTTTACACAATATTTGTAATGTTATAATTGTAGTTTTATCCTACACATTCCATAGAATGTCCTCTGGATATAGCTTAAAATATAATTGTAAAACTGCACGATCACCATTCGTTCGATAGACACATTCATTGCCGGACTTCCTTTCCAAATGTACGATTGTAGAAATAGTTGCCTAACTCAAATTAAGGAGTACCTTGGACATACGATTATGTAAGCAGTTTTCCTTGTTTTGCGGATTCTACTACCCATGTATTCTAAAAACACGGTGCGCTGAGCCTTCGACCCAGGAAAATGTGTTCAATTACGGCTCTAGATTAGTATTTTCCATTGATTGAACCAGCCGAAATGAACGGCTAGTGTATTTCTGTGTCGGGTCGGACGATCCTGAGGTAAACATCTCCACGCACTCGGTTAATTCGTTTAAACATAATTCCTTGTAAAGAACGGCCAAGTTAAGCCAGCGTCGTAAGTCAGTGAACTCCAAAATTCATTTCCACTGTTTAATTTTAATGTATATTTAGTTAAAATTAAGATAATTTGTTACTATTAAATTAGTTTTACACCTCGTTAAAAAAATGGCTGGGAAGTGATAATTTAACCAAAGTGAGGGTAGTTGAGTGCAGTATTTATGGAGGTAGATCTTAAACTTGTGAAAAACAAGATCCACGAAAACAATCAACTAATACCAATACATATACAGTGACCCTGAATATATACCTGAAGAAAAAAACCTGCCTCCATCAGCGTAACATTGAAAAATATTTATATTACGTAATATCCGCGTAATATAATTTTATGAAAGAATAAAGTGTTAATGAAAAATAATAGCTTCGTTCCTATTTTTTAAGAATAACTTTGTAAGAGAACAAGTTAAACTTAACAAAGAACATTAACAAGCTCTCCCCACCTCAAGTAGATATATTAAAAGCAGGTGTTTGTCGTAATGGTGGAATATTCACAGCTTCTCATCTGGATTGGATACTTCTCCCTTGTTTAGTAGTAAACGAGGCTTAGTTAATTTTGCAAGGAGATTTTTAGATTATTGTTTACTTCTGAATAATTTTGAAGTTTATAGTTTGTAATTTTACTAATTATATTTTTTTATAGAATTATATCTCATTAATATATTACTGTTATCTTTAAGTTTTTATATAATAGCAATAAATGACATTGTGTTAAAAGTCCCTATTATATAATGTAAATCAGATATATTCCCTCTTCCTGGAGGTTTAGTTGAAACACTTAAAATTATTCAATTGAAAATAATATTTTAGATTATTTTGTTAAAATATTTTCTCTGTTGTTCATATGTTAGTATACGTGTTACATAAGTAGGATAACTTCTAAAATTCATAAAGTTGGAAGATTTTAAATAATCTCTCAAAATTCTTTTCCGTTTTAGATCTTGTTATGCTAGTTTTATTTTATTTGTTTGATTTGGCCAAAAAGGGGAATTATGTTATTATTTTTTTATTAATAATTTTAAATGACATCTATTCACTAATCATAAGGAAACATAGTAAACATCCGTGTAATGATTCTCCAATGTACTTATATTTTCAGTTTCTATAAACAATTTTAATGCATACACGATATTGCTTGTATCTTTAAATCCAAGTTGACTTGTACCTTTTTATTTATTCAGTCTTCATATGAATAAATTTAGTTTACGTTTGTAAAAAATACATAACCAACCTTTGTTGTAATGATGGTTAGTGCACGTTATAAATATAAATAAAAAACAACATAAAGTTTAGTTTACCTGTTTAAGTAGCTAATTTAATAGAGCGGCCTGGCATGGTAAGATGACACTCAAACCCTATCATGCATACACATACATTCACACTGCCTATCAATTATTTACAAATTGCTAATGGTTTATATATATTCACAATTTAATTATTCATAATTTTTACTCTTAAAATTTACAACTGATTCTTTACATTCCATGTTCTTTACACATGCATTAATCTGCTTTTTTCATTAATTATATAGTCATAAAAAAAAAATATGAATTTTATTTATTCCCGGTCTACCATTTCAAAATGAGGATAATTCACATTTAACAACATATTATGAGGATAAATATATTTTTTTCTTGTGATTTTATAAGAGTAACTATAAAGCGTTACGTACTAATAAAAATAATGACGACCAATTTATATAAAGCTTATTATAAAATCAAACCAAATTTCGCTTCATCTTTTTTTCAAAAGACGAAGTCAACCATTATATTATATTATTATATAAATAAATACATTTTTTTTGTAATACAAATCTATAATTCATGAACAATTTTGTATACAATAAGTACTACTTGGTGTGTTTTGATTTAATTTGTTTATGTATTTACATTTTAGATATAACTACATAATATTAACTTATTATTTCTTGACTATTGCTTTTCTTGATATTTAATTCATTGCTCTTAAACAACATATGCAAATTTATAAAACATATAGAAGTTGTTACTATACCCTTAATCCTACTGTCACACATTCTATGCAAACAATATCTAGTCAGAATTTAATTATGTCAACGTAGGTACGTACATAAAGTGTTAAATTAAATCTAAAATTCAGAATATTAATTGTTTCTGTAACCATACATTAAAAAAAAAAGACTGGATATGGTATGATGGATTTATACTCTGTGCTTTGTAAATCAACGATATAGGTTAATAAAGTGCAAAATTCAGCGCACGGATAGATGTTATAATTTATATAACTGTTCGTATTTTTTTAATTATATTTAGTTCATTATTTACGTTTGAATAAGCAATGTCATAAATTACACCTAAGAGTCGCGGACAATAAAAGTCAATTTTAGGCAATTGAAGAACCCAATTCAAAAAAATAAATAAAATTACGTGTAATTTGTAATAATAAATTGGTCTTTCTATGTGTAGTATTAGAAACCTAAAACAACTTTAATAATTTCAATGTATTAAACAAATTAAACATTTTAAGGAACAATTTATATTCTTTCATATACAATATTAATGTAAACGTGGTATAAGGTGAACATAAATTTATCGACTTAATAATAGTGCGAAATGAAATAATAAAGTTTAGATTAGGGTTTACTAATTGCAGAGTAACAACTCACAACAACTCTGTTCCCAAATAACTCTTACACCATCAAACTCCACTGTGAGAGATTTATATTTTGTTCCTAAAAAAAGTGGTGTTTTTAATAAGAGGAGATTTTTTTCGTATTGTAAATGGATGTGCTTATACTTAATTAATAACATTATTTATTTGATAACGTGAAATTTTGTCCAGTGTGACCAACCAAATTTTCCAAATCAGTACTTTTAAATAGGTAACTCTTAGGACTAAGTAATATCTAAAATAATTATGTTCATCTTTTGGTAAAATATTCTTTTATTTTTTGATCTTCTAGTAAATGTATTCATACATACATCTGTTAATTTGGAATAGTGTACTTTTGAAAGATTAAAATAGCGACCAAATTCAGTTTCAACTTCAGGAAATTGGGGTAGTTAATTTATAAAATATTTCTCAGCCGCCAGCTACATTTCAATAAATCAATGAATTCAGCTTGAAAATTGGTCTTATTTTGACTTAAATTAGTCTTCAAATTTACATTAGAACACTGCTTGAGGGATTGACATAAACATTGACATGATTAAATTAGTGTCTTGAATGATGTATTTGCTTTTGAAGCAAGTCGTTTACAATAAAAACTATATTACTCTCACAAATAAAATCTAATATTTAATTGCTTTAGTTTTGCTAACAAAAAACTTGTAATGGGAGAGTATAGTATTCACAGACGAATTCTACATCATTCTAATAATTAATTAATAAACGAAAACTAAAGTGTTATAAATATAAACCATTTCGAATTTAGGCACACAGAATTAAAAATTTGTAGACTTACTATAAATATATGGTATTTATATTATTTTATTATTTCAACGTTTAACAAACATCACACAAATCTGCTCAATAAACATACTTTGAACTACTGATTTTAAAATTATTATTATATTTATTTATAACACAGGTCATCGAAGAACATTTTGTGTTTGCACTGTTACAAAACACATTAGTCGATTTGTCTATGAAACAATGTTTTATGAAACGATGTTATATGAAATTCCTTGTATTGACTACGATATTCATATATATATATATATATATATATATATATATATATATATATATATATATATATATATACATGTATAAGACCTTTTGAGTGCCTGGCGATTCCTGACCTTGAAGCGGTTATGCGATCAGACGTAAAGGCCACCTTTTGGGTGCCTGAGTATAAATGTTATACCGTGTATACAATTACCACCTTTCCAGTGCCTGGCTTATATTTTAAATGCATTTGCGTCATTTTGGGGGCTTGATATAAAGATACCACTATTGCGACCTTTCCAGTGCCTGGCTTATACTTTAACGCATTCGCGGCATTTTGGGTGCTTGATATAAAGATACCACTATTGCGACCTTACAAATGCCTGGTTTATACCTTAGACATATTCACGACTTTTTGAGAAATCGATGTTCGCGCGTTTTTTTTGGAGGTGTTTGTTATTTTTACTGACCTCCCCCCTCCCCCGTCACTTCCGCTCCAACCACGTCTGTCTTTCGCGTGTAAACTCCGGGCTGCACTATACATATTTCATGTATTTCACACTAACAATTAACAATACCGCATCATATTGAACAAATGACTATAAAAAAATAAGGAAGTGATATTCTTATTGTAGAGGTGTTCAGTTTACATATTGATCTACACTCTTCTAATGACCTATTACTATTAGGCCGGCGAACCACCACCCTTATATACATTGAATATTACGCGAGTTTTCTAGTTTATTACTGTTTTTAAATTCAAAAAGCCCCTTGAACTTATAAGATGTAAGAAAAACGTTTAAGTTTATCATTAAAAGAATAATATTTCACTTATAATTGCTAGTTATTAAGTTATATTAAGTTAAAGTTCTCATTTGACGGTTTACCGACAAAAATTTTTTTTTCTTCAGCCAAAAAATTCAGGCGTCGCTTCCCGTATTAACGCTGGATGCGAGTATGTGTGCGCACGCATCTTCGATTCTCACCATATGGCTAACATATATATTATAAAAATACATAATATTGTCTTCAATTTTGGGATTTCAGTCTTGGGACTGTGAGTCCCGAGGTTCCCCTAATTTCCCGTTACATATTAAGGGTGGGCCCTCCGGGATAAGTCTCCCACCGTAAATTGACTTGATGGTCAAATCAAAACGAAAGAAGGAAATCATAATCTGACCTCGAGCGACGCAGTCTAGGTCAGTAATTAAGTGGGATACCCTAGGTAGAAATAAATGAGATGCGTAACGTTATAATTTAATTTGGAATTACTATTATAATTTTTGGGGGAAAACAAATTAATTTTGTTCAATATTTAGTAAACGTATTTCGGATTCAGCGTTAATTCGTGTAAGTCGCCGAAGAAAGAAGGTATGCTAATAAAAAAAGTGTCGGTTGTAATTAGTCGCGGTATAATTTCTAAATAATGTAAAATAAAAATAATTTCATCAAAATAGTAAGCTCGGTTTCCTGGCCACTCAGGTATTGATGGTAATGAGAGAGCAGATGAATTAGCCAGGTCAGGTTCAGAATCCCCTTTCGTGGGCCCTGAACAGGTGTTCGGGATCTCCTATGGACATGCCAGAGCAGCGGTTGATACGTGGATACGGGAGGGGATGAATAGGGCCTGGACGAATTCAACCACTAGTAGACTTGCAAAAAGGTTATTTAGACCAAGCAAGAAACATGCTGAACAACTCATTTCTCTCAGAAGGGATAACATGAGGTGGGTGGTTGGGCTCTTAACGAGCCACTGTCACCTCAGAAAACATCTACACAGGATAGGGATTGCTGCAGACAATACTTGCAGGAAATGTGGTTTGGCTGAAGAGTCCGCAGAACACATTCTTTTAGAGTGTGAGGCATTAGGACGAGCCAGGCTATACTCTCTAGGCCTGCCGGGGAAAGAGATGGAAACCATCCTAGATAACCCTATTGGTAGTATCTGTTCCTTCATAAGGATGACGGGTATCACTAGTTGGGTGTAGGAAGGAAATTGGGGCGGCAAAAGATCTTTAGGTCGACGCCGGTGAGGCATCTGAAGGTGGCTTTCACAGCCCAGAACGGAAAAAAAAGCTCGGTTTGGTTAAAAAGTTGTTTGGTTAAATATTACAAGTTTTTGTCGTAAGGTTATGTCGAAATACCTGTGAATACATATATAGACATACATAATAATTCAAATATACATACATGGCTATAAATATAAAAAATAAATGCAAGTGATTTTAGTTGAATAATCAGAACGTAATCATTACTTTAAATTAGGCAGCAGAAAGATTAGAATTAGTTGATCGTATTTTCTTTGGCTTAGAGCCAAGAGATATTTATGTCTGTTAGCATCCTGCCTTACATCTTATCTGCTGATAAGCGGTTGATTGACAATCTAAAACACTATTCTTATCGAAGGTCAAATCTTTACAAAAATATATTGAAATACTAAACTGACTTTAAATAACTTTACATTTATACAACTTCCGAAATAATAAATAGTTATTAAATAAATAATAGTCCAACCGTTTCGTCGGGGCTATCTGCACGTGCATCACCCATTGTCGGTGTAATCACCACACAATGGACCCCACAATTCTACAAATTACTTTTTCTAGCATGTATATACTTCTACAAGAAAACCAGTAGTTTACCTTACTTATCCCCACCCGAGAATTTACGTATTTTATCGACCATTTTTATTTTTTCTTCACAGGTACCTTTTTATAAGGGCGACAGGAAGAAATAATTAAGATCGTGGTAGTTTTTGAAATTTTCGGTATTCTATTTAGACTTAACGTAAGAATCAAATTGTATAAAAGTATGAAATTTTATATAAGTATCATTAAAAAGGAAAAATATGTATTGCACAAAAAGAAATAAGAATTTATTCGAAATTTACTTATTATACTATACTTACGAAAAGAAATATTATTTTTGTGAAAGAAAAAAAAAAGTAAACAAGACTACAGAAATTTTTAGCATGGCTGTTGATTTTGGTGACGAAGATTTTGAACGTATTATTATTAACAAATATGCATATTTAGGTGTAGAACATATACAGCGCTTCAGCGATTTAATAAAAGAATGTTTTAATATTGATTTCTTAGGAATGGAAGAATAACAAATTTATGATATGATTACTCCCGCTTCTCCTGATAGATCTAGAATTCAAATTTTATTTCGGCCTTTAACAGATGATGACATGCTCAGAGGTCACTTTGTGTGCAGTTTTTTTTGACACTGAAACTATTTATATTTATGACTCATTAAATGAAAAGAAAGATCATAGTCACTTATAGATTAGTTTTGCTAAAATTATACCCATTTTATTTTCAATCTGGAAAGACTATTAAGTGGTCTGAAGTTCAACTTCAGAGTGAGTGTGATTGTGGTATATTCGCAATTGCTTTTGCGACATCTCTTGTACATGGTATTAGACCAGATTATGTGCGATATAACTGTGATAATAATTATATGCGACAATTTCTCTTACGTATATTTAGAGAGCGTTCTATAAAAAACTTTCCTTTTCATTTAATTCAAATTCCTTCTTGGCATCTTCAATATTCAATGATCAATTGTGATTATAATATCATAAAAAATGGAGGACGTCTAAATGATTATCATATTGAAAGATTTCATAACCTACTTTTACGGTTTACTATTTACAAGCCTCAACATACCGGAAGACTTCAAGTTCTTTCAAAAATCAAACCAATGGCTGAGGGTGAAAAAAATATTCAAATTTTGTTTTCTAATTCTGAACATTGGTTATGTAGCTATTACGATGGTAAGTTATTATATATTTATGATTCTTCAAAATCTGATACATTAGATTTTAAAAATTTTTTGAAAAAGCTTTAACCATTTTATTTTAACAAAAATGAAAAAGATTATATTTCCTTCTGTAGCCCAGCAACTTAATGGAGTTGATTGTGGCGTTTTCGCGATAGCATTTGCCACTTCATTAGTATTTGGTCATGATCCGCAAAATATTACTTATACATATTCCTTAATGCGTAATCATGTATTTAAACTTGTAAGTGGAAATATCTTAACTTTGTAACTTTCTAAATACTTTGCCATCAAATAATGTTGGCAAAGTAGGTACCAATCAAATGTGCGATACCTTAAAGATGCTATGTTAAAAAAAAATTAATACCGAGGAAGTTGAGGTTGTTGCCGAAGATACAATTCGAGCGAAGAATATGCACAAAAAAAGAATAAAGTCTTTAATGAATGATGAAGCGGGTAGTTCACGAACTGCAGGATTAGCTAGAGTAATTAAAATAAAAGCTGGATCAAAATTTATGATAAGACGAAATATTGATGTTTCTATCGGCTAGGCTAATGGTACAATAGGTACTATTATTTCTGTAACAAGAGATAATAATAATGTTGTCGACACTATTAAAATTGAACTTACCAATAAAAGACAATATTCTATAGAACGTATAGAATCTAAATTTCAATTAATGAGGAATGCTTTTATAATAAGAAAACAATTTCCAATTTGCAATAGTTATGGAATAACTATTCATAAAAGTCAAGGTCTAAACTTAGAAAATGCAGTATTTGAAGCTGGAAAAAACTTTAACTTGTAAATAAAATATAAAATAATATTGGTCATGTTATCTTCTTTAGAAATATTTTAAGTTTTAAATTGAATTTTCGATTTTTAACTGCTCACTTACGTTTAAAAAAAATTTAATACTATTTTATGGTTGTTGAAGATATTATGCAAGTTATATTCAAGTCTTTGTATAATCCAACTTCGAAATGATTATTAATATAATATATGCTCAATATATTTTATATTATTGGTTTATTAATAAAAATTGTTTTTCCAAGATGGTAGTATTTAGGAATTTATTAATAAATCAAATGTGGGGTGATATGTCGCCCACTGGAATAGTGTTCAGAGACAACCCCCACCCCAGTATGATTTCTCATGCTTTCGCTGCCTTATTTATTAAATTACTTCAGATACAAGGAAAAGGAAAATGTAACAATGTGTTGAGTAAGTTAAAGGGAATAAAACGCAAGGTCATACTTACGAAAGTTTTACCTTTTTGAAAGGTTTTTTTGTTGAGTACTATCTAAATTTATTCTAAATTCTGGACAAGCAGGGTGATTATTACCCGATCAATTATCATGGTTGATGAAATTAATGTTAAGCTTACATATATGTCTTGAGTTGCCTAAATCATTGATTTATTGAACTACTGGACGGTGAAGTGCAATTTTCTCTCCATGAAATACTTATTAAACAACAGTTTATGTAAACCAATACAATTTATCCAGGATGTTCATCCCGACCGATTTGTTGAATTAATTCCGTTAAGAAAGGTAAATTAAATGGATAACACTTGTTTTTTTTTCTTGTGGGATCCTCGGCATCTAAGGGTTCTTGTCTCTGAAAAACAACATAACTTATCAAAGGCGTACTTACACCTCTATTCATTTCTAGAAATAAAAAAGTCTGACTTTTACGTGGCATAGTATGACTTTATAATTTGAGTGACCCTCAAAAATAAGGTAAACAATAAATAAACGTTTGTCCTTCATATTCCAGACCTAATAATAGTATTTTTTTAATCAATTAAAAACATTATTAAATATTTAAAATATAGTTGTAAAGTTCCTGAATACAAATGTAGTCAAATTTGCGACCGGGCAAATATTAATATTGTGTCCAATTGTAAAATAAACAGTGAATTGGCGAAGGTAGAAAAAACACACCATGTGACAACGTTGCATTACTCCCTCCTTACTAAGCATATGAGGTCATAACTAGATATCCACAGCCTATTTCTACTATTTTTTTTAAAATTTGCTACTACCTAATATTGTTTGTTCGAATTTCTATAACTAACTATAAATGTTTATCTAGACAATCTCAAAACCAACCCCTCACTTCTCCAACCATCAAATGTCAACCGATTCTTACTTCATAGAGCACAAGTTTATTTGTTGTTAAAATTATATAATATTTGTGATGCAATTTTCCCTTTTCTGTTCAAATATATTTTCTTTTACTGCTACAGTAAAAATATAAATACCATATTGTTCGTCATTAACAAATAAAAGTTTTTACTCTCGTGTAATTGTTTTATAAGGTTAACAAGTTTTCAATATATACGACTTTAACATTTTAAAATGGAAATCATTTTCAAATCTCGTGTAAAACTTCACATGAAAAATGCGTTTATCAAATCTGAACTCAATGCTCAGTGTGTTCCAATGAAGGAAGAACTACTTCCTGCCACAATTCTTCAAATGTTGATGAGTAACCTATAGGCCTACGTGTGAACAAACCAACTGTGCGAACGGAAATATAGATTATTCTCTGATGTGATGATAATTGTGAATAACATGCGTCCGTGATTCTGTTTTGGATGTGGGCTGGGGGGGATGTTTTTCTGTTCTTGTAAAACTGCAACCTCTATTATTTTCACGGTGTCTCATTATTGTATTTTCAACATTGTTCTATTTAACACGAATCTTAAAAACAACAAACGTACTTTCTTTGTATAATCGTAATTAATTTAGTATTATAAATAGCCTTTCCTAAATAAATTGAAATCTTTAGGCTTATTAAAAAAAATAATAACGAGATTTAGATTCGAACCAAGTACCTAAGATTTAGAAAAACAAAGATTAATATAGTTCCTCTATATAATAAAAATAAAGTCCTCTTTAGACTTCACTCTGGCTGTCTATCTTTCCGTTTTCAGGATAATATTGTGAACTAGGGAAATTACCAAATTTGTGCTTTAACTAATAACTACAGTACTGTAATTCATTTATTATTGCTAAAATTAAATAAATATAAGACACCACAATTAAAGATCCTTTACGAAAGTGCTATCCTTCTGCGCCAAAGAAGCCTATAACTTTGACCATACATAGGTTATTGAAATAAGTTATTGGAATTTTTGAGTTCTCCAATATTCTGCTCGAGTTGTTGAATAGCTATAGTACGATTTATTGTTTAAAAACTTTGAAATATTTTCCAGGACTTCTTCAACTTTAACGTCAGGTAATTTGTTGTGTCTCCCACCTCTGACTCATCCATTTTAAATTTAGAACTTATAAAAAAAATTCCTTACCTATATAACACTCTTAAAGTGTGCTCCAAAATATACATACACACAAACTTTCTTATTTAACAAGAAACAGTTCTTAGACAAATTTCGTTATTGTTTTGATCCATTCACTTGTTTACAATTAATATGTAACAGTAGTAATATTAATTATCTTAATTAAAAAATGGCATCGTTATTACTAAGAAAATCAAGATTCCTAAAATGTAAAAGGCATACGCTATTTTTAATTGTTGGCAATATGAATTGGGATAGTGTTCGCTTTCTAAGTCTAAAGGAATTTTAAAAACAATGATTTTCCCGAAAAGATAAAACGTCAGGCTCATTTAAAATATATTTAAAAATGTCTCTTAGTGTCATAAAACTAAGAGAGGCTAGGTTAGTCTTAACGCCCTGGCTACCTGAACCTCAACATAGCAGTTAAGACAAAATATTTCCTGATAATGAGAGAGTTGTAATGGTCAGTCACAATATTTTTAGAAAACATAAATTACAGACTACCGTAGAAACCTTTCTATCAAACTTTCCTAAAATAAGTTTTAGTTTTATTTATGTAACAAATTCACACACATATAAAAGAAAACAAAGATATACATTTTCGGTTTAATAGACAAATTTTTACGTCAGTCGTGAATTCTTTCCTAGCTATTTATAATTTTTAACAGTTTAAGAAGTCAGTTTCTTTCGATTGAGTACATCAATAACAGTTATTACAATCCACCTCAATGTAAATACGGGAAACGGTAATTTTTTGGCAAATTTTTGGCAATCTATAATCACAAATCCTTAATATTTTTAGTAGGGCCTAAAAGGATATAGGTTTTAAATTCGATCCTGACCATTCTGTTCCGGTTAAACCAAAGTTATGTGGAAAGAAGTATTTATTCCATAACAATAATAATTATAACCTTAAACGGTCCTAATGTGCGATAACTTTTAGTTGAAACTTAAGCGTTTTAAATATTGTGCTGAAATTTGATAATGTCTCAATAATATGTGTTTAAAATAATAATGAAATATAAATGTCCAAAATTTAAAAGATTAGGATTAAAATTGGATTTAATTTTTATTATTAAAATATTTTCATACTGATTGTATTGAATTTTTGTATAAATGTAATTTCACTGCATTAAAGACAACAGATACTAGGCATTGGAGACATTAGTCTAAAACCTCTAACAAAACTTTTAGTTTCTCTTATAGATCAACACACTGTAGCCCCTTTGTTTTATTAGGGGCAGAGGCTACCTGAACGACTACTAGACTGCTAATTTTGCAGCTTGGTCAATTTTTATGTCTACAATCAATGAAACATGAAGTAATACAACAAAATATAATGTTAGGTAAACTCTAAACATATAATCAATAATAAACATAAACTCTTGATGTTAGATCAATTTGGACGATGATCATAGATCATGTCTGATTGACGTTTATGCAACCGGCCACTACATACCGGCCACCAAGTCAATGCTAAATATTACAAGGAAAGAAGATTTGTAGCATTATGTCGTAAAAAATTGGTATCTAGCCCTCATAATTAGTTATAGATTTGGTTGTTAATACATTTTCCTAAGTAGGCCTTTGTCGTTTAAAATAGCAATTTCAATATATTTATTAATTAATTTTATATTATATAAATGTTATACTAATCAATGTTATATAATATATTTTTAATACCTCCAAAAAGTTTACATTTCTACTGTGTTTTTAGAATATACACATTTTGTCTGAATAGAGATAAATTTATACGAAGAAAAACTACAATCTCAATCTCTATTTTTTTAAAAGTAGAAATGTCTTTAAAAATTTTATTAATAGATTACCATAGGGCAAAAAAAGGATGTGATGTAATATTTATAGAGTGGGTTGGTTTTTATTTATTTATATTTTTAACTTAAATGACGTCAATGAATGCGTATTCAAAGGTGACGATAGTCTTGCTTCCTTTTCACTAGATGCAAGGGATAAATCAGAAATAAAGTAAGTAATATACAGTATATACAGTTGAACCGTTAACTTTTTGCGAGATGACAACGTCAGACACAATTGTCACACATTAACAATAAGCCAGTTAAACCATTAGGTTTTACTAGATGTAAGGGATAAATCAAAAATAAAGTAAACACTATACAGTATGTACAGTTAAACCGTTAACTTTTGTAAGATTATAAAGTCAGACCCAATTGTCACACATTAACAATAAGCCTGATAAACCACTAAGTTTTACTAGATGTAGTGGATAAATAAGAAATAAAGTAAAGACTATAGACTATGTAAAGTTACGCCGATAACTTTTGTAAGATTAAAAAGTCAGACCCATATGTTACACATTAACAATAAGCCAGATAAACCATAGGGACAAACTTTAAAGTATTGCGGCATAAGTCTCAAAGATTCCTGTTTTTCTCACGGTCAATTATACGGAGCTTGATCTCGAGTAGGAAATCCGAAAATTTTGTATAACTTACCCCCAGATAACAAAAGGAAAAATGTTGTTTATAAACAAGAATTTTAAATAGTTAGAATGTTTTCAATAAAAAGCTTTTACTTCTTATATTTTGAGGTTTATCTCCTTATATTCCAACTACCACACAATCCTATAGCACCGGATCATCTGAAAAAAGTTACTGTTACTGAGTAAATTTCTACTTTGTAAAAATACTTTATTTACCTCATTACTATCATTTTTAGGGTCTTGCGCATGATTCTTCAATTAGGTGCTAGCAGACGGGTTTGCGAATATTTTGAAATCAAGATCATATTCAACATTTATTAGTGAATAACATATGATAGAAGTCCCCGGCGAAGCCGGGTAAACCTATAGTAATTCAATAAAAACCTTCTCCTTAAAATAATTCATGTGTGTGCCAATTTTCATGTTAATCGGTAAAACGGTGTCTTAGTATTAATGTTAGACTGGGTAAGTAACATGATGATGTTTATAATAATTAGATAAAACCCTTCTCCATGAAATAATATGGAAAATGTTGGGGACAAGACCTATGTTGGCAGCATTTGTTACAAAAATCCGTGTTATGTAAACTCATGTTAAGGGGACAGTAAGTTATATATATACTCTTGATGAGAACACACTGTCCTCCTAATATTCAGAGGACAGTAACTGTGCTCTGAACAAGAGTATATATGCGAAAAATGTCCTCTGATCAAGAGCGAGAATGTCTTAAACACTAAATGTCTCAAACAAATAGTGAGGCAAAATAGCATGATTTTGAAAAAAAACACAAAATACGCGACTACAGCCAAACGGTTGAGATCGGGCATGGGACCATATGAACTTTTTTATTCCATTTAGTGAGTAGAACATACTGGCGAAGTTAATGGTATCAGTAGAAACTCACCCTGTATATATAGGGTCTATTATTGTTAGGTTAAACTTTGTGCCAAGTTTAAACTCAATCGGTCAGGTATAAATCATTTTAGAAAAGAAACAAAATGGCGGATGTCTGGAAAACGAAGCTTTTCTAGACCTAGGTACATATGAACAATTTTGATTTTTTTAGGTGGACCCCTATCATCTTCCGAAGTTGTGCCAAACTCTCGCAAAACACCCTGTATACTAAACAATTAAAGCGTTTAATTTTAATTTTCTGCTTAATCGCATAACTACAATTAGGACTGTACAGTATAACATACATTTTAGGGCTGGGAAAAGTACTATGACGTGTGTTTTGTTGTTAAACAAATTTAACAATTTAACAAATTTAAACAAAAATAAAGCATGCCTAATTGACATGCTTGGTGCAGATTTGTTTGAAATCGATCGAATATTTTTCTCTCTAGCTTTTTATACATACAGACATACTTACATACAAACATACAGACAGACATTTTGTAAAAACCACTTTTTAGGACTCAGGGGTCCCAAAACGGATATATCCACAAAAATCTCATCATCGATTTTTTTGCGATCACTATACTTTCTCTATACTATAGTATAGTGTGAAAGTAAAATGGTAACTAGTTAAAATATAGTTTTATTTATAAACTTGAAAAAGTAAATACCGTAGCCTACTTGTTTGGAGAAAAAAATGTAACTATTTTCGTCTTCTGATTAATAATGTGTAACATATTTTAACATTCTGTTAACTATATTATGAAAACGAGGACAACGATTGGCTGAACGGGAGTTGTACCGCGAACAGAGGATTATGTACCCTCTAGTTATATTTAAAATAAATAGTTACTTCCTTAGTATTTGAAAACAATAGTATTAAATAAAATTAAAACAACAATTTTTTTAGTATCAACCACAATGTTTTAATAGAAACTTGCCGACCATGGTTTCACTAGTTAACTAGTTTTAACTAGCTAAACCATGGTCGGCAAGTTTCTATTAAAACATTGTGGTTGATACTAAAAAATGTGTTGTTTTAATTTTATTTAAAATGGAATACCACCAAGTACCTACGGTCTCTAGCATAAATAGTTTAACAATAGTATTAATGAAAGAAAGTAAGTGATATGAGAAAATTTTTAAATCAATTTTTTTTTTGTGTTAAAACTATACAATATTGTTATGTAACGCAAAATTTTACTCAAATATTGTTTCAGACAAAGTAATGTCAAAATTAAGTTTATTGGAGAGCATAAGGTCTTCAAAAGGTTCTATTTAAAATAATAGCAGGTCTTCAAAAGGTCTCTAAAACACGATGACATATACCATGGTGATAACAGGCGTCAGAAAATAGAAATTAACAGGAACAGGCGTCAACTAAAGCCTTTAAAAGGTTACTTTTGTAACTGATCGTGTAAGACTTCAATAGGTGGTATTTGTAACTGATCGTATATAAGCCTTCAAAATATCGTCTCCCGTACATTTCACACCAGGCACTCTAGGCATCCAAAAGGTTCGTCGACGTTTTCGCTTTATACAGAGGGCACAAAAGGTCGTTTTAGTGTATGAAAACAGACCTTTTGAATGCCTGAGTTCAAGCACTCCAGGCCTCCAATAGGTCGTCGCCCGTACCATTAGGCACTCGAAAGGTCTTATACATAAATCTATATATATATATATATATATAGCACCTATGTAACTGCATTGTAATATATTATTTTTATAAGTGACTAAACTCAAGATAATTGCAATACAATATCCACAACGGATATATTTTTTTATGAAGGAGGAGTATAAAATAAAAGTCAGCAAATATTAGTACACGCTTGCAGAAATACATTTTAAGATTTGTCAATGTACTTAATTATATGTGGTTCTACTGAAGTTAAGTTTGATAAATTTTTTACTCATATATTTTATGGGACAAAATGTTCGTAAAACGGCTTGTGATGTATATGCAGTCGATAAGGTAGGGGAACTCTGGCGTCTCACAACACGTGGTAGTGGCCTCAAGGTTATTATTTCGGGCTCTCGAGAGCATTGCAAATAGAGATTACTTAGACTCGAAAGAGATCTGTTGGGTGTACATTATTGGTGTTACGACGAAAATCTAAAGTATAGTGAAATACAGGATGAGTCATTATGAGCATGCAATATGATTTAGAGATGGTTCACGTTACTAAAAGTTCCTAATAACATATGTATGTCCGAAAGCGGTTTCTTTTTCTCTGTCGTCTTATTTTTGATTTAACAAAAAAATTGTGAAATGATGGCATATTTAATTCAGAATTGTTACACACATTTTCAACGTACCCCTTTACCAATGTACCGAAAACGAAGAATTTATTTTTAATATTTTCAAAATGACGTCAGTTACAATGTTTAACGTTGAAATAGGTCGAAAACAGTCGGTTTTACACGCACCAAAATATGTATTGCATTTTTTTTATGAAGAGTTTATCGATATAACTATTTGTAATAAAGGTCAAAGGCGAAGTCATCTACAATTACCAAAAAACTTTAGTAGTCAAAAATTTATCAGTTATCGATAAACAACAAAATTGGAATGGATTATAAACGATTTTATATCTCAAAATCTGCTCTAACCATTTCGTTCAAATTTAATCAAATGTGACGGTTAATGAACCAAAGTTTTCCAAGTAAATGAATGTTTCGGTTAAAAAATAACCAGAAAAAACAAAAAAAAAATTAACCTTAGCTCGATTTTAATTAAATAAAATACTTGCTGATTTAAACCTTTATTTAAACATTCTGAATATTACTTTTTTAAAGACAGCGTCTATGGCTCAATTTCACTTTTTTTTACTGAAAACTTCAGAATAGATAGTTGTGCAAGGTTTTGGTAATGTTATTTCTAAATATAAAAATCTAACGGACGCAAAGATAATTTCAAAGACAACAGAGCGCCTATCAGAACTCATTTGGCAAAACTTAATCTCTCTATATGTATACCAAGGTCGAGATAGTAAAACGCGCTAATAGTTCTAATTTGTCGTGTTGAGTATCATCAACTTATTTATTTATAGTCTTTCATAAATAATAATTAGTAATTTTTCTTACGCTTATTATATTCACGTCAGACCCACTTGTATTCAGAGTTGTGACAGAGGGGATAGAAAGATAATTGTATTTGTTTAACAGCCGATGATAGAACCATTAGGTTTTCTATCATTTAACACTATACAAAGTCCAATAAATACAATAAAAAAGAAGTTGGTGGACGCGTATACCATATGGCGAGTGTTCTCGTTAAAGAAATATGTAAACTTGTTAATCATCATATTTAGAGTTTTAACCCAGTCTTTGATGTAATCATTATTTAACAACATGACAATACTTTCTGTTATTTACTTATCGACTTTGGTTCTGTAATCATCTCTCTCCATTATGACCTTTGTCCGCCTTAGGGATGAAGGCATTTTTGTTTGTTAGTTTAACCTCCATTTGTTTACATTTAGCAAACTGTACAGACCTTATTAGAACTGTAGAGTTTGAAATTTTTAAAAAAATAAACCATAATAGGGTATGTATTATTCCAACATAAAATAAATTAGAACCAGAGTCATAAACTACGTAAAAAAATCTTGATAAAAAATTGGTTGCGAAGTAAAAGATTGAATATTTGGAAGACATTTTAAGGTTCAAAAATTATTGGAGACGGTTATAAGTTGAATATGTTTTTAGATTTACGAACATCATCGTAAAATACATATTGCAACGAAATCGATTGAAAAAAGAAAAAGTAAAAATTGTGTAACCCATTTCGTTAAGGGACGTATTATTTTCCATGATCAAATATGTAGGTAAATTTCAATCAACGTTGCAAAAACAAAAAGTGTGATTGAAGTAACTAACAAACAAAAATATTGCAATTTTTGACTTTCATTTTGAAACTCAATATAATCCTACATAAATAAGTTAGTGAAGTAGAAATCAGCTTTCTAAAACAAATATTTCATATATATGTTGAATTTGAAATCAGAAAATTTCTAAATTTTCTCCACTTTTATTCTTTTTTTGGAAGAAATATAAGAATCAGCATCAAATAAAAAGTACTTCAAATACATTTGATTACATTCAATTGAGAAATAAAATTAGTGTGGTTTTGGCTGTCAAGATGTTCTTCACGGCACAAGCCCAATATCACTTGTTACAGTAAATTCCTAATCACCAAATAAATCGTCTTTACACAATGTTGCATTGATGCGACAGAATTAAAAATGAAACGAAGCAAACCCATTTCTTAAAGTCGACCCGACTAAATGTTTCTTGTAAATATTTATGCTTAACATAAAGTATAGTTACATATTTTATATATATATATATTTATTTATTTATTAAACGTGAAACGAGAGTGGATACAAAATAGAAAAATTGGAGGTATATTAATTTACTTGATAAACATAAATTAACTAGTTTCGTCGCTACATTAAATGCATTTATTTGTATTAATATTGCTTCAGTCTACAGTGCGATATGCAGTAAGGAAGCAATGCATACTTAAACTAAAATATAAAACAACTATTGTGTTTGTAACTTTATAAAAATTATATTACTTTATTGTAACAATAATCATCCTGCGTTTGTGAATTATGGTTACTTAATTGATTGTGTTTTTTTTTTAATTTGTAAAATTGGATTTTAATATATTAAAAAATAATTAACACAGATTGTCGTTAAATACCATAGTCCAATATAGAGACACTTTTTATATAAATGTTCCTTCTTGTTTATGTGATAAAACAAAAGAGTGTAGTAAGAAATTTTGTCTCATTTAAAGGTAAAGGGTTCAATTTCACAAAAATTTAATAAAATATCCCGTACTAGTCAGGAAAGCTTTAAAACAAATTGAGCATTTAACATTATGGATCTACTAAAATTTAACTATAGATGTCAATTTGTTTACATACAACTTTCTTGAAATAACCCTAGTCAGTAAATTATTACATATATAACATTTGGTATATAATATGCTCTCTCAACGTCATAATTTAATCAGATGTATGGCATATACTAATTTATATAAGGAATTTTATTTTCGCAATCAACTAGTATTCAATAATATGTTAGAATTATTGATTGTTATATTGTGTATAAATATATATAATACTTGAACACCCTCAAACAAGTTTCATCTCTAATAGTAAAATGTAAAAGTCAATAGTTTAGTCGGTTATCAAATTTCAAAAGGAACTTATATTTATAAATTGAAAAATATTATTATTGTAATTTTAAACTACCAACTCTAAGCATAAATATAAATCGTCCAAGACTTCTAGGTTAAAATGATAAATGCACTTGCCTTAAATACGTCAACATTTGCATGGCCATAAAATGTGATTTATGGCATACTCTTTGTAACAAGATTATAGTCCGACTTTAAATTTTCAAATTATAACTTAAGGCGATTTTATGGTTTGATTATTAATACTTAAGTTACTAAAGTTCAGTTTTATGGGTTTACTACAATGTTTTTTTTTTAAATTTTAAAATGGGTATTTAAAGTGGCAAATAAACATCATTGCATAACAAGTAAAGGTTAATTGATTTTGCTTTTAATTCCAAACACTTCATTTTACTTCACTTTAAACAGAAGTTTATTTTTGTATTTTATTCTTGAAAATTTACAAAAATAAAATATGTTTTATAAAATGTTCACCCAAATACCGGAATGTTATCATTTCACGAAGTCATAAATTGTTTGTAAAATAACACATGTAAAAACTAAATAAAAATGTAGTTCAATTACGTTATTAGCCTAATTTAATTTGTTTTCATTACATGTATATTATATTTTTTTATTAACACTGCAGAAATACTATATACGTTTTGTTGTATTACACCTTTTTCTCATAATTTAAATGTTTAGATAATATGTAAAAAAAAATTTTTTAATGCAGAAGTAATCTTCTAGATTTTGGGTAATTGATTTTAACTAATTTCGATTTGTATATGCTACTAATGGTTTCACAAACAATATTATTAATATCCTCCTAGTAGTAAAAATAAGCGACATATTTTTAAATAAGAGCCTAATGCTGAAATTTAGTGATTATTGGTAAACATTAGAAGTATTGTTATATGTTACATCAAATTTTTGTATCTTTAGCTACACACATTAAACTATTTAGAGTTATTATATGATAAATTTTGTTTTATAAAATATTTATCAAAAGTAACATCAACATTACATGTATTTAGGTGATTCACTAAACGTATTCACTCTTCAGTGTTTTCACCAACTTTTCGACAGTTATTTTAAACAAGTTCAAAATTTACTTTAAAATTGCATCAAAGAATATTTAAAAAAAATTATTTTCAGTAAAATACTAATGCGTGGGGCAAATGTAAGCCGCAAACAGAAAGATATATCATACAAAATAAATTAGAATGCAACTGAAATGAGATGTACGCCTACATTTTTGTGTAGATATAACATACTATATACTGAAGAGATTGAAAAATCGTAGTCGGATTGTTGTATGTAAAATAAGAAAACAAAACAAAATCCATACAATCTTCGTTCCAAAAACATTAAATTTCATTTAAGTCTATTCTCCTATAACTTCAGCTTACAAAATAATACGTGGAAATTTAGTATGACATAAGTTATTATTAAACATTTTAACATTAATGGGAAGTGTTCAATATTTAATCAATAAGTTTCTCAATGAAGGCTACATAACATTCTGTCTAGATTTGTGTGTAGAATGTTATCTCAAAATGTTATATAAGTTAAGGCGATATCTAATCAAATGAAACATAAACCATCATAAAACAAAGAGTTTCTGAACAAAGAGCAAATAATATTATAAATAATTTTTTAATAATATTACTTTTTGAATTACTAAATATATTTTGGAATGTCCATTTTTAGATGCATGTGTATCTTATAAATTTTATGTATTATAAAACTTTCTTTTGGGAGATTTTGAATTTCATCGTTAGATGTCTGTTAAATTTGTATAATATGTGTGTGTTTTGTAAAATGGATTCCTTTGAAAAAATAGCATCATGATCTCGAACGTGTAAATGTTATCACCCTCATGTTTTGATATTCAAGTCCTAATGGTTCCTTTTACCTAACAGATAAATATCACTGTCCTATATGAATATTTATTTTATAATCATTTACTTTATAATCCTTGATTTAATTTACAGATTTCTGTTCATAATTTATAATCAAATAAGCTATAAATATATAAAAGTAATAAATGTTTAACAATTATTAGATACGTTGTCTAACTTATTCATGCGTAAAATAAAATAAAAATCTAAGGAATTATATATATTAGAGACGAAACTTGTTGCTTTGATAAATTTAACCTCCATTAACTTGCAAGCTGACCTTGTAAGACTAGAATATTACATACATTGCCTTTTTTTGTATTTTATAGTTAGATACATTTAATGAGTCTTCACTTGCTATAATTAAGTCGATATATTACTATTATGAACGCCATATGTAAGTGCATCGTGAACCCCAAGTAGGCTTACATCGTAATAAAGTTTTCAATCACAGCGTTCAAAATGCTGATCTAGTTTTATCGGACGATTGACGTAATTTGAGTATATACAATTTAATTCACAATGTTTTGAGAATATAAATAAACTCCGTTAATACGTAATAATTCTAAAGCATAGAAAAAATTTAAAACATAGTTTAGAAACGTAGGCCCTATTTCTATTTCTAAAATTAGAATTATATTATAATTAGTTACATAGATAATCTTATTGGCACTCTTTCCAACGATGAAATTTTTCCAAACCTATCTTATACCAAAGACGTGTATTGACAGACGCGTTGATCAAATGAAGAGAAGAAGAAAGAGGAATAAAATTTGATTTCTGTTGGTTAATCGAATTCACAAAACGGGACTTCGTAAGAATTACAAATTTCAGAATTATTTTGTTACCTAATATATCTAGTTTGTATTCCATGAAATAATTAACCTTAAATTCTCAAATGTATAATTTTGAAAGTTATTTACATAATCTAATTTAATACTATTAATTCCTAATCTAACTCAGAATGATCTTATGTTTTTAGCAATAAAAATTTACAGTAAACACATTGTGAATAAACGTTTCATATGCAGAATATATTCAAATCAACCTTTAACAGAATTTCACAAGAAAAGGAAGTGTCTGAAAAAACTTATATTTGGAATTTACGAGATTCTAACTACAAAACCGGAAATGTAATGGATGACCTGCACAGTGAGTTAATTTGAAAACTGATATTGCTTATTATACATACACATATTCTGTAAACAATATCTGTTTAAATTTACAACTAATCACATCTGACAATATTTCTTAATTAATCATTTAACAGTGAAACAATTTTGATTCTATAGTTACGTGTAAGCAAGTCTGTCTCTTTTCGCAAACTACCCACTTAACGAAACTAATTGCTCGTAGAAACGACGTTATTTTACATTTCTAAGTGTGTTTGGTGCTATTGGCAAATGAAGCATATGTTTAAATTAAATTACATGCAATCTTTAGATTTGTATTGTATCCTTTCGATGACTATGAGAGTATAATTAAAATTAAAAAGTATTACAATAATGTAACCAAATTTGAATCTCATTGTTTTTTCGAACTGAGAAATTTTATGTACCTTTATCCTGGAGATCCGTTGTTCTTTTGTAATTAGGATATCTGAAATGTTTAAGCTCTAATGAATCCTATAGACCGATATATTAAATTCAATTATTGAAAACGTCTGATTTTAAAATATACAAGAAGATTACTCTTATCATTTTTACACTACACCTATGTTTTACATATTGATTCGACCTATATGAATATAAGGCACACGTCCGTAAGGTGCAGTTAGTCTCCAGGAGATTGCTGCAAGGTTTCCCTGGACAGTAGTTATCCTGATTTACAACATTCCTCTAACTAAATTATTAGACCCTAGAGAGTCTGATCTAAATCATGAATCAAATATAATTGTATAACTCTTATAGATTATCCATCTAAAATATAACAAAGCTAATGATCACAAAATTTATATTTCTGTAACAATTACATATATTTCACTTTTTATTATTTTAGATGAATCCAGAATATTTACATATACCTGTTAATGAATGTTTTATATTAAATTTTAGTCAAATTACTATATTTTTATATTATAAAGTATAACCCTTTTATAATATGATGATATTTTGTTTAAAGTTCACAGATAAATATAAAATAATTTTCATATTAAATTAGTCAAGTGTATTTTATTGTAGTTAGTAATACTATATCTTTTATAACCATTAAAGTTCGAAAACGTTATCAGTTGATAAAGCGATAGATAAAATTTACTGATATTTTTAACCTGCTTGTGTTATCTTTTGTGCATTATACAAACCAATAGACGACGTTTCAACAGTATACATAAACTTACGTTATCAAATTATAAACCTAGAATGTGATAAAGGCGAAGATCGTCAACATAGACTAATATAAAAGGGGCATGTTCCAAACAAAAAAGCTAAAACTAATAATATGAGAAAGGAACACAAACCTAGCTAAAGTAGGTCTGAACAGTTAAACTAACAAATAGTAAATACTATCCTGATAAGGATAATAAAAAGTCTCAAAAATTTAGCACAAATGGAAAGTCAAACACCATGATGAAACAACTGTATTTTTTGGTCGGAACAAATAAGGGGCTGTATGTCAATGGAATGGTGACCTAACGTTTATAAAGGTGAAAAACTATTGACCTCTTTTTTAGGATTTATTTTGTGATCCTAGTGTCGAAGTTAAATCTCCTTGTTGGGATGTAACATAAACAACTGTCAGCCATATTTAAGTAGAGTCATCTTTCTTTTCAAATGTTAATTTTGTATTCAACACCGGTTTGGCTGAAATATTTTTGTCCTATAGCTTAAAATATGACACTTCAATTATGTCGGTTTATATACGTTTATTCGTTGTATTATTTTTAATTTTGTTATTAAGACTAAACTATTGTTCAATAAATTGTATATTTTGAATTGTGTTTGTCTCATCGACATATTGCCTGTAAAATTTATATTTAATTCATTAAAAACTGTTTGGGAATCCTGATTGGGATGAGGCGGTATGGATTTAACGAGATGTTGCCTAGCAGTGTTTTTATTAGTAAAAACTGTACTAATTGTATATTTCTTAGCGCTCTTGTCGTTGTTTGTATATTCCGGCACAGGAAAAAATGAATTTTTACTCTAAACCTTATTTATGTAACTAAATAAATAATAGGAAAACTATAATATATATATATATATATATATATATATATATATATATATATATATATGACATTCTTCATTTATTTTCTCCTTAGTAAAACAAACATTATGAAACCCTAGAGATATAACATTGCGAACGATAATTTAATTAAATTTATTAAGTAATATTGTTTATTAATAATAATTTCTGTTCCTTTTAATCAACAGTTTTGTCTCAATATAATCGTTGAAATATTAAGATTTACATTTATATTTTATTTTGAAGTTAAAATTAATCAACATCAACTTAATAACATATTTTGGTTATGGTTATTCAGCAAATTAAATTACGTAAAGTAACTAATGGGGTTTTGTAACTTTACTTTGGAACTGTTGCAATATATTACAAGTTAATTAGGTAAAAACCCAAATAATTAATGAACTCGCTTCCGGATTATGTAAACGTACAACATGCTAGATCTCTTGAAACCCTTATTAGTTTTGTTATTATGACTTTTTCACTATATATTTCGTTTAAATTTATTATAAATTTCAATATTTCAAAGTTCTACAATTATTCCTTGAATTATATTTATGCACTATAAAAACCACACTTTTATTTATTTCACATTAATATAGTAACTTTACTGCCATTCTCACAGCTGAAACAAAGTATATCATTTGACCATACCATTGATATTCAATTTTCATAAATAATAATGATAATTTATTTTATAATTATTCACACAGTAATACTCATTTTCGATTTTTCTAACTAACTCATTTATGTTTGCCATTCATTCACCGTTAAAAACAAAAATTGTTGATATAACTATATTTCTATTTGTGGCGTACCACATGTGGGACCCTAAGCTACCGTGGGGTTATTAGGAAAAAGACGTTTCGATAAGAAAACAAGAGATACCAAACAGTGGTGTCCGTGCGACCTTCAGTGAGTACAGTTGTGTTTTAGTCGTTCGATGTCTTTTATTTAACCGTAGGCGATAAAACTCAACAGGTTTTACAATCGGTCTTAAGCGCAATGGTGTTTGAGCCGGCACCCATTCGATATTTATTATATAATATATTAATTAACAACCGCGTTTAAAACTAAATGAAATGATTGATTAGAAATTACATAAAATTACAATTAGTATTATCATATATTGAGTTTAGCTTATAATTAGATTAAATAATGATAAGGTTTAATCTGGTGAGAAAATCGAAAAGAGTTGGGGAATAAATCAATGATTCACGGTCCTCTGGGGAAACCTCCTCCACGTATCCTACCTTATATTAAGTTAGTGTTGATTTCACCACTTCGTAGTGGCTAAATGATACAGTTTTCATGGTCTCATTGGATTAAGCCGACATGTGTATAGCAATTATGCAACCGGAAGTATGACATCCGTCTGGAAATGTAAAGTTTTTTGTTCGTTCTATTCCAATTCGTTTTACCTATATTATTATATCTATTAATCAGTTTCCATATTATATATGCCCGTTTTTTTTCTTTTTCTTTAAATAATATTTTCTTTCCTCGCGATTTCCTAATTAATTTAAAATGCCTTCCTTGTTTATGGACAATAAATTCACTGTGTCCAATTTTTATAGATTAAAATATCTTTAGATCTATATTTAGAGAGGGCTTTAATTAGGTCAGTCGGACAGGATTTTTTTTTTTTTTTTTATCGACCTGTTCAACTTTTGTATGTGCGAAAAATTAGTGACATGTTGTTTGAATAATTTGAAATAGTCTAGCAAGTAAATGAATTTTATGTTTACAATACTTAACTGATTTTGCAGGATTTATTTGTTTTAGTTTATGAGTTCCATATTGTTATAACATTTTCTAATTGCCTATTTGCGAACTTTCAATAGTCCTTAGATTTCACATTTGTGTCTATACGATAAGTAAAAATAGTTGAATTCAACATTTTGAAAATTAGCACACAAAAAACATAGAAACAATACTGCAAAATAAAACAAAAACAAAAAATGATTAAACTAAAAAATAAGCAATTAATAAAGTAACTCCGAAAGATTTACTTTGGTCACAACCTATTAGCCACAAGTTCAATAATTATTTTATTACTGTTTGTAACAAAAGTTTGCTACTGAATAACCAAATTCATTTTTTAATATAAATGTTTCTGAAATAAATTTGTTTCTCTCTCTACTTCATATTCAGTATATTTCAAAGCTAATAAGTACTAAAATTAGTAACTAGTAAGAACCAGAATCTTAAAACAGTTGATGTAGGAAATACAATAGATCCAGTTGAAGATAGGCAGTTTACTTAATGCTATTATTGCTGGAGTCCAAGTATGACAATCTAATTGTATGTACATAATGTTGTATTCTTCTTATATATAATTGGCTGATTTCATGATTGAAATAAGGTAATCTGCCATGATTCAAATTCGTTTAAGACTGATGTTAACCAATGTTTTGAGTGGCATTATTTTATTTTCAATAATGAATTAGGTTACATTAATTTAACATGTTCACATAGCACCTAGTCTTGGAGCCCAAACTTTAAACATATTCATTTTGTGAAACACTGATGACTTTTTAAAATCCAATTTTTATATCTTTTGCTAATAATTCGTAGAGTGAACCCTCAGGAAATAATCTGCTCATTTGTACTCCCCTTTATCCCTATTATTAATTATCAACTTCATAAAATTCAGCCTCTCGGAATTTTTACCTTGGATTACTGTCATTTATCAATAGTGATATTAGGGTTATTACCAAAGCGGGAGGTTACAACTGGCCGACCTCTTATTTTTTAAGAGACGGAATTCATTTTTTTTTCACCCTTGGGTAATTTGAGAATTTACGCCGTTCTCTTTTCTCCACGGAAAAACTAATATTTTTTGTAATCTCTCCTCCAACTGAGTTGATCCTAACCGCACGCCGGGTTCAAATATTTCGTCTCGCCAGATAGTCAGATACTGCCAGATCGGGCAAGTAATAATTAAAAGCTTTTCTTCTCTTCTTTCTTCTCATATTTTTACATAATATTGAACTTACGTTACATTTTCATCTGTAAACAGACCTTACATTGAGAGAATAGGTTCTGCCCTGTCCAGAATTTACTCCTATTATTTTGCCTTTGACCACCAAGGAGTGGCGGGGAATGGTAGGGCATTGGTGGATTATGTATGATTTAGTCTGCATGCAAAAAAGAATCTCTCTTCTCAATATCCTTATCGGTTAATCTCCACCATTTCATCCACACAAATTACACTATACACCTCCCTCCGAGATAATAGACCTGGAAATATTTTTAAAACTAGTGTTTTTATTACCCCTTTTATAGAAACCACAGTTTCCTCCCCCTCCCTACACAATTTCTTTCTTACCCATTTACATATCGTCATTTCTCTTCTACCAACCTTGGTCTTTTTAATGTAGTACAAGAGTTTATAAGAAACTATGCACCATTACTTCTATTAATTTAAACTTAAAACAATAATTTAAGTTCGACTACATCAATATTAGTCCTTAACCACATCTTATATTTATTCAGGCCATATACTCAATATTTCTACACAATGAAAATGTTATTCGCCCTCTAATGGTTTAACTACAATTATGAATAACAAATCTAGATCCGTCCATTTTGAAACCCCTCCGGATGTATTACCCAGCCGCACGATGCAGTAGAGAATTAGGACTTGAATGGTTTAATAGGTTAAAAACCATTTGATTTGTTTTAGTTTATATGCTAAGTACATTTTACTCCGGTCCATACTGCCTTTTTTTTTTTTTTTTTTTTTTTTTTTTTTTTTTTTTTTTTTTATGTAAGTCGCAGGGTACTGGCGTTCTTTTCCTTGGTTCTGTTCGAATAAGAATGCTAGTGTTCCCTTCTATTTGGTTGAAATTTTGTTTTATATATCGCCTTCTCAGTCGATGTAAAAGTATTTAATTATATAATTGATTTTTTTTTTATTCGTTAGGGATATTTCCCTTTTTGAATCCCGCCTACATTCAAGTATTATTTTTCTTTCCAATAATTCAATTGTTTTTGTATATTTCTGTCTTTATGAATTTACCCTCCTAAAAAATAATAATATCTAAGTTACAATTAGTATGAACATGTATTTGTTTAGTGTATAATTAGATTAATACTAAATATAAAGCATATTTTGGTGAGACAAATCGAAAAGAGTTGGGATTCGGTGATTCACTTTCCTCTGGACAAACCTCCTCACACATCCTTAAAAACATTAAGATAGTGTTGATTTAACCACTTATAAGTGGCTAAATGATAGGGTTTTCACCCAAGGGCGACCTACCTGTTACTTATTCTTTGAATAATTATTTAATAAGTATCACCAAGTTCTAAATACAAATCGGTAATAAATTAATAATATAACTTATTATAAATATATATATATATATATATATATATATATATATATATATACCACAATTAAAATCAACAAGAAATGAAAATATACACGGAACATAATTAATATTATAAATATTCAGTTATCACTTTAGGCAAAATATAGATACTACATCAATCGCAAATGCTGTATAAAATAAATACTTGTTAGAGGTCACAAGGAAAATTAAAAACTTATTTTTCCTTGAAAATCATATAATCAATTTTTTTTTCTATCAAAATATTTCTCTCTCTACACATATATACACAGAGTGAGAAGGTAAAATTCAAGTACAATCTTAGTAATTTTAAAATAATAATAGTATTTAATAGATTTTATTAAAATTACTTATTTATTTTACAATATGCACTATCAAAGTTTTAGCACGTTAGATTTGAAAAGATAAAAGAATTTACTAAGCCATATACTTGTTGTAAGTTATTTAAGATATCTCTTGATTATATCTGTATCATATCTGTAACATAACACTCTTCTGTTGTCATTATATCCAATTTTGAAAATAACGAGTGTATCAAGCATTTGATGTAGTTCATATCTTGTCGAAAACGTTTTCCACTACTATTATGTTTAAATTGTTAATTTTTCTTAAATAATTATATCTTGAGTTAATTATATAATTAGGAACGGTGCTAGTATACTGAAAGCATAAATTTAGCAATAAGTTCGGTTTGTAAGACTTGACAATTAAGAAAACCATTTACATCTTAATGCTAAAGACCAAAACTAGTAATTCCACTCTTGTAGTTAATGATTTCGATAACTGTAAATATATAGTGTTAATAACAATCCATTGCTCATTTTATACATTATAAAATGTTTATTTTTATTACAACAACAAAAATATTTCGATTACATATCCTGGATATTACCTTTGATTTAAATAGAAATCGTTTTTTATATGGAGAGAATATTTTAATCGACTCCCTGAAACATAGAACAATTTTATTGAGATAATGAAACAAACATAGAATGAAGTATCGGGTTATATAATTGTATCTGTGAATTATTAATAATTTAATATTTATTTGAATAAGTAAAAGTAATACAAGTTTAATCAAAACTCCAGTCGGTTTTCTCGCAATGAATACTATTTTTATTAAATTTCTAAACCCACGTATTCTAAACACCTTTTTTCTTATATACTTATTCTAAATCTTGAGATCCTTAATTTCAAACCTGTTACCAATGTTAGGTTTAAATAAGAGTATGGCCACAAACAAATCAAATAAAGAGTACCTTCAAACAATAAAGATATATATTCCCTTGTTTGACGCTCAACGGAGTATTTTTTTAGATACTACTAAATACTAAAACATTAAATTTATTTATTTACATATTTTTACTATTATTAATTCGTACACGTCAATGTTGAACTAGTCAGAAAGACATATTCAGCACATTATTTCTCCTGTTGGTTTACTGGCAGAAAATTTGATAACTGATGTGTGTAACTAGTCTATTATACAATACTGGCTGCAAATGTTGAAGGTTTAAGTATTTTATTCCTGTTTTTTTAAGGCAATTAATTAGTCTAAACTCGTTTTGCAAATGATCTACGGTTAGATCTAGTAGAATAATCTAGTAGAACTATTGATATTATAATATGTAAAGATATTAACAAAGAGATCTAAAACGATTCATACAGGTAGTGGGAAAACCCAGTTAAACTGTCAATAGAATGACTGCAACCAATATAATTCTGACTAATCAATATATGGGCCAAATTTTTATAAATTAACAAGCACTTGAGGGGAACTATTCCCATAGAATATGCCTTGTAAATACATGAAGAAACTTTGTTCATCTGTGGAAGTAATATCAAGTAAATGTATGTAATAAGTATATGATGGAGCTAAACAATCGTAATCATAAATAGAACAAAGAGCGACATAGATATTGCAAGAAAAGTCTGTGCACTTCGTCTTATATTTAGTTTACCCCAAAACGCTTAATAATATTTAAATCATTGTTACGTAATTATTTACATAAGTAATTTATTTTAGATATTATATTTAAAACTGTAAACGCTTTACTTGAAGTTCTGGACTTTATTTTTTAAACATTGATATATGAAAGCTACGAGAGGGAGAAATGAGAAAAGATGCCATTAATGGCTTTACAGCTTAAACGGTATTTAATTAGGTGTAGTTTTGTAATCCTAGTTGGCCGCAATATCTCTGGAGACTAAGGAAAGACAAATTGACCCCCCTCCTCCCCCCCACTTTGCCAAGAACTGACACAAACAATCTAGTTAATATTACTTAATTTGGTAAACCTCATTCTAGATATTTATTAAGAAATAAAATTAAAAAATATCATAGACAAATAAAATAGATAAAAATTAAGAAATATTGTGTTTTTAAAACTAAGTGTTTAATTTTAACGTTATTTCACAAAAAAAGTCAATATGTAAGCTCCATTTTTATTTATTTGATTTTAATTGATTATTGTAGTTTTTAGAATTTGAAGGATGGCGTGGTTCATGATGATTAAATTGATTATAATCGTTTGTTCTCTAGAGATAGATTTTACTTAAGTCAGAAAATGTACACACATATCTTAAAGTTATATTTTGTATCCTTGAATTTATTAAAGAAATCATTTTAAAAATTGTGCTATGTTAATTTCACTTTATGGATTGTTAAGAAATTATTTATAAAATTCGACAATTTTAGGATTTAATATTTACTATTTATAAACGATGGAAGCGAACACTTATATTGTTTCTATAAAGGTTTCAATTAAAACTGGGTTCAACAGAGTTACTGCATAGCTATGTTGTGGATTATTAAACCAACAAACCACGATGTTTTTTTTAGCTATATTTAATTTTATCAAATAAAAAACGAGAATTAATATACAAATATTTATTGAACAATAACGGAATATTAAATTCCAATGGTTTGAAAAGAATAATACTTTCTAACAGGAAATAACCTATTTTTAATTTTTGTTTCTAAATGTAATTTTTTTAAATATATTTCAATCATAATTTTGCCACCTTTCACAATAGAGAAAACATTAAGGACCCAAAATGAAAGCAATTAATTTATCTAAAATCGG
This sequence comes from Aphrophora alni, assembly GCA_963513935.1. Taxonomy (NCBI): domain Eukaryota; kingdom Metazoa; phylum Arthropoda; class Insecta; order Hemiptera; family Aphrophoridae; genus Aphrophora; species Aphrophora alni. Next base: position 79,955,769 of record OY740767.1, on the reverse strand, counting down.
TGTTATTAAATTACGTAAAAGTTTCCTGTGAAATGGCAATAGTTTCAACACCTACTTTAAAAGGCCAAAAAATGGTCATCAAATTTTAGTTATAACAAACAAGTAAACAACAAAACTGTAGGGATATTTATTGTTTTTGAAAGTCATCTGAAACATTTTCGCGTAAATATCATAATTTACTAAACAATAAAATTTGAAAACTTTCCTACCTTCCCAGAAAAATTCAGTCTTCAAATAATTTAATACTCATTGATTTCTTAAAAAGAAAAAAAAATAAACAACTTCCCAATAAATACTATTTTTTTCAAAAATAAAATTTATTTTCTCACACTGTACTAAATAACATTTGTCGAAATATTTATATGAATCGATATTATAATGATTACTTGTGTGGACAAATAAAATAATAACTGTGCAAATGAAAATCTAACAAATCATTTTTTTCATAATGTTTATTGCATGTAACAAACATTACAATTTATGATGCCACCTTTACATTTTTCGAAAAAAATAATTTAGTTTTTTATATACATTTTTAAAAGACATATAAATTAACGGTCCCTATTAATTTTGGTTAAGGAATGTGATATTGTGAGTGAGTGTAATTAGTTATCTAAGTTCCATAACTAATCAAGATGTGGTTTCAAAGTTAACCATATTATTTTATCTAAACATACAGTTACTCTTTCCATTAGACTAATTAAGCGTTATCTACTTAAGGAGACGTTAAAAGAAATATATTTAACAATAAAAAGTTAATTTGACATACTGTAAAACACATAACTGTTTGCAAACAATTAATACAAGAATTAATTTATTAATAACACCAAATGTTATACCTAAATTGCGACATTTGTCTGATATAAAAGATATCACAATAGTAAATACATTGAATGTTTATTTGTTTTAAAATGTGTTACATTATTTTATATTGACAATTAATTATTAATTTATCGATTCTTTCCAGTCTGTTTGTAATAATATTGTAATTCTAATTATAAACAAGTGCCGTATCTACATGTTCGGCGACAAAAAAGACAAGCTTTAAGGAAGATTACAATTATTGTACGAACATATCGATATATATACATTAGAAAGAATGGAAAAATATATCTTCTCCTAAGAAATGGATAATTTTTATTTATAAAATTAATGTACTCCTTAAGACATTTGTCATTACATGAAGTTCACTAAAGAGGACACAATTTAGTTATACTATCTAAAGTGGTCCCTACTCTCAAAGTTTAGTAACTCAATCCAGAAAGTGAGTGTAGTTGAAAGCACAGTTGCTTCAAGAAACAAAAGACATGGTTCAAGATTTCATCTTTAATTGAGCTTCATAACATGGAATAGCCTTCGTTATTATATTACAACCACTTCTAGTTTACGTAGAGTCAAGTCATATGTAGAACAACAACAGATTTTGTATATTTTCAAAAAGAAACTTAAAGAACATTTTTCGAAGAGTACATTGTCTACAAAACTCTGCTGTCGCTGAACATATCATTGACATAATTACACTGACATTCATACCAATATGGAAGTATTACAATTATGTAACAAAAGTAAATATATGGATACTGTTGGAGAATTTGAAATTTACAAACGTGATAAGATTGACCCACACAACATGATCAACGGACAGCTATATTTTAGATGTAACCTAATATAAGATAAAGCAATATGCATTTCGATCCTGAACGAACAAACAGACGGACAAGATAAGACACTAGAGGAAAGGATGATGATCTGGGAGTCAAATCGTGTCTAATCGATGATGAACTTGGATTGAAAATTCTAAATTGAGCGATCTTAAGTAAAAAAATATTATTAAAAAAGCCCAAATATTTAGAATTAAGAAAAGTATATTATATGCGCAAGGAAATTTATCAATATAACATTCGCCATTTCAGCAAGTGATAAAGAAATAATATCAATTCAACTTGTAACAGCAATTAACTACTATGCAAACAACATGTGAATGTAAAGTATCAATTATGTTGCTGTTATAAATCTATGGTTTTAAAATATGTCAGATTTAGTAGATATATCTTGTAAAGTAGTTAGGAGTAACTATAAATTGCATTTATGTATGTGTTTCTATCTCCTAAAACATAATTTATAATAAGGAAAAATACAGCAGTATATTATAGTAACAAATGAAATTCATTATTAAATGTATTAAATTGTCTCTCAAGTTTGATCTATTCTAAGTCATTATATAACGATATTTGCTGACTGAACCAAAAGGATAATAAATAGGCTACTTATCATAATGAGATGACAATGTCAAAAGCAGAAAGGGTAAAAATATTGAGTAATCAATTTACTAGAAACACTTCTTGACCAATATTTCTCCTTCCCAACGTATGATCATAGTTTCTATAAAAAATATATAAATAATCTCTATTGAAAAACTGATAGTAAAGTCTTATGAAAATATGTATATATCAGTCGCTCATATAGCCCCTGACTATTAAATGCACTCTGATATACTTCCAGAACACATGCGAGTATTAGTTCAAATTTTATAATAAAAGTGGTTTAAATCTTAATTTATCCTTCATTATTTTACAAATGTGTTTTTATTTATTTTTACATTTAATCACAATGTGAAGTTTTGAAATTAACTTTAGATAGTTTAAAGTTCAAAATACAATTGCACCAATCTTTTGTTGCGAAAAAAGAAAACTCGGTTTCTTTTTTATGTGCATTATTTCTAATTTATTCAAGAGGGTGTATATAGGGTTTGGAAAAAGTGAATAGGTTAGTGCCTTACTTACACCTGTGGCTGTTATATTAACTTTTAAATTATAACTTGTATCACAAATTCATTATAATATTATGAGTAATCAATAATCGAATTCCATAGCACAGTCCGTCTCCAAAATTGACAAAGTTTTAATGCATCTACAACCATTTGAAATCATCAAAGAATTAATAAATGTGTACTAGTAGAAGGATTTATTAACTTATCACTTAACCAATTTCATATTTGAAATACAATTCGCTGCAAATAATGGTTAAATAAATAATATTTCTAATATTGTTAACATATATTTTTAAATTAACATATATCATTTTTTAGTTCACCCAATCTCAATCAAGAAGGTAAATATATTTTAAAAAAACACAAAGTTCATGTAGGAATCACTAGTGAAAGATGGCGTCCTTCTTCATGTAAGCACATCGAAACTCTTTCTTTAAAGTTGTCATCAATTTCACTACAGTTTCTCCTCCTATAACACAAACTGTCGTGCAATTATCTTTAAAAAAATACAGATCTACTATCCCCATTGTGAATAGTCCACACCAAACACACTTTAAACTATAAAGACGCCTCTGATGTAACTGTTTACGGTTTTTTAGCTGCCTAATATCTGCATTTTTGCTTGTTTTCGTGCCTACCAAATGGAAATGAGCCTCATCTGACATCATAAATACAACATCAAAGTACAACACGTCCAGCATTTTGTTCACAATTGAGTTTGTGAGCAGCACTCCTCAAAATACGCTCATGAACCTTTTTTTAATAATTATTTTATACGGATGAAACTTTAACACACTGTGTAAAATTCGCTGTAACGAACGACGGCGAAGACCCATTGTCGGAGTGCGTCGTCTAGTGGAATGACGAGGACGCTTCAGAACTGATACTCTCTCATTGTCGATGTTTTATTATGTCCGTGCCATACGCGATTTTGTTCATAACTGTATTAGTATCGACGCAAAACACGAGGAAAACTTCAAAGAATTATAAAATATCACAATAGTTGGTGTGCATGTATCTGCTTATGCGTGCGTGTGTTTTAACATTACAGTATCAACGATTCTGTTAAAATTGTGTAATAAAATTATAATACGTTTGACAAATGATATTAACAATTAATTTTACAAATAAAATTGTTTCGTAAATTAATTATAAATTGCTGACAAGGTAATGACTGTATTTTAATGATACGTACTTAATAATAAGTACTTAATAATGAAATAAAGTCCCAAGAACAAGTCAAATATGTCCAGATTTTAAATTTAAATAAGAAGAATCAGGCCCACTCCTTCAATTCAATCCAAAGTCGACAGACGTCACTACAAAAACACTAATTTTGTTTTAAAGGAGATCTTAATACGGACATTTTCAATCAAACTCTAAGCCTTTTCGCTGACTCATGACGTATAGCGATCTATACTATTTATATGTGATAAATTAATAACGTAATATTTAATCTCTTCTAAAACAATATTCAACTTAGCTATAAATAAATAGTCAAATATAGCACGTTATTCATTTTAAATTTTGTTAATCAAATATATAGGTCAATACATTTTTTGATAAAGTCGGTAGTATAACACATGATTTTAAACTTTTCAAGGTGTTCGTATAACCTAATTTAGCAGGCTATATAATTGTTATTTTTGTACAACTTGTCTAGTTTCACTCAAGTCGTTAAAAGGGATTATTTAAAACCATCTGTTCTATCGTATCGATGTATGGACTGAATGGTGAGTTTTACAAATTTCATATTAACAATGTACATTATTAATGTTTTCTAATATAATATGTATAGATTTATATGATTATTTACATATGTCAGTAATACATATATAAGAGTTATTATTATCTTAATTATTTAATTTATGAGAAAAATTTTGTTATGAGTTATAAGTCGGTCTAGATAAATTATAATAATTTCAGTCAAAAATAATATAATTAAGAGCATAAAACCGTGATATATATTTAGTTTCTTATTCAGGTAGAATTCATCGAATTAGTATTTTAAATGTAACTCATTTCGTCATTGAAATTTAGATCTTACTTTCGAGTCCGTTGTTTTTCTGTCAAGTTAAAATTACACATACTTCGTTGGAAGTGGGAGGGAAGATTTAAGAGAGAAATGTTTTCTGTTATACGTCAAACTATGTTCCAAATATGATTTGTATTTCATGGGAAGAACATTTAATGATAATGTTGTGTTAATCTCCACGCTAGAACTAACATTTTCAGAATATGTTACTGCAACTTAAAAAGTTGGGTAATATTTCATCTAACTGTCTACTTTTACTCACACTAGACTACATGATATCATTTACTAAAATAAATTCACAAAATTGATTATTTCATTTCGTATTTTACGACAGACTTCCTTTGTTAAAAGATATTTACATTTCTTATGAAATATTATAAAAATACATATAATTGATAACAACTTTTTTTTCAGTATTGAATAGGCTATATTTAAATTTTAAATAGGTTCACATAAAAGCTTAAAAAATCTATCTTATTTCCTTCTAGTGAAGTTTGTAGGATTATTTTAAGAGTTTTAGAATTACTTTTATGTTTTAGAATAATGAAATGTTCTACTTTTTGTTTTAACTTCGTGTATTTCAATTTGAGTAAAAGACATACTTCGTTTGAAAATGAGTCAGCACCATTGTTTGAGGTACATATGATATATTGTTGAAAGATAATAAGTTATTAAGAAATATAATAGAGAGAGAGATATTATAGTGTGGTTTCCCTTCTTCCCCTGTTTCTTACCCTTAATTGAAATAAATGTGTCTGGTACATGAACTATAGAGATCCTCGATTCGTCGCAGTAGAATATTCTATATGGGGAATTGTATGTCATTAATATAATATCTTTCACGTACTTCAGATATACTCGATTCTTCAGTATTTCGAAGTTTTTATTGGGTATGACGTTTAAAAAATACCAATACAATTAATTTCTTCTATTATCTATTTAATCTATGAGGATTGTTGATAATTTCGCCAAAAGCATACGCTATTTTACGGCCACTATTAATAGACAATCCATGGAATTATTTATTTATTTTCAGAAGACAATCTTAGAGATTTTGTTAATGTTGAACATTTAATGTAGGTCTAAACCGACCTAATCCCGGATTAAACTCGTGGTAGAGTTTCAATCGCTTACGTAAACTGAAATGTGGTATATAATATTCTCCTGACAGCTGATTCCTTACTTTTCTCAGCCTGGACATCTTATCTCTCATGATTGAAACAAGAGTTATTTCATAATGAAGGCTCTTTTAGTTGTACGAGGTATTGTAGCAAATGAAACATTATGTTGGATATAATGTATCACCCTGACACTTTCACCTCATTCTATACTGGCACTCTTAACTCTAACATAAACATATCAAGTTCTTGTTGTTATCTAGCAGAAAGATAGGGAATTATCCTTTGCAACCAATGTGATGAATAAGCAGTAAAACAAGGTTTACATTGATTTTCAAAAAGTAATGCCAATTTTATCATTTTTTTACCATGGTTTTAAATTAGAACATAATAATCATTAAAGAAATTGTATTTCTTTGCCTTATAGTACCACGTTTTCAACATCCACTCTTATCGTTTGTTATGATAAGCACTACTACCAACGAGAGAGAGAGAGAGAGAGAGAGAGAGAGAGAGAGAGAGAGAGAGAGAGAGAGAGAGAGAGAGAGAGAGAGAGAGAGAGAGAGAGAGAGAGAGAGAGAGAGAGAGAGAGAGAGAGAGAGAGAGAGAGAGAGCGATTAGATCTTGGTTATACTAGCTAAATTATATACTAGCGGTTTAACCCGGCTTCGCCCGGGATTTCTAACATAAGTTATTCATGAATAAATGAATTTTCCGTAAACACTATCGAAAATACTGACTTATTAAAATTATTTTTGCAATAAACACCCGTGGGTAGCTTTCGAGAATGTTTATCGAGAACTGAGACCAAATTGCAAAATTAAGACCAATTTTGCAAAATTATCCGCGAATACTATCGTAGAAACCGGCTTATAAACTTTAACTTTGCAATAAAAAAACCAACCGCGAGGAGCTTCCGAGACTGTTCGACGATCACTGAGACCAAATTGCTCAGTCTCGAAATTTTCGACGAATACTATCAAAAACACCGGATCATTAACGTTAATTTTGCAATAAACAACCGTGGATAGGTTTGGAGACTGTTCGACGATCACTGAGACCAAATTGCGAAATTGGAACCAATTTTGCGAAATTTTCGACGAATACTGTCAAAAACACCGGATCATTAATTTTAACTTTGCAATAAACAACCGTGGATAGGTTTCGAAGGCGGTCATGGATTATTTTCGTTTACAATATTTCAGCCCTTTTATCTTCCATTGGACGCCCTTATAGACAAAACGGAAAACTTCTTAACAGATGGGCAATAGAGGAGTATCACATCTTATACCCCCTTTGATTGTACTGGGATTCGTTTTTGAGTTTTGCTGGCACGCACATTGATTTAACAATGTAAAATTGTACAGCCTACTGTATACACTTCAGCCTGAACAAACAATGTAAATCCTTTCAATTAATTGTCTCATAATCAATTTAGTTAACTTATTAAAATTATTGAAAAAATACATGAAGACTAATATTGAATATTACCTATGTTGTATTCATAAACTGTATTGTATTTTATGATTTCGAATTTCAAGACCTATATAATAATATAGAAATTGTTACCTTTAGCCTCTCAGTAATTGAACCTTTTTTTACTAAATTATTTTTAATTTAAATGCATTTTATAGGTTAAACATCTTTATTCCTATTTCTTTGAAACTTTAATTTTATTAGTTTTACAGTGAGAACATTTCGTAGCCATTCGGCATAATGCATTTTTCATTTGGACAAATTGGGGTTTGATAGATTTTTTTTTTTCATTTGTTATTCTGGATTCATATATATATATATATATATATATATATATATATATATATATATATATAATATATATATGTGTGTGTGTATTTAATCGATATGCATTGTATAGGTTTAATATCTTTACTCCTGTTTCTTTGAAACTTTATTTTATTAGTTTTACAGTGAGAACATTTCGTAGCTATTCGGCATAATGCATTTTTCATTTGGACAAATTGTGGTTTGATGGTTTAATTTAAATTTTTATATAGTTGTATTTCAATTGTGATTCTCGATTCATATATATGTATTCGTAATTATATTCATTTCATTGAATAAATTCGTAAGATATCAAGGGTTCTAATAATTTATAATATTGGAGTAAATTACATTATTGAAGAAGTTGATAAATATCCAGAAATAAATTATTTTCTGAAAAAATTGTATTACAAATTAGGTCACTCTGTTGGTTCTGGTTTTGGGGTAACCTTTTATTGAACAAATTATATAAATATCGAGAAATAATTTAAGTACTTGAGGAAACTAGTTAAAATAATAACAGCTTCGGTTTTTCTAGAGCTGTAATATATATATATATATATATATATATATATATATATATATATATATATATATATATAAGGATATAGATATACATGTTATTGTCGTTACAAAATACATATAGTCCGTTACATACATTTAAATATTCAGTAGACCAATTTTCTTATAACATACATCGAACTTTACAGAAACAAAATGTATACTCCAATTTACGCTTACGAAATTAAATACTGTGTAAGAGTGTAAAATAAAAGCATTAAAACAATCATAAATGTACTAAAATAATTCAAAAGTATATTACTTTCATTCTTTTATTCTTTGAATTACCAAGGGGATACATATAACATTTACAATTACGTAGAATATAAACAAGTTCTCCCTAACTCAATACCATATATCAGTAGTAGGTGTTTGGCATAAGAGTAGGATTTAACTGACACTTCTCTGGGTTGAAAAGTCTTCCCATAAGATTACAAAAAGCGTATGCACTCTTCCGTGAGGTTAACTGTTTCTCTTGTACTTATTAATTGATTTTAATTCTTGAAGTATGTAACTTTTTAATTTAACTAGTAATATTTTATGTAATATTAAATTGTTCATTAAATTTTACAATAGTTTCATACTCTATATCTATCATTAGTTATTTTTATTGTTTCTTTCTTTTTTTTAACATTTTTGCGGCCTAGCAGTTCTCTCTTCTATATGTACGTATAACATTGTATATGTACGTTCACAACTGCGATATGCATAATAATAATTTATTCACTCTACACACACACACATGTGAAAAATCTAGCTCTTTTATTGTATCACACCTTCCACTTTGTTTTTCAATAGTTTTTACTAGGTAATCGTAGAAAGAAACGAATTCAAAATATGAATGCTATTTAGACACCATCTAACAATGGAATACAAGAAGAATATTAATAATGCAAGTATAAAGATAAATGTGCAATTTTTTTTATTTGTTATAGATTTTTTTAGAATATAGTTTATCTAACAGTAAACATGAATGATAATATCAAACATTTATTTTCAATTAATTCATTAAAATTTAATTTACTAAATAAAGTTCTTTCTAAAGTTTAGTTTAATACATTATTGTTCTCTGTTTTAATTTAATTATATGTTAAATAATCTAAAATAATATGATACATTATTTGTTCATTGCTTTCATAAAAATTATTACAATAATTGATTTCATGAATAACTTTATATTATTACTATAAAGAAAAACTTAATAACATATTCAATATGTGTTTAAGGTATTGCTGTATGTAAACAATAAAAACAACAAAAAAATGCCATCTCCATTTCAATGTGTACATTACTTTATATATTGCCAAGTAAACATAACTAATGCGATTGAAAATAATAAATGTTACAAATACATATATATATTTATGAATATATCTTATATATTTTAATTATGTTATAAAATATTTTAATTATGTAATAGAATATGAATACATAAATTAAAAATATGATAGTAAATAAAATTAAAACATTAGTACGTATCACATAATTTCTTTTACATATTCATTAAAAGACATTTCATAACAATAGTTATGTAAAAGTAAATGACAATGGGAATCATTTGAGACTTTAACAAGAAAAATGAACAAATAAAGGTTTAATTTGTATATTTTGGTGTTCCAAGATTTTATAATGGATTCGAAGAGCTATAAGTAATGTCCGAATTACGATTTTTTAAATAAAACAATAGGCTATAATAATTCTTAAATACTTAGTTTGAATATAAAATTGTTATATAACAAACAAAACGTTGCTTATTTAATAAGTGAATCAAATAAATTGAACATAAAAGAATACATTAAAAGTTAATGATGACATATACGTAAAACACAAAAGTGTTGTAATGCATAATTGCAGTGTAATTTATTTTTAAAAATGTGCCATTAAACATGCCATCAAATAACTCATACACCATTGTAAGAAACTTCTATTTAATCCGGAAACGTGTCATATTTTAAGGATATTGGTTTTGTTTGTAAATTAATATTGTAATTGATTTATAATCTGATAACCTAACCAACCCGACATGGAACTTTACCAACAAATTGTAGAATTTAACAAAAGAATGTGTGTGTTTTATTTGTATAATATTTATAGTTCTTAAAATCGAATTAATTTCAAAATTTACATTAATGGGGTAAAATTTACTTCTAGCATAAATCCAGATATCGCATGAGTCAAAATATTGAAAACTAAATGAATTAAATTCAAATCCATTTTTAGCGCAGAACGATAGCAATACAGGTGGACATACCATTAAAATAGATTCATACGTTTACCTGAATGTATCGAATACAGTTACAGAATTTCAAGTCATCATCGCATTATAATAAATAACGGTACTAATCCTGAAATATAAAATAAACTACTAATACAATTAAAATGGTATTTCCCCTATATTACATTCCCCAATGTAATACATAAATAATTAAAAATTCGGATTTAATGGTGCTTAAACCCATCATTAAAAATGTAGATAGAAAGTTATTGCTGCTCTCTTGTTTGCATTTAAAACAACCTAATATTTACATTATATGTTAAATATTTTCGTCTAATTGACATAAAAATGCAGATTATTGTATCTCCATTTAATATTACAAATAAATCCCATCCATAAAATGTTACGTTAGTTTACGTAACATAAGTTCGCAAACGTAAAAACTGTGAGATTTAATCGTCAACAAACCTATTTTTTAATATACAAAAAATAATATTTCACATCGTTTTCGTTTCAAAACAGCCACCACGCTTTCTGCAATATTAAAAATTCAATTTTGTCAATGACGAGTGGCAAATTAAACTCAATGAGAAAAATCTATTGCTGAAAGAAAAATAAAATTATATTTAAAACAGTGAGAAAAAGACCTTTTACAAAAGTCAGGATAAGGTAAATATTACACCTACCTGTAAATTCGTGGACTGATTGTATTCCGTTTGGGGCGGTTTAATATTCAAGTGAATATAATAAAATATAAAGCCTAGAAATAAATACTGAGCTTGATTTGTGAGATGTTTTCGTATGTAAGTGGTGTTAATATAATCAGTACGTTTTGTTACTCATACATGTACATAAATAAAAGTACGCTTAATATAAGAATATAAATAAAACCAATTTAATATTTTAGAAATATATCAATTACACCTAGAAAGAATAATTAATTACAAAATTATTTATAATTTAGGAGTATTATAATATTTATTAACAGAGTTTTTTACCGAACAATAAAATTAAAATCAAATATTGCAATTTTGAGCGAGACAAAACAGCTATCAAAATTCAACTTATTACAAACAAATTTGAACTTCAGGAACAGGACAGTAATCTATTATGAAACATTTCTCAGCCACCAGGGACATTTCAATAAATTAATAATTGCACCCTGAAGTTAGTCTTTTGGCTTAAATTAGTCCTTAAGTTTACAATAGTATTACAATCCTTGGGCCTAAAATCCTTGGGGGATTAACAGAAACATTGAATTGATTAAATCAGATCTGTTTCGATAAATTCCCTTTTAGGCCAATTGCTTTACAATAAAAACTATATTGTAAGCAATAAATATATGTAAATCAATAATTTACAGCTTCGGTGTCTTCCTTTACAAAATATGCGGATAATGTACAAGTCTATTATTCACAAGACAAATTCCATCAAATTCTCATGACATTTATATATAAACATTGCCGTATATAAAGTATTCGAAATGTAAAACCTATTCTGAATTTAGGGCTATTGAATGAAGCATTGTATATTTGATTTAACTTCATGTATTACTTAGAATACTTAAAGATAATTAAGTGTAAATATTATGTAAAAATATAATTTGAAAGTGAGCGTGTGTGAGTGTGTGTGTGTGTGTGTGTGTGTGTGTGTGTGTGTGTGTGTGTGTGTGTTTTAAGATTAAAATACAGTTTTATTGATAACCAAGCCATCAGAGACCAGCTATTCTGACCAAGGACACGAATTCACTTATTCAAAGAGTACTATATTTTTGTCATTCCCTTCCTTTATGTATCATTTGTGTATTTTAAACACATTCCACTCTCATGTACAACTTCCACAAAATATTTAATAGAAATTTAGGATTTTACTTGGTGGTTTCATCGTAGGTCTGGATATTTTGATAAATTAATCAATTAATTGATAAGATATCAGTAGTGACAACTTCTAGCTTTAAATATTAAGATTGTTCACGCTATGACTTTTGATATATGAGTCAAAGTTTTTCGATTAACGCTTTTTATTGGAAATATGGAGTATTTGTTTTTATTTAATGTTATTTATGTGAGTAGTAGTTTTGTTTCATTTTAGTCAAAACATCTGTGACAGAGACGCTTGTGATATTTTTGAAATGTTTGTTTTTAACGTGAACCTAGTTCTAAGTTTGCGATACTGATAATCTATTGATTGCAATATAAATATTATTATTTTTGCTTTACCAGGTAAAAACAATACCAGTATAATAAATATTATATTAGATATTATTTTAGTCCTTACAAAACAACTCTAGATAAGAAGTCAATGAGTCAAAACTACGTTTGATTGTTTAAAGTGGTCTCTACTCTCAATGTTAAGCAACACATCCAGTATGTTAATTTAGTTGTATAAAAAGTTGCCTCAATGAACATAAGACGTTCTAGATTTTGATTTAAAATTGAGCTTCCATACTTTGAATAAATTTTGTAAAAATATTTAATCAACTTCTAGTTTAGAGAGACTAAATACTTAAGTTATATATGTATGTTATTTCAATTAAAAATATTTTTGCTAAACCCCAAAAATAAAATTGTTTCTTTATTTGTTCATGGATAGGATTTAATATTATAAATTAAAAACCCTTCTGATTTTTACTGATTGATGGCTTGCTATGACAATGAGTTTTTATTTGCAATAACTGCACTTAATAAATACTTACATTTTTAAAGTTGTAAGCTTGAAATAGTTTTATTTGTAAGCTAGTAACTGTATTTATTTTTTATTAAAAGATATCTTTCGAATTAAAAACGCGTATTTGGCTTATTCATTATAATTATTAATCTGGCATAAACGTTACAGCAGAGTAAATAAAGTTCCATATCAGTAATGGCTTAAGGAATATTCATTCCATTTTAATAGACTATAGGGAACGTATAGTATACTCGGAAGCCACAACTTTTATTGAAGACTGGAAGAAATCAGGAAGGCCACTAGTTGTGAAAGACAATCATTGTTGAAACCTTAAATGAAATGAATGTTACATCAAATAAAACCGAGTGATGTGAATACAGTGATAATAAAATTGATCGACAACTTGGTCTCAGTAACGCATCAGAGTGGAAAGCAACCAAGAATATATCATTACAAAATCAAATAGTTATTGGAAATATCACATATTGGAAAGCCTCAAAAACTTTTTTTTTTTTTTTAGAATTAGATCAAATTTCATTGAATGAAAGTTGGTTCTATTTTTGAACAATGCATCTTCAATCTAAATGTGTGAGGGAATACTCATAATTGCAGCATATTGTCAGTTAATAACTCTCGGTTCTTGGCTCAACTAGTACCACTTGGAGCGAAAGTGACAGTTTGGTTATGGTTCTCACATAATTTCATTCTTTAATCATATCTTTATAAACGGGTTCAAAATTTTGTAACCAAAACTCACAATTACAAGACAAACTTAAATAGTGATATCGTGATATCGGTACTAAAAGAACATGATATTGGGAACATAATACTCATATAAAATGGAGCATCACCACTTATTTATAATCCAGTGGAAGTGTTGTTAGAAAAACTTTTGGAAATCGAGTAATACTGCTGAAATACACTGTGTCATGTCCTCCATGATCTCAGACTTGAATCATATAGACTTCTGGCTGCTGGAGTATTTAAAAGATATTGTAAAAAAAACTAGCGAGGCCACAAGGCGTAAAGAATTCAATAACTCTTTTACCAGTTTTTGATATCGATAACGTGAAAGATACCGCCTGTTCTCTAGAAAATAGGTTCCTCTTTGTGCAAGAATATATTGAACACCTAAGTTAAGTATCATTGTAAAGTTTCTTTTTCATGATGATTTCCCTGTGAACACTAATTGGTTTTTAAAGGTAATATTTTTGTTTAGTCGTATGTTATTAAAAATACTGTGACAAATTAAAATTGTAACTTATTGTTCAAAAGCCAGTACAAGTAGATAAGAACAAATCGAATACGAAAATGTTTGTTTTTGAGTTGTAGGAAATTACAATTTTAATACATATTCTAGTTTACAAGGATATTATAATTTATTTCCAGTGAACTACTTAAATTGTTGACAGTAATTGAACAGTAAATTAAACCAAGTATTCTACTAAAGCGAATAACGTCAATGTTTAAACGTTAAAAATATTCATTAGCCAATTTGAATGTTGAAAAATAAATTTTAAAATAATTATATGCTCTAAACTAATATCATCCAACAAATAAAACACTATTTATCATAAAGGAACATATGTTTCAGCTTTATCAGTTTCTGTTTAAAAAAGTATTGAATTGGTATTCTAATATATTTACCTAAAACACGTGCTAAAGCAAACCCTCTTTCTCTCTTCTTAAAGAAACGGACACATTCATAATTATTAATTATTTTCTTACAGTGACATCTAAAACATAATAGTTGACAATATTAGTTTTATTCCGTTAAAATTTCTGAACTGAAATTTGTTTATATATTTCATAAACTAATTATTAAAGCCGGAATTATAGTATGCTTTTAAATTTTAAAACACAAACATACTCAGAGACGCAAAACTAAATTTTTGAAGACATAACCACATTGATTTCTTAATATATTGTATTCTTGTTGTGAAACTCTCTTTGCATTCATAAATATATAACTTTATAGAAGTAGCTTATTTAATCTGAGTTATAATCTAAACACTACTATTGAAGTAGAAATATGTTACATTTTATTTTTGATGTATTATATTACTTCCACTATAATTAGATATATTTTTACAGAACTCAGAATTCAATCTATATCTGCTATAAATCTACATTTTAATAGTTATTAATTTCAAATTTATTATAAAAATTGATTTTAATTTCAGCTATTTGGGAACTCTTAAATGTCTATAATCATTGAATTATTATCTAAACGATTATCCGGCCTGAATTTAATAAAAAATAAATTCATTACGAAATGCAATTTATAACGTCAAAAACATTGTGACCATAGTACTGTCCAATAAATATCCGCCTTCATTTTAGCCTACAACATACCTTGCAACAATATACATTGCAATATTTATTATGTATAATGAAAGATAACTGGAAATATATTCCTTCAAAAATATGAAAACTCGTGCGTTTAAAAATAATTAAATATGCAATAAGTCTTACTTAAATTAAAGTAAATTGTATTTCAAATTACTAATAATTATTTTGAAAGCGTATTGAAAGAAAACATATTTTCACAGTAGACTGTTTTTTGTGATAAACTATGTTTCAATCACCTAATTATGTGCACAAAGATCTCAGTACTGTAAAAAGCACCTTCAATTCTAAAAATATATCTGTGTTTATTAAACTGAAGATAAAGAATAAATTATACACAATCAGATATGCACACATTTTATGGATTGGTGAACAGCTTACATTTCTGTATGTGCTTTATAGCGTTAATGATTTTTAGCTAAAAGGCAGAGATATAGAAGTTTAATATTATAAGCAAAAATATTATATCTAAAAAAAAGTCTATACATATCATTTATCAGTAGCTTATAACACTTTTAATGTTTAACCATATAAAGGTTAACCATATAAATAATGTTTAACCTAAAAAAAATGTTCGTGATTTTGTAACAGCGGAAACTGACAAACATACAAATATTTGGCATAACTTTAGCAATAAAACTTATGAGTTTTAATCCTCCCCTTTAATATTGTTGAAAATTAAATAACACCTACAAGTATTATTTAACCAAATATATATAATTATATTCTCAAAATGTACATTTTATTGACAAAGTTGTGTTCGAAATATTTGACTTCGGAGCTCGTCCCTAAAAAATACATGTTTCGTTGAAAAACAAACTGATGAATATGTAAATTTTATTTTAAAATATCCTTTATTGTCTTTTTAAATACAACATTATGAACTAAACTTATCTATGTGGATAGATTGTACATGACAATAAAAGATGTATCATGTTAAGCTAATGTAGAGAATATAAACGGAAAATAATATGTTAAAGAAACCAAAATAATATTCGTTTTAATTGCAATAAACCAAATAGAGTTTCAACATATACAACAAAGTATACAAGACTACATTAATAAGTGATATTTATTCAAACAAATGTTTTTTTTCTAAGAAATGTTTTTCCAAAGAATCGTTAAAACGATTCCCTATTGTTATTGCATAGGGTTAGAAAACAATTTTGGTTTAAATCGAAGGTTATATCCAGGCTTTATGATCAATCTTCTGTAGCCATTGTAATAAAAACAAACATTTCATGGCCTATAAAATGAGTAATAGACCTTTTTTCAATAATACGTCTTAGTCATTTTACAATCTGAAGGTTTCAAATAATTGGTTTTAGATCTTCAACCACATGATGTACAATATTTATTTTACTGTCAAGATTTATCAATTACACTTAATAATGCAGGAAACCTGTATTATATTATAACGCCATTACATCTAATATACATGAATAAATCGAATAGCTACTAATTCCTTAAGAAAGGTTGTTAAGCTTAAGTAATACGTTAGAGATATTAATGTTAAATTATTTATTTTACTATTAACAAATTTTACAGCTGGTTTTCGTGAATTAGGGAAGTGAATACAAAACACAAAATTATTACGGTTATTTAAAAAAAAAATTTACAAGAAGTAAAATGATAATATCATTGTCATTATTGATTTGCTTATCTTGATATGACTTATTATTGAACTAGAGGAATTAGATGCTTTGGTTAGTAAAATAAAATACTGAAATTGCAATAGCTCCATAATTAAACTGTTATTTTGTCACTGTGTACATCGAGCAGATGTATTACGATGGCGAATAGAGGATAGTGTGATTTTTGATGATATGTCGATTTAAGGAACCACTGTGTTCCAAAAAGTGTTTTTCAGCATGTCCTTCAGTATTTTTATATGTATTTTCATCTCTTGTTCGTTCTAAGTGATAATTAAGGATAAATAACCATATTTCAGATTTTATTCAATTTATTATTATTATATGATTACTTATTGTAAAGGATTTTTAATCATATTATATTATATTTCAAGAATGTTTGTTAATATTTATGTTAAGTTTGATAAATAAGTAAATTTACAACACGTCTTCAATACTTGACCTACGATATTACAAAAAAGAAACTTAAAAAAAAAAAATGTAAATAAATATGTTTTGTTTATTTCGGCTTTTGCATTTGTCAAACAAAAACAACTGTCCTCTCTTTCGTTTTGTTACAATTATTGTTGTTGTTAACAAAGGTTGGATTCGAAATATACGGAATAAGTTTATTATTACTTATTATCGAATCTCTGTTATATTCCATTTGATGTTAATCTTTTGACGAAATTATATAATTTTCTTTAATACTGTTATACGAGTTATAAAACATGCATAATATTTTACATCTATTCATATATTTTAAAAGTTAAAAAGTTTATTATATTTCAAGAAAATATTTTTAATATGAATATTGACAAATATATTACAATAATTCTTTAAATAAATCAAAATAATTTTGTACAATTGTTATATATCTTATTTCAAATCTCTTTGTTTGTTTTGACACAAAACTATACGTATTCTGGTATCTATTAAGTAGATTAGATATATGTAACTAAAAATAAATTTTAATAAGCAATTTCATGGATTTCAACTTTATAAAATGTCTTGAACAATCAACACAGCGCGAAATCTCAAATGTGATAATTATTTCACTTGATTTGTGGTATTATAAATTAATTACATTTAATTTCCTCTTTGTTTTGTAACACTAAGTGACCTTCATCGAATTAAATCTAGCATATATTCTATTGTATTTTATCGTAAGAAAATATGAAAGGAAACAAATATAGATCATTAAATAAATTTTTTTTTAAATCGTGGCATAAAATCAAAATGGATTTACAAACCTCAACAACTGAATGGAACCAAAGTCTTATCCCTTTTAACAAAAATAATGTTCCTGTTGTTTAGGCTAAAGATAGCCTACCGTTTGTCGTAAGTGTAATCAGAGCAGTAATGTTATTCTATTAGCGTTACAGAATGATTTGGTTATTGCACTTAATATTATATTTCAATAACTAATTTAAGATAATCCATGTACAAACTTCAAGTTGGATAAGTAGAAAGATATTGAATTAAAATTTCCTACAACAAACTGATCACATATGATTCAAATCCACATAAAGTAATTATGTTTCGTTCAGAACACTATTTTAAATTAGTGGGACAAATTTTCCTACAACTCCGGTATGTTATAAGTTTACATCCGGAATCTATTTCCTTACTTATTTGGGTTCGTAGCTAATTGAATAAAATTGAACGATATTGTAATACATTCAAAGTCAAGTTAAAAAAAAAAACCGTAATTATTGCAATTTGTCACATTACTAATATCAAATAATTTAATTAGTTGAAGTATTAATTTTGTTATACAAACTAGAGGATTCTTAGTTGTTATTAAAATATGATCGTAAACGCATACAATATGTGATGTACTATGTTTACGTTTACTCTCAGCTTTTTTTTTCAGCTATATAGTTATATATATTTCACAGTGGTATAACTGCCAAGAACTACAATGAAAAACTTGTGCATGAGATGTATTAAAACTTTTAAATATATTACGGTTTTCATATTTGTACTTTGTTTATTGAATTATAACGATGGGAGTCCTAAATGGTCAACTCTTCTTAATTGGAGTTACAGGCAAAACTGTTTATTTCTGACCTGTAAATTTAAAAGTAATATATAATTTTAATAAAAAATTAATCAAAGTAAATTGTTTAGAACCTAATATACTAATAGATCATGTGTATTATATAAAAGAAAAAAAGATTGATGGAAAACTCATTAATTAATGTTTTTCTCTTACATAAATATCTAAGTTCAGTGTATTGTAAAACTAACATTTTCAATTGT
The DNA here is from genome assembly GCA_963513935.1 of Aphrophora alni. NCBI lineage: Eukaryota > Metazoa > Arthropoda > Insecta > Hemiptera > Aphrophoridae > Aphrophora > Aphrophora alni. The sequence goes on along the minus strand of OY740767.1, from coordinate 79,936,376 downwards.
ATAGACTACAGAATTGAACATCATCCGAACATTATTCGATAATATTTCATTGAAGGCAAATTTAATTAGTTTGTATTTATTCAATTGTATTTTATATAATGTAATATTTTAAATGATATGTATTAAGAAATAGGCCTAATTACATAATTATGAAAAAATATTTGGTGTTCAAACGATCATTCTATTTAAACAGTAGTAGTATTTTGTAACTATAATGCAAAACATTGTTTAAGAATACATACACAATATATTTTTAAACAATATAATATATTGTAATTTAATCAGCATTTTTTTTCCAATGATTCCATGTGATTACTTTACTCAGTTACATAATAAATTATATCTAGTTCTATTTGATTATGTTTGACGATTTGATACTATTAATCGTTATGCTTATAAACTTGTCGACATCACTACTTTTTTTTAAAAACGTTATAAATTTTAAAAAAATTGATACTTCTATATATTATGAAAATTTAAAAAAACTTTACATTACGGTACTTATATCGAAACATTAGAAATAACCAGGCAAATGAACTCTAATAACTAAAGATTGAATTAGATCACAATCATCATAGACCTTAATCTCACATTACATCCAAACGTCTCATTTAAATTTTAAGACTTCTCGTGTATGGTTTGGCTAATCATTCTAGTTTTTGAATCATGTAAGATACCACTCCACCCAACACATTATCACAAAACCAATTTATCATTTGACGTGAACGATAACAACATCTCTCTCATAGACCTCGATTAATTGCACGATAGAGAATGAAGTATGAAATATGAGGAATACTTGAATACGTTAAATAATATGAATAATAGTTTTATAATATTAAGACATTTGATAAAATCGTATTATATAATTTAATCTATGCAATTCAGCTGTAGTGGTTATTACAAAAACATTTTTTAACACAGTGTGGAAGATTTCTAATACATTCTAAATGACCTAAATATCAGTATAACGTTCATAACAAAAAAAGGGTTCATAAGTTTTTGCATTTTTACTGAACAAATCATAAGTAATGATCATAGTTAAGCAAACTCATATATTAAAATCGATACATTTTATGTTGTCGTTGTGACGACATCCTCCGTGATTATCTTTGAATTTTACAATAAAATATGGAACAACTAACGGTAAACTTAATATATAAAACAATACATTTTACACTGAAAAGGATAACAAATTAAACAGTGTCTAATTTAAGTTAATGGATATTTTATAAACAATTAAACAAAAACATATCTGATAGTTTCACTAACCTTAGTTAAATTATTAATTTAGAAAAAATAATTTGAAGAAGATTAATTAAACGTATAAATTCAATTTCTATTTAAATGTGTTTTAATACTCATCTCCTTCTTTGAGAGTTCTACTCCAGAGGCAGCTGACCTACTGTCATCAAGCAGATAATTACGTGTAATCCAGATATAAAATTGTTTCCTCCTTTTATAGTCTCAGCTGTGTGTGTGTGTGTGTGTGTGTGTGTGTGTGTGTGTGTGTGTGTGTGTGTGTGTGTGTGTGTGTGTGTGTGTGTTGCAACGGTTTAATTGAAACGTCCGCAAGGAACAATTTTGGAAAAACAACAAAAATCCAAAATTTCAATCAAATCTAATAAAAACAATAACAAAAACATTTAAAAACATACGTAAAGTTAAATGGCATAGCAAGGCTGGACCAAGCCAAGGTCACGCGCTTGAACAGGAAATATGCAACTTTCCGGTTTGAACAGGAAAAATCTCATATAATCCAATGTTGTAAATTCAAAAATTCGAACACTAAAAATAAAATAATACCATCGTGTAGAGCTAGGAAAACCTAGTAATAAATAATAAGACAATAAACTCGTCAGAATAATAATAAAAAAGTTATACCCAAAATAAAACGTCATAAAACACAAAAATCTCTTAAAATAAATAAAATCAAAAATCTAATAATAACAATACATAACCATAAGTTAAACTAAAAAAAATAAGACTCGAAATCAAAATTAAATAAAAGACCATAAAGTAATAAAACCATAAATAGCCAAACATGCAGAAAGTACCGTAATTTGGAAACCAAAGGAGCGAGAAAGAAGAGGAAAGCAGTTTTGGGACTTTCAGAATAAGAGGAACAACATACAAAAAGAAGAATTCAAAATTTTCCAAAAATGAAAAAAATAAATTCGAAAAAACTACAGAATCTTCAAATCGCCATAAAAGAAGAAATATACGTCGTATCGCTGCAAATGAAGATGGAAAACCATCAGGAAGAGAAGGGCTTAAAAATGAAATCACCCAGAAGAAAATCGAAAGAAGCAAACAAACGATATGAAGGAAAGAAGAATTCGTCAGTCAAAACTTAAGATTTTCAAGACTCAACGTGTGTCCAAGGTCGCGCACACGAGAGGCTCTCGCCGCATGGAAGGGGTAGCGTACCAACCCTAGGCAAAATTCACCATAAACAATTAAACTAAATCAACTAATAATAATAGAAATAATTAATCCAAAATAGAAACAATAGCCAAATAATGTAAGGATAAGCCAAGCAGAGTTCATAAGTAGTTGAAATAAATATAGAAACTTAAATAAATCGCGAAATAAAGAAGGAACAAAAATCATGAAAGTTGGCTATACTGTATAGCTCAAACTTCGACGAGTTAACTTTCTACAAGTTAATTCATCAGTCTCGTACCAGCTCCAGGAAAGATCACCCACTTTCACTTAAGACTGAAGAGGAAATCGTCGTGAAAATATATTGTCAGCGTTCAGTACTTCGCCGGGTTAGTAACGATACCAACAGACAGGATCGGCCTTGCAGGAGACAGCGCTACATCCTACAACAGCTTATTAGAAGATATCTTCACTACGGACTCCGGCAAATATCCTACAAAAAATTGTCGTCATCAGCAGTTTCAACGAGGACAGGATTTCGGGAGATTCTAGAACAGAAGACAACTCTAGGAACAATCATCAGGATCCACAACCATTCTCAGAATCAGGACAAGCGGACTTGTGAAATTCACAAAAACAAGGTACTGCATAAATCAAGCGTTTTTAATAAATAAATTTTATTTTTTAATAAACTTGAGTAAAGTCCAAAATTCTTAAAATTGACAAAGTTAAATAATAACGTTTTAAAGTCAAAGTAGAGTCAGAATTAAAGTCAATTTTAAATTCAATAAAGTAAAGATAAACCAAATAAGATACATTCGAGTCAAATAATAAATAAATCAAGTAACAGATTGGAAACATATAAATAAAAGGGTTAATAAATAAAAGTGTTAGATTAAGAATAGTTTGTTAGATTTAGTTAATATTAGAATTATTTAGAATAGAGAATTTTCAATTTGTTTGAGAGAGAAACGTTTAATATAAATTGAAGGAAAAGGCGACATAATCTATTGTAAGCGATTTTAAATAAATCCATTGTTTCTTGAAATAAAAATTAAATTGTGTCAATTTCAATAAATTTGTTAAATTGCACTGTCTGATATTTTGATTGAAACTATCCTATGCAAATAAACTCTTAAAGTCAGAAAGAAGAAGATGTAAGTGCTCACCAGTAAAAAGTTAAATTCAAAAAAGAGCAAATTTTGGTTTAATGAATTAATTAGCTCCAAAGGGCACACCCTTTGAGAAAGAGTCTGAAGTTTCAAGAAAGGTAAGATAGTTTAAGAAGTGAATTTATAAAATATATAAATATTTCATGTGTTAGCATAAGTTTAATAAAATTTAATTAATTATAAGAATTAAGAGCCTTATCAGGGACTTTAAAAGGTAGGCAAATTGGGAGAACCATTTTCTACCTCGTCGAAATATAAGTTATAGTTTAGAGTCACGGTAGGGTCTTGCAGAGCGTCCGTCTGTCGTCGTAAGGTCACCCATACCTTATCAGGGTCGGGGGGGTGCTTTGCAGTGTGTGTGTGTGTGTGTGTGTGTGTGTGTGTGTGTGTGTGTGTGTGTGTGTGTGTGTGTGTGTGTGTGTGTGTGTTGCCACGTTCGTTCTAGGTCGGTTCGGTCGTAATTCGTGTACCACGTTGGAACGCTACTTGCCACGTAAGCTCCACACGCGCGAATTTAAGACTTTTCGTTCCCTTCTTGGAATTCCACTTACCGCGTACTCTCAAACTAGCTGTACACTCACCACTGTAAGGTGAATCACCTTTCTGCTCGGAACTAACGCGGGCAAGGCCAAGATGCTCTATTTTACCTTTTATGCAATCAAAGATATTGCAAAACTTGGCTCTAGTAAGTATGAGCTTGTCCTCATAAACTTACCAATTTTTAATCTACGCAAAATTCCCTGAATTTTATCTCAATGCTCGATTATTTGACTCTTTATCTTAAGTAACACTCTCTCTCTCTGGGGAAGTGCCTTTTGGGAAAAATCGGCTCTTAAGTTCTGATAATAACTTTTAAAAAATTTCAAATTATATTTCCAGAGAACACATATAATATCTATATTAGACAAGGTTATTAGCATGTACAGAAATATATAGAAATATATATATATAGAAAACACAACAAAATTTAGAAATGAATTATGTATATAATCTTTTCTTTTCAGCACAGTTAAGAACGCAAATTCAAAATTTTTATAACAACAAAGTTTATTAAACAACAACAAAACAATTTAAATATTTGACAAAAATACAAATAGGATATCTCCTATATTATAAACAAACAATAAAAAACGCTGTACTGAAAAAGTCGTATTTCATTATTAATTATCTATGACACCAAAGCAGAAATTTATAAAAATGAATTTAATTTTTAATAATTCCCCTAATGACGTTATAATTGAAATGAAGTTAATATTTGCGAATTATTCCTTAAGTATATGATACCTTCACACTTTATTAGAAGTTCTTGTTGGTTTTGGAATTTGTGGTTTAATTTAGCTAATGCTGATATGATGTCTTCAGTCCAGATTCTGTAAACTGCAAGGTAGTTGAATGCTGGTCTCTAATTCTGCTAAGTTGCCTTGAAGTTCGAAATGAGTAAAAATTATTCTAAGTCCAATTTAGTAGAGTGACAGTTGTAGTTTCCTCTCAGCTCGAAGTCTGTTGCCAAAGATACGTCTTCCTCGCGTCGATTCCAAAACAAAAGTACCCGTCTTTCGACGGATAAATGATGGTCTCCCTTTCTGTGGGAAAAGTCCCACTACCTGGAGCCAATTTTTCTCGATTTTAAAGAGAAAAGTATTTTCTTCCTTTTACGTGTTTTCAGGCCCTTTTGGTCTGAAATTTTTACACTATTTATTTTACTAATCATAGTTTTTGCCTACTGAATAGTTTTCTTCCTTTATTCTTTATTAAAACACCTTTTAAATAATAATTTATTCTATTTATTATTCAGTGTTATTTATGATCCAAGTTGGCATTGCAAAGTCCAGTCGCCAGACTCTCACTGAGGGTTGCGCGCGTCGCTCTTCATGATTTTCCCTGAAAATTACAACTTCTGACATTTTTTCGTTCAACTCGCTATAACTTTCGAACGCCCAGTCCGATTATCAAGTTCCTTTCGGATTCTTCTTCCTCTCCATCTTGTGGGTCTTGTGGAACTTGATTCGTCGTTCTAGTACGCTTCGTTCGATAGTTATCGCCCTTTTCCCGAAATACGGATTTTCTTCTTTTGAACTTTTGAGATAAGTCCTTTCTCAAAATTCTTTTGACGAAATTTTGTTCCTCTTCTTCTATGACGAAAAAATCTGTTTGTACTTTTTACGTAACTTGAAGTTTCAAAGTTTTTATCGTCGTGTTTTTAGTTCATAAAAACCCCCCCATTATATATTATCATTTCTGCTTTGATGTTTTACACTTTTACACAATAGATATATATAATTACATAGTTATTCACCCCCTTTAACTTTAAATTTAACCGCTTTTGGGCTTTAAAGTTTTACTTCTTGTAATTATTATATCTCCCTTGTTTTAATTTCAAATTTGAATCTAAGTACATATTATTGTGCCCTATTGTGGTCTCTTCAATTGTACTTATTATTATTTTTTATTAATCCCCCTTCAACTCAAAAATTCCAAAAAACTCCCCATGAATGACATTCTAAGTCCATTCTCATTTGTTTATTATTATTATTTCATATTTTTTATTTATGATTATTGTTAGTTCCCCTCTTAGTTATGACTCTACTTTTTTGAATTTTGAATTTAAGTTTTTTCCAAATTTTAGGTTTTTGAGCCCCTATAAAAACTTGAATAACTTTTTTGTTTTAAATGATTCTAAATTTATTTGTTGATATTATTGATCGGTTGATTCTACTGAATATTTATTTATATTAACAATTTAGTATTTTAATAGAATAAGAAACGAGGCAAAGTAACATTTCACGCTTGAACCTGTAGATTTGCACCTGGGCTGGCGTGACGTCATGCCCCACCTCGCCTCCTCTCTACATGGATTATCGCGGGAATTTAAACTGCTTTAAATTTGCTTGAGACTTTTGGCTCTACCCAAAACCGTGCCAGTGTGTGTGTGTGTGTGTGTGTGTGTGTGTGTGTGTGTGTGTTTGTTTGTGTGTGTGTGTGTGTGTGTGTGTGTGTGTGTGTGTGTGTGTGTTTGTGTGTTCGGTTATTCTAAATATAAATATAAATACTTTATATTTTATTAATTATTCCCTCAATATGAGTTACTTATTTATTTCAAAATGTACATACCACATATATTAAAAATATATTCAACTTATCAAAAGTAAATCCGGATATGTTCACAAATTTTATTTTGAAAAACTGGTTAATACTTGTTTAAATAATAGTATACAGGTTAATTACTCCTATAGTCGTTTACATTAATATTTTTTTAACGAACTATTGACATAACTATTTTCGTATTACGAATGTATTTTTATAGGTTGCAAATGTATTTTATAGAATCTAACTTATCAAATTAAATATGTTATACAAATATTGTAACGATATGTCACATACAAACAAATATTACTCCATAAAAATAAACTAAGTAAGCTGAAAGTAATACATCTTCACTTTTTAGAACAATTATTCTTGAATCGATTTCTAAATAAATACATTTGACGTAGTAAAACATAGCGTAACTCCTTCATATTTTAGAGATATTGTTCTACATCATACATTGGTTTTACTAGCTTCGATATTATAATTATACTTCGATTTATATTATACAAATTTTTGTACATAAAATAGTCGAGTACTTAATCGACTTGAATCAAAATTTTATTTTACATAATTTCTATAACATAATTAACTAAATATGTTAATTTAAGTTTTAATGATATGACAATTTTGTACGTTGACATATCAGGTGATATTATAACTGAAGTTTTAATCATTTTTCGCTGGGAAACCTAATGTTATGTTTCAAAACAAGCTTACAGGAGTTGTTTCTTATGTGTTCAATTTATGTTTCCTTAGTTGAACTAATAGTATTAAATTGAACACATATACCTCATATAAAGTTATTATTTTATTGAGAGTTGTGGAAGTTCTATTAAATAACATTGAAGTTATTTATAAAGATGGAATATAAAATATAAGCCACACAAATATTATGAATTTTTTCCTTTTATTAAGTAACCTGATAAACCAATGGCATTTGATCGTTATCCAGTAATAAAACAGTGAACTGTTCTAAACATAACTTTTACGGCATTTCTTTGTTAAAGTTTCTAAAATCTCTTTAAGTACATTTTTTATGACTGCAATAAAACTTGTAATAAAAGAACTTTTGAACGGGATTTATTTCGTAAACATATTTGTTATATTGTTCATATTAAATATGAATTTAAGGTGTCATTAACAAAATAATATTTTATAAATGGATTACCAAACTTTAAAAGTTTAAATTATGTCCAGGTTTAATATTAATTGATAAAATAACAAATTCACACAATAATAAACATTGCGTATTTTAATTTTTTTAAATATATTTTAAGAATAAAACCTGATTCACATTAGATTTAAAATCTATTTATTAATAAAATTTAATAAATATTTAACTGGCCTGTCAAACCAGTTTCCAAAACCTGTGAAACACTGGCTGATCGGTCTGCCGGTAGAACCAAGGACGCCACAAGACTCCGTAATTCAATCCGACATTAAAATTCTAAAATAGAGAACTAATAGGTGGGACGAACTTAACTGGCAGCCATCTTGCTCAGATCCTAGAATCAACGTGTCTTGAGCTGGACTCAGTTGTTAGTAATAGCTATGTCGGACATAAGACCTCTTTCTGCGCGATTTGTCTTTGTCTGTGGTCGTATTGAGCCGTCAGTAGACCGAGCAGCGATTTATCAACAAACGAGGGCTATTTTGGAGTTATTTTCAACCTATCAGAATACTTAATTTTGGTCACTTGACAGTTAATAGAACAATTTGAAAAGTCTACCTTTTCATGTGACAGTTGACAGGAGTTAGATTAATCACAATCGTCCATTTAGTTAAGGGATTGTTGGCTCACCTCTCATGCCTTATCTCAAATGTTACGTTAGTTGAGTCGACTTAAGACACATAAGTCTGCCATTTTTCCTATTATGCTTATTACAATCACTCATAACGAAAGTAATAAAACACTGTTTTGTTGACTATTGACTAAATAATCCTGAATTAATACTGCCTCCATAAAACGGTAAGATACTATTGTTAGGACCCGTACCGGTGTCAAAAACTGAATTTCAAAAGCACTTCTCTATAAATAGTCAGAAATATTTTGTTTTGAGTCTAAAAAGATACTGAAAAGTAATTACTATTGAAATGAAATGAAACATTTAATCTAACAGAAAAAAAAACAACTTATCTTTGTATAATATTAACACAAACAATAATTTCAATAACTGAATAAACACAAAAACAACAAAGCACTAACGAATAAACAAATGAAACAAATAGATTACGGTTCAATCGTTATGTAATAATGTACTATATAATATATACATTAGAATGTTTAATCTTTATAATGCGTTTATTAAATGAAACAAGCTCAGAAACATGTCTTCACTTACGGAAGAATAGAATTACACTTGTTCCTACTTGACTAAGCGTGCTCAACGCATGACCTTGAGTCGTGTTATGCAATATAGCTGTACTCTTGGAGTAGTATTATGCAATATGTAAATATTATTATGTAACTCTTATATATTTTTAATTAGATAAATGTGTGAATTCAATTACACTAAATGAATGGAATGTTAGGTTATAAACTCACCATGAGTACCCACTACTTACTTCCACGTATTGTTGAAATTTCACAACATAGAATGACACTCTATTCGCTAGTTAGTACAGGTTGACAAATTTAATGAGAGTAATTTTATAAAGTATAATTAGACCACCAAGGGATGAAAGTTTGAATGTCATAGAGGTTTTGCACAATGAGTGATGGGCTGTACGCGTTTTACGTAATATTTTGACAGAATAAAGTTTAAAATATAATTAAAGAACAAAACACAGAGTAACGTCCAGCCTCCTTGTTTAAGATACTGTTACAATTCATATTGTTAGGTCCCACATATCGTAGTGAGAGGTTAGTTTTGGTTGATTGGCTGACCACCGTACTCGATGTGTCGTGTTGTTGTGTTTTTACGAACTTTAAATGTTTTGCTGTTTATGTAGTGAGTGTGATTGTTTGTTCCTTTAAATTAAATTTATTACTTGACAATAGAAGGCTAAAGAAGTTACAAAACCGGTCATCTCGAATAAACTTGTAGAACTTTCGACGGAAACTAAGGTAATAAGGTACGTATTTTTTTGTGTTACTTCCTAAAGATTACCAGGTAGTTCTTTAACAGTTAAAACATATTTTTTTTAATCATATCTATACATATAAATTAATAGAAAATTTAAAAATTAAAATTGAATATACATAGACGTGGGTTGGTGTATAATAACAATATTAATTTGTGGGAAGATTATCAAAATTGAAATTATATATATTCTTAAACAAACATATTTAAAAAATAATTACTATGAAACAAATATATTTGTATCTTTGATGACGGTTAGAAGTAGCGCAAAAAATAAAAAATAAACACTTAGAATAAGAAATAGTCTTTATATGTCAATTTATAGAATCGGCAATATATGCTACAATTAACTTTTGAATTCAAAAATTACGTGAAAATAAATAAAACTTAATAAAACTCAATACTCATAGTAAGAGTTCCGAAATTTATTGGTCAAATACTAATGACAAAACAATTGCTATAGGCCTACAATTTATGACTTCTAAACTATGAGTGATGTCGGTAGTGGTATTGAACTTCTTGAGAACTATAACAGTGTTGTTGTTGTTGTTGATGTTGTTTTTCTTTTTTTATTTACTTAAATAAATAATATGACAGCATCAGGTTGAGAGAAAACTGTATGTATTTTTTGATAACTCTAACTATTAAAATTATTTGTTTAGAGAGATAATGTTGGGATTTATAAGTTTCGGACTCTTTCAAATGTAAGGGTTAGTAAACGCATTATGTTTTTCAGCTACGAATTTACTTCTTATTTTCTAAGACTTAAAAATCAATTATTAAAATGTATGCATAAAAAATAAGAATTTAATTATCTTGCAAACAGTAGCCTACGTGTCGAAATGTTGGACCCGACGGACCCGATCTATCATAACAAATTGACTGTTCAACAAAAAAGTATATTCGTGTGTGTTTTTTATATATTTCTTGTGTTCATGTTTTTTGTTTTTGTACATTAATTAAGTATTTGTATTTTTAACTGACATAAAACCGTCCTGTCCGAACTTTTTTCAAATTTGAAATTATCTGAATAGCTGAAACGGCCGTCGTATAAAACGGTAAACAGATTACTAGAAACAATAACTGAAATAATTGTTTAAAATTAATTACTAATCTAAGAAAGAAAGGCGAGCTGGTGTAAACTATCTAAACATTATGAATTAGTTTTATGTATAAACAATTTATCATAAATATCCGATTAAACAATAATAGTAATACATATTATTATAAAATAACTTTATTACTACAACGTTTTATCATGTTTGAAAATATAAGTTGGATTAGCATTCTTATTGTACACTGAACATATCATTTCTTGGTTAGGTAGGCTACCATATATTTGTTTAAACTTCAATATAGATATTAGTATAATATAATATGGTAATATTAATAATAGTATCATAATAGTATTATAATATTTTATTATATTTATCTTCAACTATTAACAATTTACAATATTTTGGTATGTTACAACAATTACAGTATTAATTATTACCAGCTAAACAAATAAATTGTACTGAACTACAATTCCATCGTGGAAAATAAGATGAAAAGTTATTAGATGCTTGATCTTTGTAATTCTCTCTTCAGTTTTTATCCTAGATATATATTTCTTCCTTAGACTCAATATCAACCCACTTGGGTTTTCCAATACAGACAGAACTTTTCAATAATTCCTCTATTCAGTTAGTAATTCAACACATTAAGTCCTACAAAACAACTTATCAATACATGTTTCATTTCAAGATGTATCTATATCATCATGTAACTAAGTATATACAATGATAAAGCAAAAACTGTATAGTAAACCATAAGTTCTATTGTTATCAAAAAACCGGATTATGGTTTAATATGTTAATGTTTATAACACTCCTAAGAAAAAAATTAATGTTTTCCATGATGGCCGAGTATGTCTTGTATTATTTTAAATTTTTTTTTTTTTAACCTTCTAAACCTTATTAAAATTATTGCATCTTTCCTTTAAATAAAAAGTTACAACGTGACACATGCAATCTTAAAACCATGATTGATACTAAGGTATAACTTCAGTATTGTGTTGAGGACAAAATTTCTCGTACAATTATGTGAAACTAACATTTTATTATCTAAAAAATATAATAACATTTTTGGATGCTAAGAGTAACCATTTTGAAGATTTAATAAAAACATAGCATTTGTCGTAGCAAAAGTGAATAAAATAATCGAAGTAAAAAAAAAGTATTTTATCCTTATCCCTGGTTATTTATGCCCAGTCTTATTGTCTACAGATGACAATAAATAAAGAAAAAACAGCTCTATGTTCTAGTACAACTATAAGTTTTTTCTAAAAATAAGACAAGGATTTTTCAAAAAATTTATATCACGGTTCATTCAATTTAAGTAAAATAATATCCCAGTCAAAATAATATAATTACTTGAACCTATGAAACATTTTAATTTGTCTTCTCTATCTTTTTTCGCTACTAGTTGTACATATTACTACAAAAGCGTTTCTTTGTGTCATTTGGGGTCTCTTAATGTATCAAGTCGGCCGCCCTACGAGAAAAGTAGAATCATATAATAAACACTAAGAACTATTTGAATTTGAAAACACTTTTGGTAAAATAATAAATTTTGATAAAACTGTAGGTTGTATTTACTTTGAAACCGGCCATGAAAATAATTTAATATTTTAATAGCCATTATTTTACTCAAAATAGGATTTCTTAGTACGTTTATATAAAAATTATATTAAAATATAATCGGTTTTTCACGTTTAACTCCACGCTTAAAGAATAGGAACTAATACAGACTTCTGCGTTACAAAAATATTATTTATATATTTTTTTATTGAGCTCTTAACTTATCAACCAAAAGAAAAGTATACAATTTTTAAAATAATTTAAATGATCGATGGGCAAATAATGATTTTCAATTTATTATTTTTTTATTTTCAATATTTTTTTTTAGGTATTGACTAAATAAATAAATTTTAATATAGGTTTAATAAATAAAGTTTTGTACATATATATATAATTATATATATATATATATATATATATATATATTATTTTTTTACAAAGAAAACTCAAAATACCGTTTAAAAAACAGCCATCTTTTAATTTTACTTTTTAAACTTGTATTAATCCTCACTTCTCGCAGTCTTTATTTGGAAAATTATATTGCTTTCAAATACAAAATATTATTCGTTAACAATAATAGATATTATGTATATTAAGTAACAAGTTTAGATGTGTACTATCAGAATTAATCATGGTATAATTATATCCGGGTGAATGTAGTCCTCTTGTGTTTACATGATAGTCCTATTAGACTATCTCCGATCGTAACTACTTATTGTATAACATCATCTTCATAGTGAGTATAAAGGAACTGAATATTTAAGCGTCGTATTTTCAAAAGTATGCAAAGTATCCATATAGATTTAGAACTGTTACACGGTTTCTTTGTTTATGAAATAAAACTTAACGTTGTACAAAAGAATTCCATGATTGTAAAAATAATCAATACTGATTAATATGAAACATAAGGAGTAATTTAGGTGGAAAATTTAAATTAATTGAAATTTATTTCACCCCTTCATAAATAGTTTAAATATTTTAAGTCGTGGATGTACATTTCGTACAATTATAAAAATTATCTACTGGGTCGTTACTTAACTTTTGTCTTTGTGAAATTGTACAAATCACAAAGTCAAAATTTGGTGTTGAAATGGAGTTTTAATTACTGTCAGGTAGATTCGTTTTTAATTTTCCATAATTTCCAGACGTATTTTTATTTAATATGTTTTCGTTAATGTGGATTCAAATTAACATGAATTCAAAATAAGTAAAAATTTTATCGAAATTGGTAAAATTGTTTTTGAGAAAGCAGATTTTTTTCTAACAGCCCTCTATACTTTTATAACCAAAAGAATTTGAGAAAATAGCCACCCATAAGTGTGACTCTGTCATTTAAATTGTTGTTAAAGGGGTTCTAATCTATTTATCTTCCTCAAGAAATGAATAGTGAATAACACGGTTGTGAAGTACTGTAAATGCCAATTATTGTTATTATTACTATTAAAATTATATATCAATATAGAGGATAGAAACATATATCTGCTATAATATGTAGTGATGAATTTTTGTTACTATATACATATGTATTTTGTTTACCATTTAAAAAAGTTATTACAATGGTTTTATTGTCTTTATTTCTCAATTGTTGCTAAAACAACTCAATGTATTTGCATATTATATTTCTCTCTTTTGGTTTTGAATCATAAACGAATTTTGTACTCTTACCAAAATATGTATATAATAATAAACCCAACTATATTGTTGTGTTATTTACGATTATTTTCTCAACTATTAATATTCTAATGCGGCTATTCGTAATATCTACGATAGAGAAAGTACAAAATCAAGCAAGTAAAATATAAGGCAAGTAGTTTAAGAAAAGACGTATTTTTGTTCCATCAATATTATGTAATTTATACGATTTTTTTTCACATAACTTTAGTTACGTAATTGAGGTAGACATTCACATAGACATAACCATGACATTTGAAATACCTAACATAAATTATTTGGAATTATCCATTAAAGCCTGGGAAGCATCAATAATCATCAAATAATAAAATTAGGGCTTATCATTGTAAATAAATAACATATTAAAATTTAAGGAGAGTCGGATGACCCTATCTCGCCCATGTTAATTTTAGTAATTAGGTTACATTTACCTCTGGAACTAAATGAGATAGCTCCATCATTCTTTTTTTTTTCTTTTTTTTTTTTTTTTTTTCAAAGTCAAGTCGGCTACCATGTCAATATTTTGGGTGTATATTTAAAAAATGTTTATTTATAAATATTTTTCAATTAAAAAAAAGAAGTTTAAATAATTTAAACTTTAAATATATTAAAATGAGTGTAAGTTATAAACTATTTACAACCTTGCAAAAACCCAACGCTCAAAATGAGCAGTTTAGTAGGAAAAGTACAAAACAAATTATTTAGCTATCTCTTTTATTTCCTGAGAAATGTACAAAAAAAAGGTTTTTGAAGAAACGCGTTTAAAATTTATATTAACCATTTCAGTGGCAACGTCCGATTTTTGGGACCTCCGCTAAAACAAATAAAATGTATAGCAGAAATTATATTTTGTGCATAAAATTTATTCGTTACATTCTGTATAGTATCATTCGTACTGATGATTTGTCTAGGATAGTACAATCTTTCTGAAATCCTTTCTCTTGACACATAAAAGGCTGGACTTTGAATTTTTCACGACTAGCGATACCTAGTGGTGAACGGATGAACCCTTTAGGGGTTGTTAATGTAACTACGGGGTAGGAAAGACAATCTGACAACATCACTTAAGTGTTGTTGAATAACTAACTATACCTAAGTGTCTTTGTGGCTAAGAGGCTTGAGGGGTCCCATTATCAAAGATTGGTACCAAAGGTTGTGGGTTCGATTTCCACCTAAGGCACAAGGTTTTTTCTGGACAGTGGTATGGGGACAAGAGAGGACCACTATAATAAATTAACGGTGGTTGACTTGAGGGGAAGTTGACGGGGGGTTGGTTTGAAAACAAATTGCACAGATAATAGAGTAATTACTCTACGTAAAACTAAAAGGACACAAGTTATATGTTGCTTATTTTATGTTGAATAATTTTTTAATGCATAATTTTTAAATTTGAAGTGAAAATAGTTGCAAAAAATTATTTTAGTAGGTAAATTTTTCAATAAATGTTTATTATTCCAAATCTTGCATGGTAATATAAGTTTTTTTAGGTTGTGGTGTAGGTAATTTTGAATGAAAAACACACAAAATCAAGCAGTTTGATGAATAAATAATAAAGCTTAGCATAAATTCTAAATACTAAATTCTGTTAATCTGTCTATTATAGAACAGCGAAATAAGATGTAACATTTTATAAAAAATGTTTAGCAAAGGAGTTTCACTGATTGGAATTGTACATAATTTGGTCTTTGAATAAACCAGACCAACAATAATAATTGTTTCTAAATAATAATAAAACAAAAAATTCCAAAAATCGATATTTATATTCCAAAAATCCATCCGACTGCCCATAACAAAAATACCTAATCGATAATTATTTATAAAAAACTATGTTATCTTAATTATTTTAGTTATATAATTCAATTGAAATATTGTGGGTAAACCATTAAAGACAGTTTCAGCATCATAAAGTACATGGGGCTTTACGCAAGGTAAAACCACATAGGTGTGTTAAGGTACTTTAAGGGAATATTGCTAGCAATTGTGGTTTTAACATCATTAGGTAAAAGTGTAGTTCACAGGTAGGTCCATTATTTTATACATGGTTCTAAAACGAGAAGATTTACGTTAGCGACATTCCTGATAATATTTAACATTTTTTTAAACTCGGGTTAATACGAAAATTTTCAAGTTTGATAAAAAAAAAATACAATTACACAATTCACTTCTGTACATGACTTAAATTCATAATTCAAGAATCTCCTTTAGAACGTTTAATAATTATTAGAACAAAGATTATCTGTTGATTAAGTAAATACTGCACTGCACTGCACTGCACTGTTCTGTACTGTACTATATTGCACTGCACTGTACTGTTATGTACTGTTCTGTACTGTACTGTACTGCACGGTACTGCACTGCACTGCACTACACTGCACTGTACTGTACTGTACGGTACTGCACTGCACTGCACTGTACTGTTCTGTACTGTTCTGTACTGTACTGCACTGCACTGTACTATACTGTTCTGTACTGTACCGCACTGCTCTGCACTGCAATGCACTTTACTGCACTGCACTGCAGTGGTTCTTCGCCTTAAAACTAAAAAAAATCATAAAATATATACTGGATATATAACCAAAAAATTATTCAAATTGATAGAAAAATGTAACTTCAATGTAACGTAATCTGTGACATGGTAGAACCATATTTGTATTTATAATTTTGTCACTTTCAGGATGCCGGGTTTGGTGGCCGAAAGTTCAGACGAATGAAAACTGTTGTTTAAGTAGAACTGCTGTGAATCCAAATAAATAAAACTACTTTACACAAAACTATTCTATTCTTTTGTTGTGCATATGTTCAATCTTCTACATTTCAGTCTAAAAGTTTTACAAATAATATTCATACACAAACGATATAGAAAATGGTTTTTGTCCTCATTCATAACATTAATGTATTTGATATGAGGACATTTTGGATTTTAACTATATGTTTTATGTTCAATAGCACCGATCCTCGATTGGTACAAAATTTGAACAAATCAACTGTAGTGTGTATACGCTTATTTTATAAAACGGTAATATGCAATTCATATAGCTATAAATGTAAAAACCATTATTATGGGAAATTACACGAAAATCATTCTATAAATGTCACTAATAATATTTTCTAGTAAATACTTTAAAAAAAGTAATGATCTAATATAAAAATATGAATAAATAAACACCCAATCGATTACTAAATACTATTATTACTAACGTATTATGTATTGTAGCTTTATTATTATTAAACCCAACAAAAGTCTTCTGCCTTCCCGGAGTTCCAATTACTTACTTGACTTTATATATATAAACTCTAAGGAAGGTGGACTTTTATATTTTAATTGATAAAATAAATATTATATAATATTTGCTTATTTTCTTTCTCCCAAATATCTTTATATATACGAGTATATATATATATATATATATATATATATATATATATATATATATATATAGGCTATAGCTTTGTGAAAGTCGTAACCCCAAAACCACACATATAACCCTAACACAATTAACGATAGAAAGTTTGAAAAACCCATGAAATCTTACGAGTATTGGTTTATATTCGTTTGTGGATGGTAGCTATGTTACCGAGTATGTAAGTGTTTATTAAACTTTCTGACGTTAATTGTATTAGTGTTTTATTTATGGTTTTGGATTTTTAAAAAATACATTTTTATTTCCCCCCAGGCTCATTGGATATTGAACATATATCGCCTGTTACTTAAATTTAAAATAGCTTAATAATTTATTGCATTTGTTTCAATGAGGCTGAATGATATTTTGAGTATTATCAGCTATATATTTCTATCGTAACATACACAAAATGCAGTATATATTTTGTTATTCTGAATAGGTTTACTAAAAATAAGAAATTAAATTAAAATGAGCAATGATAGGACTTTGGTAGAATGCAGTAAAAGCTATTTACTACGTTGACAATAATTATCAGCCATTTCCAGCCTTAACACGTGTATATAGATACAACTATTAAGAATATTCTCAGTTTCGAAAATTTCTTTTCTACTTTATTTCACAACAGAAAATATTACACATCGATCACGCAATACACTATACACCTATATAATTAAATCCTTGCATACTCTACCTTTACAATAATTTGATATACAGTACGTTCATCTTAATTTGTGGAACTACCTTCGCTGAATATTTTATAATACATATATACATATGTACATGTTCACCATTAATGACGCTTTATTTCTTGGACAGTTGTTAACTGTTATTATGTGTACTTTTGGTTCTACTGAAATGGGGCACTTTGACGAGCTGAATAAGAACTTTACTACGTGACGTTGGAAGTTCATTGGTCTTTTATTACACGTTATAAAGCTAGGTCAGTGAGTTGTAACTATTAATAATAAATTGGTTAAATTTATTGAAGCTGGAGAATCAGAGCGTAGAAAGACACAAACAGATTTACAGCTTATCCGCAAGAGTTAATTTCTGTACATGACGCAATCAGCTTTCAATAGTAAAATTTAAATTATGTTAATAACTTCATATCCTTGTGATTATGTATAACATTGATATCACAATACAAATAATTTTCAGAACTATAGAGCAGGATTAATATTACAAATAGTGTATAAATATACTTTTCATTAAATTATGTGATATAAGATAAGAAAATATTTTTAATTTATTTCAAGATCATTGGAAAATGTAAAATTTTAAAAAATCATCTATGTGAATGTAATTTCCGCTACCATTATTAAATTATACAGGGTGATTCACGAATATATCCCCACACTCATACAGCTCATTCTAGTAGTAGAAATAATGAAAAAAGTTCATATAAACATAATAATATGTCCTATCTCGTTTCGTTTAGCGTCTGTCTGTCTGTCTGTCTGTATGTGTTTTTTACAAAATAATTCATAACTCCTTAACGGTTTGAGTTACTGCGTTGAGATTCTGCACAAATGTTCATCTTATTTGCCGCTATCTTTGTGAAAAATATGAATAAAACCTCTTTAACCGTTTGAAAATGGCGGCTATTTTTTACGTTTGACCTACAATAACGTCGGTAAATAGGTAATAAATACATAAAAATTTTAAACATAAATTGTAGAAAATAATTTAATTCTGAGAAAATTGATTTAAGTAAAGTTAAAGATACAACAGAAATAACTTCGAAAAATCCAATTTTATTTAGATAATACATTACTAATTTTAAGAAAAATAAATTGGGTTGGGCCAACTGTACCCACCTTTTTATAACACATGTTCAAAAATGAGGCCGTCATTATCAATACATCTCGAAGCTCGTTTGTGTACAGCTTTTCTTGCATTTCTTAATTTTTCAGGACTTCTCTTTATCTGCTCAGCTGTATCCATAATACGGGCAACTAATTCTTCACGAGAATTACCTTTTTTTTGTAGACATTATCTTTCATCCATCCCCAGAGGCAATAATCTATTAAAGATAGATCTGGTGATCTTGGTGGCCAAGAGTGACGCCCTCCACGACCAATCCATTGTCCAGGAAAGTTTTGATTTAAGTGAGTGGACACGGCACGTGAAAAGTGAGGAGGTGCTCCATCATGATGTAAGTACAAATGTCGTCTAAGATGTAAAGGAACATCCTCTAGCAGCTGCGGCAACTCTTCTTGAAGGAAATGCAGATAGAATTCAGCATTTAGGCGTCCAGGTAATATGAATGGTCCAATCAGCCGATTGTACAAGAGGCTACACCAGACATTGACGCTAAATCGGTATTGAAAGTTCCGTTCCACTACCTCATGAGGATTTTCGTCTGCCCATGAGTGTTCATTGTGCGAGTTGTTGACACCATCTCGAGTAAATTGCGCCTCAACCGTAAACAAAATACGCTTGTAGAGTTGTTGATTCCTATTCAAAAAGTTGCAAAACTGCAAGTGAAGCGGACCATCCCCTGGATGTAGATGCTGAACCTTTTGTTAATGAAATGAATAAAAGTTGTTCTTATTAAGTGTCCTCCACACCCTCGACTGTGAAACTCCTAGCCGCCTAGAAAGACGTCGTGTACTTACTCCTGGACTGCGTAAAACAGCATTAATAACAATAGCATCGTCATGTTGGACAGCACGTTCATAATTTGTACGAATACTAGGTAATGATCCTGTTTCCCGAAGAGTACGGAGAGTTCCACTAATTGTTTTAGGATCTGGAATCTTCCTATTAGGGTAACGCAGTTCATATTCTAGTGCAGCAGCTCTAGCATTACCATTAGAGACACCCAAAATGAAAACCATATCAGCGTATTCCTCTGTTGTAAATAAGTAAGGCATTATTTCACAAACTAATCTAATTAAAACTCACTGTAAACTTGTGTATTATTAGAACACTTCACAGAAACCAATATTCTTCTACGTATAACTTACATTTAAACACTACTAATACACAGTTTAAACATATCAGAACAGAATACCATTGTTGATCAGCTGTTATGTTGCCAAATTAGGAAATTAAAAAAATAATTAATTAGAAAAATTATTCTGCATTTTGGTGATTAGTAAACAGGAATGAAACATGTTTGTTTCATTTTATAAATAGTTAATACTAATTTTTATTAAAAATGGTATTGTTATTTACAAATTTTAACAGTTAATACTGTTTTAAAATTTATTTATTTATTTCATTATTATGAAACATTTTTTAATGTATTTATTACCTATTTAACGACGTT
The DNA here is from genome assembly GCA_963513935.1 of Aphrophora alni. Classification (NCBI taxonomy): domain Eukaryota; kingdom Metazoa; phylum Arthropoda; class Insecta; order Hemiptera; family Aphrophoridae; genus Aphrophora; species Aphrophora alni. The sequence goes on along the minus strand of OY740767.1, from coordinate 79,915,682 downwards.
ATTGTAGGTCAAACGTAAAAAAAGAGGTGTTTCTCAACCCCTATTTCGGGTGTTTTACAGAGGATATCTTAAAAACTAAGGGAGGTACAGTTTTAGGACCAGTTTTATTCGATTTTTCAGCTCAAAAACTATAAGAAATCCTATTCGTTCCTGAATTGCGAGAAATAAATAAAGTGCCAAAACTGGTAGCCATGGTTCAGTTAAAGTGACAAGTTCTTGGTCATACTTCAACCAACGCATGTTTCTTTGAGATAAGCTAGGCACGTATCTGAACGCAGGACGCTGATTGCTCGGAGCGAATGTAAGGTGAAACTGCGATTGAATTAACTTTACCTTCGACTACTAATCAACCAGGAATTGATATCACCCTACAACCTACAGGTAAGCTCAAAATGCTTTTCCATCTACATCTTCGAGTAACAATTTACAACTTAGCAGATCAAACAAAAACAAAATATAATTAGCAAAAGCTGGGTTAGAAGAACGCTACACTGCAGCTAAACGTGAAGCAGAGTTTCTGGCTGTTGAAAAACATAAGGTATGGCTACTTGAAAAATAAATTAACATGGGCAACAATCCTGATTTGCAGTTTTTTAAAAGATTGATACCATACATGGCCGTCTTCAATCCAATACAAAAACTGCGAATTCGTTCAAAAATTCAAGATATAATTCTAAATGATCATGATAAAGCATCAACAACTTCGAGCTATCATAGAAGACCATCAGGCACATACACATCTCCGGACAATTCTTTATGTAATCCAAGTAGCGGTACCCAGTTGACTTACACTGAACTCAACAGCACTTCACATGATGAGGCTGACTCTGCTCTATAATGAATAGCGATGAAAGTACAAGAAAAAATTTTAATTTAAAAAAAAAATAAATGACATGTTAATATAAAATGAGTTAGTTCAGTCAAACACCAAATATTTCTCAAAAACTTGTAATAAATTATGCATTAGTGAAACTAACGAATACACTCAACTACTTATGTATATTACTCATCAAAATAATTTGGAAATTCAAGGTTTTACTTCTAACAAGAAGAAAATTATTTCTCATTTGTGAGATACTTTCGACTGGTTACAGGAACAAATGAGAATATAGTTACTACACTTATATAGTGAAGTGTGACAAAACACAGAGAATATTATTTTAATAAATGGTATTTAGTTTATTATAAAATCAGTAGGCTTTTGTTTTTACGGGTAGAAGCTATCAGGTATGGACATATGTCAAACCACTCTATTATTAGGCAGATACGCTATATTGTTATTTATTGTAATTAAATTCTTTTCGTATCAATGTATTCAGTATAATAATTGCGTATTTTAGTAATAGATAAAGTTTTCTATGTTAGGTTTGTTTGTACACTAGGCTGATATTTAGGTAAATGTAAATTTTATTTTACCTGCTCCCCAGCTTTCTACCAGGATACTCATTTAATGTCTTGACTAATTTTGTATTTTGTGTTTTTAACTATCCACCGTGGTAGAAATTTATTATATTACAAATTTTACGCGAAGAGGGCTTGAAATCAAAGGGTATAACTGTTTAGGCTGTAGTCACATACACCTCTAACGTTTACATATAAGGTTCATCTACCGTGAACCAGCCGCTCAAATAAATTTTAGTCCTTATGATTAGAAAATAAATATGTTTAGTGTTTACTTTTCATAAAATATTATATTTCATCACAAGGACCAAAAAGAAAAAAAATCGTAAAATTTTCCATTTAGATTTGGCAACTTTCACTGCAACACAAAGAAGTACTAATCCGTTGTTTAGTTAAAGTAAATTTAAAGTTGTTTAAAAAAGTTAAGTATTGATTTTCTTATTTTTGGTTTCAGTTGCCTGACCCATGGAGACTCATTTGCCTCACTTGCAAGACGATTTAAAATGGGGAAGACTACCGGTTCAGAGATTGTTATTGAGACGTGTTTGGTTTTGTGGAATAAATTGAGAGAAGAATATCTCCCTGTTCCTACTGAAGAAGGATGGCATTCTATGCTCAAAGATTCTACGAAAATTGGAATTTTCCAAATTGTATAGGGTTTTTGGATGCAAACAATATAGGAATTAAAGCTCCTACTCACTCTGAATCACGGCATTATAATTACAAACAATTTTTTTTTCAATCCTTCTACAAGCAGTAGTAGATGCCGATTATAAACTGATCGCTATTGATGTAGGTACTCCAGGGAGGAAAAGTGATAGTGGAAACTTGCAGACATCCTCTCTCTTTCATGCTTTTGAGGCAGATTCAAGTGAACAAAATCTTCCTTTCACGAATATAAAAGCACCATTCGTACTACTTGCGGATGAAGGATTACAATTGCTACCATACTTGATGCGACCATATCCTTTTAAATACCTCCACATGAGAAAAGAATTTTTAATTATCGATTGAGCCGCTCTAGAAACACAGAAGAATGTGCTTTCGGTATATTGACATCTAAATGGTGGATACTAAATGAATCCATTGAAACCAATGCCCCAGCATGCTATTGATATAGTGAAGGCTATTTGCATATTGCACAACTACGATATCACTCGTGAAATAAAAGACCCTGTTTTACAAGGCCAAGCAATACAGGGATGCCAAATGACAAATGATATGAGACCAGTTAATCATCGCTTCGTAAATCATGCTATGACAATCCTAAATATATTTCGCGACAACATTAGTGGCGTTGGTGCAGTCCCATGGCAAGATGATTATGCTGTGCCGGACAACATCATTCGTAGGGAAGAAGCCAAAGCAATGTAACACTTTTTTTTTCATATTGGAAGTATGGTAATATTGTTAGTTAAATCGTATTTTTTAATACCTGTAAAGTTTGGTTTTTTTTTTTTACAATTTTATTGAAACTGAACATAGTCCATCTATCAATGTTTCTATAAAATGAAAGCGTTTGTTGGCTGCACATCCTACGACGCACGCCAATATACAAAATCACTTGTTCTTGTGATATTTACGTATTAGTCTTGTCGTAAGCCAAATCAAACTATTTTATCCTGTCCAACCGCCGAACTTGAAATGAATTGTAGAGAACTTGTAGCATCTCGATGTTATGGTGCTTATGCAATCTTTCTTCAAGCTTCCTAGCAAATCGCCGAACCTAATCATAAATTGTAGTAATTTGTAAATCCTTATGGAGATCATCATACGTTTACGTATGTACCATGGGGCATTAACAATGCCTCTTAGTACTTTATTTTGATATGTTTGAATAATTTAATGTTTCTTCTTTTTGCGCATCCCCCAAAGCTGCATACCATATGTCCAGATAGGTTTTAGGACTTATTAATAAAGTAATAATTTATTGTACACTAACAGCTCTCAATGCCGTCCAAGAAGCCAATGCAATTTCCTTGGTTTGAGATTTAGTTTATTACGTTTCTTTTAACATGTACCTTCCATCGCAATCTTGCGTCTAGTGTCATGCCTAAGTATTTTGCATTATTGTCTTGTGGGATCACTTGTTGATTGACAAACACTGGGAGATAATTGGTTTTTCTGTTAGTAAAATTAACATGAACAGATTTTTTTCTCAGCTTTATTCGCCATTTTTTAGTCCAGTCACAAATTCTATTGACAGATGTCTGCAGCCTTGCAATAGACTCCTCAATGCTATATCTTTTTGAGATACCAGCAGTATCATCCGCAAATGTAGCAACGATGGCCTCATCACAGACTGGAATATCACTCGTACAAGAAGGGCCCCAACACAATTCCACGTGGAACTGAAGCAGATACCCGCTTCACATACGAGTAACTATCTTCATACTTGATTCGAAAGTGCCTTCCTGAAACATAGGACTTCAGCAATTGACTATGTTGTTTTGGCAAGTATTTCTCCATTTTGTATTCCAATCCCCGATGCCACACCTTATCGAAAGCTTGGGAAACATCTAAAAACAAAGTAGAACAGATTTGTTTTTCTTCAAGTGCATTTTCAAAGACACTGGTGATTGTATGAACCTGATAAATAGTTTAATTCTTATCTCTGAAACCAAATTGAAGGTTTGGAATCAGATTCTTCCATTCAGTATCTTGATTAAGCCGCTTTAATAGTAACTTTTCAAAGATCTTAGAAATGTAGGGTAATAATGATATTGGACAATATGATGTTTTTTCATTAGGTGCCTTACCAGGCTTGGGTATCATTATAACTTCAGCTATTTTCCATTGCATCGGTACATAGCACAAACGAAATGCTGCATTGATGGAGGGGCAATGGATGGAGGGGGCAATGCGGACGACTACATTCCAAAGCACGCTGCACATATTTGCCCGGCGGGTCGCTTGGATATTAGCTACCATCTAGGTAACCGTCCAGCAATTCGGCCTCAGCCCTCGCTAGGGACGAGCGTTGCCTTGGTGGTCTGTCGTCTGATCCCGACAGCACAGATTTCCCCGTTTGTTGTCTGAAGGCTGATCCCTCCAAGATGAACGTGCCAACCTCCAAGTGGTCAGACGATGATCCCAGGAGCACTCTACATTGTATGTTGTTCGAGGGCAGATCTCCCGAAATGAACATTTTTCCAAAATTCCTACCACGTCATTTATACTGAATAAGCATATTTTCAAAGCCCTTCTGATACCTGACAGATAGTACATCTATCCTTTTTCACTTACTACTTACCGTAGTACTCACGGTACTACTCACTTACTCTTACAATTCCGACAAATGAAATCGTTAAAGTCCTAATATCGAATAATGTTATCACAAATTGAGATATAAAATCACTACATCTTCATGGCGTTAGCCTATACAATTTGCGCTAGAATTCGGCGCTAAAAATCTAAAACTTTGCATGTATGTCATGAACAAATAGACATTCATTTATTCTACAAGACTTGCAAACAAATATTCTGTATCTAATTAATCTATATGACAAAATATCATTCAAATAATTATGACGTTTGGTATAAAAACCAATTAACCCCCTAATTGGGACGACTGTTGAAAACATGGGTGAAGTAACGACAGAGAGCTGCAAATTTGTTTTTGTATGGCCTAGCCATCAACAATTTTAGCGAATCTCTTCATTACGGTTCGCAAATTCTCTGTTTGCCTTTAAGAGTAATTCGATCTAAGTTAATAAATAAAATAAACGAATCGTCAAAGGTGTTCTTGTTGGGAAGTATTTTCTACTTTTTAGTTTAACATGGACTCAGCACATTGAATCTATTTTCATTCTTGTGTACATTATGTATGGTGTGACTGACTATCTTTGTTTCCTTTTGGTTTAAGGTTTAGATTTTATGTATATTTGAGCTTTGTTATTAACAATAGAACGCTGGGTCAACAAACAAAACGTTTAACATATGTATTTTTGTTTTAGTAATAAAGAAGATTATAAAATTTAAATTTTATTTACATTTTCCCAAAAACCATTCAAAGTATATTTTATATGATGGTACAAACATATTTTTTTTTAAATTGCTATAATTCCTCAAGAAATAAACAGGGCTGTAAAACACAAATTGAATTATATTTCGTGTAAAATAAAATATTTCAATACGTTGAGTAATAAAGTTAATTTGTTTAATTCAGTTAATTATTTAAGACTAGCAGTGTTTTTACAATTTAATAAATTATTATAAGTATTAAGCGTCTGGAGGTCAGTTGCTAACTTATTTGTGTTTTTAGCTAATTGACTTGGGATAAAGTACACCAATCTCAAAACCAAGTTAGTTACGATAAATAAGTTAATTATTACACTAACATTGGCTCTGTTTTATAAAATGTAGTGTAGGTAATCCTCCCGATAGCAAAGAAAAAATATATAAACATATTACATAGAAGTGAACCTTATCTATTACTATAATAAGTTACGAATTTATAAAATGATTCCTTTAAAAATAATTCACTAAGTTTTAAATACATTTTTCAACTAAAATAATTTAAAATCTGTAATCGGAAATCTATAATTATCTTAAATTGTCTCCACGTATATTATTAACCGAAAACGTAATATATATATATATATATATATATATATATATATTTATTTATTTATTTATTTACTTATTGAGGGGTCACCGTCACCTGAAATTAATACAAATATACCTATTGTAAATTTACATTTTATAAATTTATCTATTAAAATTTACTATTGATAAAATATTCAATTTCCATTATGCACTTTCACTTCATAGCATAACTCATGTCTCCAGTGTATATACTTCCGGATCCTAAACAAGCCACCTCTCGTTTCATCTCTCGACTACCAACCTTTGTTCACAAATTGTTACACCGATGTCTCTAGAAGTTCCAGGTTGGTCATTTATTATTGGTTCTCTGCTTCCAACACATCACATGGACGAAGTCTATTGATTGGTTTTCACTCTAGTTTCACTACATCGAGCGAGTATTTCGCTAATGCAACATTCTTTAACTGTTAGCTTCCTGTAAATAACTTTAAGAAGCATATTCTTAACTATTTTAAATATTCTTTTCATATTGCCGAAATATTCACATCTTAACTATGTTACGAGAAGTTTAACACAATTAACAAATTGTAAACTAAAGAAATTGAGAAACTATAGCTAATTCAAAAAATATAGAAACTCCAGAACTACACAAAGAAAGACAAACTAGCAAACAATAATCATCATTGGTGAAACTGAAATCCCAATTATTGTTTTTGTATTATTATTACTTAAATTATAAGTAAGTTACTTACATTTGAACACATTGGCGATTCAGTTAAATACGCCTGGATTTATACTAGTTTCATTTTTTAAACATTAAGGGGTTTCAGTGCATAAGAGATGTCCTTTGATTTTTGTATATTAACTTTTTTAGTATTGAATTTAAATATTACTGTATTAGGTTTTAATTGAAAGACGCAGTTTATTGCTATACTTTATATAGTACTATTTTTTACTATACCCACAAGCTAAAGAGTTATGGAGGCTCATCTTAAATGTTGATTTGGAGCTGTACTTCCATATAAAAGAATTCAGCAAATTATAAAACTTCACGGTACAGTATAAGTAATTTTTGTAACCCATCTTGGTCTTAAAAGTAAACTTTGGAAACCGAATGAAGGAAATGTTTTGACCTTACATTTTGACTATAATTTGATTATGAAATTGAGTTTCAAATACAAGCGATGTAATTTATATATTATAGATAAATGGAAATACAAGTAGGTTATTATTTAGTAATACTTCTGTAAGCGAGTCTACACGCTTTAATTTTAATTAATTTCTTTTGGCGCTGAATTCTGTGACTCAGACTCACAGAATGGATAGATAGACCCACACAAGAACCCCATAATAAATGTATGAGTAATAAACCATTTTAAACACAATTCAGGGAAATATCTTTATTAAACTCGTCAACATAGTAATATTAATATATATATGAGGTAAATTAGTGGAGGCAAAGTGAAAAAGTAGATCACCTCATTTGCCAATCAATCACCGCCAAGGAAGTGTTATAAATCCGTATTGGGCTCCAGTTACGTTAGAGAGTTAGGTTAGGATAAGAATTCATTCCATCTATTTAAAAGTACTTTCTAAAAACATTTGGGAAAAGATAAATAATTGCAAAGTTTTGTATTTACCTGGATCTGCTTGTCCCCTATATTTTTGCACTTGTTTTAATTATAAATTTGTGTTCTTCATAGAGAATATACCTGGTGACATTACTACATTGTTCATAAATTTAGTACTTCCCAAATATAAAATAACCATTTTAAAAAATACTGTGTTCGAAATATGAATAATTTTCTAATAACATGAATAGACTGTTTATGAAATATACTACGAATATTTATAAAATATGAGGAAATAAAATTTGTTTAAGAAATATCTGAAATACATTTAAATATTGAAATTGATATGTCTTTCAAAAGCTACCTAATACGTTATACATATTAAACTTTTTTGACTGCGTTCAAGAAATATAAATATTACGAAGAAGAATTAAAAAAATCATTGAAAGGATTGTTGATAGATCTTCTTTAAAATCGTAGTTTAAAAAAACAAATTGTCTTCAATATTACTATTGTATTAAAGTATTGGATAATTAAGTTATTACTTTATAGATAATGTTTATTATTTATTGTTGTTTAAACTATCATTGTGGTCTAAATATTATACAACAATATAAAAATGAGGACAAAAAGTTTTTATTTCAGAACCATAGGGTGAGCGTGTCTTGTTAATTATTATTAATGATTCCTCTTCAAAATTTATAGCTTTCAAGTGAGCGTATTGTTTGAATCGCTGTTGTTTCAAAAAATAAATGATAGAACCACGCATATAAATAGAATTCACTAATCTATTGTGTTGTCATATATAAAGGCATTAATCATTGTACACGATTTAATGTCTGCAAATGATACTTGATACATTAATTGGATTTTATATGCTTTAAATAAATGTAATATTTTTTATTACTAATCACGGCTCATAAAATCTCATAGATCTTACATAATTGGAGCGTTTTCAGCAACAAGCTACCTTATTTTAATATTTGTATTTTATTAATGTTGCAATGATTAGTGATTATAACGTTTTGTCTTTATAAGCACATCTCAAAATTCTGGTTGAGGAGATTTGGCTTATATATTACAGACGAAATCGCCAATATATATAATAATATATAATTTTAGTCCTTATGTACATTTCAGTAACATAGCTACTATTCCCAGAGGGTTATATACGTATACTAAACTAAACGTGGTAGTAGGACGACTTATAAAAAATCAGGCATATGTAACACTATTCCCTCATCCAAATTGGTCAATCAGGTTTTCCCGTCTACCTAGAAAGTAGGAGGTGCGATCCCAGCTCAATCCAACTACTCTAACTTAACTTAAAATTAAGAATTTTTAAATCAAAGGAACAAACATGTATATAATTATATACAAGTCAAAGTTCTGAATCTTGTTTGAGAAAACAACCACCTAATGTATTATGATTTTACAAGACAAAATTAAAAAGTTAAAATAAGGATAACGCTATGCAATAATATAAGGAATTGTAAACAGTATAAGTAGATATAAGTTGCTTTCCCAAAATAATCATATTTGTCGCGTACAACCAGATACAATACTTACAATATAGTTAAGCGTTCTCACACCAACTTAATCTTTTTATATCTGGATGCGACCACAGTAGGTTTGCACATAAAATGAATCCCACCATCAAATACGTGAGTAGGTTTTCCGTATTTGTTTTATGACAAACAGTTCAAATCTCGATAACATTAAATTATTGGGCTTCAATTATAGCTGCAACTGGTAAACAATCAAATTTATTTAGTTTTCTATGAAATATTATTAAATTACTTGAATACTCACCACATCGACGGAAAAAGCTGCGTCGGGGTATTGATAGTATTAAATGTCAATACTTTCAATTGTAAATTCATTAATTCTTAATGAACATTTAGAGGTTGATTTATGAACAACAAAATTTATTTTTCCCTTGTGTGTCCAATGTATGAAAGACGATGTGATTTTAGAGAGGATCATTATTTTGTTTGACTTGCAGAAACAAAATGTTCAAATTGGGGTTAGAGAAATAACTCAAATGATTTACTTAAATCTTTTAAATGTATGATTATTATTTTTGCACACGTAACAATAATGAATAAAATATTATTAGCAGGTTTTTGTATTCTGCAATAGAAATTATAATTCAACTGGCATTAAAAGTGTAAATTATGAAAAAACTTTTTATGATTTGGAAATGTATTTTATTACTAGACATAGATATAATATTAATAATGCGAGGTAAGGTCAGTTCTTAATATATATATATATTTTTTTTATTTTAAAAAGTGTTTTTTAGTAATTCCTGTTTAAGTACTCTGTGCTCTATGTAAGGTTTATATTTCACATATTGAAATATTACAATACAATTTTATACATGATTGGAAAGGCTATAGTTATTTTAGGCTAATATATGAATTAATTTAATTCATTTAATTATTTACAAAATAAAATTATTTTGTCATAACTAGATAATCCATTTATATCTGAAGCTATTACAATAACATGGAGTTTTACCCAGCACTTCCCCTCTCCAGTCTATATATCAGAAGCAGGTGTTTCCCTTAAGGGTGTGGTTTTAGTGTAACCGTACTTATGGATTTCAATCTAGCAATTTGCATCTTTTCAATTAACTTACAAACTCCTAAATATATGGAATATTTACACACTAATAAAATATTTCCAATACATTCAAATACTATAAACGTATTTCCTCTTTTTATTTTCGTTTCGTTTTGACTTGTTTCTTTTGCTAAACAATTAAGTTAAACTAAAAAAATCGTTCAAGAATGACTGAAATGTATTAAGCGTCTATTAAAAATGGAATAAGGGGGAAAGGATTTTTTTAAATACAAATACATTTTTTAAATAGAAAATAAAATATGCATGTATATTAGTGTCAGTACGTGTTCTCAATTATTATAAAATTATGATTCAATAAAATAAAAATAAAATAAGAGTTATATAAAAATAATTTCGTTAAAAAGTACTTTTCATATTAAAACCTGTGTGTAGTAAGGAGATGATGCTATCATCAAACCCGCTTTACTAAGTATTTATAAAGCAAAATAATTGTACAATAGTTTTGTGATGGTTATGAGTGCTAAGAAATATATCATATTTAAGAAATATTATTAAGCTAAGAAATTAACATAATTTTCTTTAATAAAATTATCGTAATTTCATTCTTCTTAAATAGAACATAAATTACAAAATATGCAGTTAATATGTAGACATATTTCATATTAAAATATTTTTTGGGGCAAAAAATTTACTCAACTTACAAGAGTTTTCATTATTTAACATGGACAGATGCAATTAATTTAAACGCCAGTAATTTTATATAATGTGTATATGTACTGTTTGTCCCCGGACAGTGGAGACGGGGGCACTTGAGAACCAAAGTGGTGGGGGTAACCACGTGAATTAAGCCCCGCCTTTAGCCCCTCCTCCTGCCCCATGCCTCTCCCCATGCCCCTTCCCATATTATAAAGGTAAATGTTATTAGAGTTGCGTGCAGTATTGTAACTGGGTCATTACAAAATGGAAAAGAGTCCCACAATATACACTAGTTTTACCCACAAGTGGCTCCGGGGTACAAGATTGTCGAAATACCGAAGACTGAAATATATTTACCCGTCAACGTGAAAACCATTCATAACATCACCGTAAGCCTTAGAGATCAGAACAAAGTACAAATAAAATTCAGAGAAGAATCAGTTTCTGTTCGATTGCATTTACGTAGAAATGGGTCTCGTATTTAATGGACGACGTTATAAAAACAGTATCAGCGTACGTTCAAACTCCACTAAGTTTCGAACAGCAAGTTTGAACAGCAAGAAATATTCGTTTTCTCTTAGCTTTGGGATTTAAAGTGAAAAATGGATCTAATAGCAATAGATAGTGCAGCAGAATACAGTGACGTCATCAGTGGTCTGGAATTTCATTCGCACAGACCTTATGCGTCGTCAACGTACGGTAATAGCGATGAAATTCGTATTCCCATAAATCAACAGGACGTGATCACAGCACCGTTTGGAAGTATATTGCATATAAAAGGAACTGTGAGTGGTACAAAAGCGGAAGGCGGAGCTGCAACAGTGAAATCAATCAATTCCCTTCGCCATTTGTTGTCTAATGTGTTCACTCTCTTACTGCAGGTTTTTAATGATTCAGCTACAATTGCTCTAATATCCTGTAATAATTGAGCTCGTGTGACGGTATCACTATGGGTAAAACCGTCGGCAATATTACAAAGACGTTTGAAGAGGCATCAAAGCAGTCTTTTGTTTTATCTTTGAGTAGAGCACGATCTATAACCAACGACATCATTTCTTCAAGCTGTTGAAAGTTGATTGCATCTAAGCTGCTAGTGCTATGCTTTACGTTGGTCAGTTTTCTACCGCCACAGTTCCAACCGTTACTGTTCAACGGCATTACTTTGTTGTCCACATAGTATTTGTTTGCTGAGTCTTCCGTGTGTATTGGGGTTTTTAAGTTGCATACAAATATAGCTTTTTGAGCGTCAAATTTATTGTGCGAAATTTTCACAATAGAGTACACTTTAGCATATTTCAAGTTTAAACCATCGCCGTCGTCTAGCGGAGTACCAATATCCTGTAGTCGATAATTTTTAAAGGCTTAGCCACTATCAAGTTTAACTGGAATTAACAATTCGTCCTTCAGTTTAGCTAAACCACATATAAGTCTCCAGTCTGTGTTATATCGTTTCCTCTTGTCATCAAACATTACACACTGTGTATATAATTGGTTAGGGTGACCGCATCGTTTGCGGAGCGTGCAGTAGCTACATTACGTATCAATTTACCTCCTATATCATAGTCTCCCTCGTGTGTAAGGTTAAACCCTACACTTTTAGGAACTATTTGTCCACTCTTAGTGGAGCCGCTAGTCTTATAACGTCCAAACTTGTCGACACTCATCGTATCAATGTTCTATTTTTTACATTTCCCGCGCCTTTTATAATTCCAGCTTCTTTTAGTTCTTCGATAATAGAAGCTATCTCGTTTGCATGGCTCGTATGACCTGCATCATGCCATTAAATGTCTCAGCCTGTCACACAACTTATTCGGATCGTCCCAGTATGAATAACCTCTACCGCTAACGGTTTTAGAAGGGAATAACTCCTCTAAAATATTTTTATATTTTAAAGATTTGTTACGATTAAGTGGTCCGTTCGGATCGTATAATCTTTATGAACACTGGTTCTCAAACAGATATCTTTATACGCTTTTAAATCGGCATCGGTATTTTATTTCATCATTGGGTAGACGCCTAAACACCAATTCGTACAATCCGGGCGTCCCTTTATAGTGTACTCCCTCAGTTATACTTTCACCATTATGTGACAACTGAAGAGTCTTGTTACCAATCATCATAGACTAGGCTCTGATTTTCGGTGAGTAACTATGATCTATATTTCGAATACTGGCTAAATCATTCATCATTTTGAGCATATATTTTTGTGCCAGTGGATCTGTGAAAGTACTGTTTATCCATTTTTCAGATTCACTTTGTCCTACAGGTGTGGACATTACTTCCCTTACACTGGGCTGCGGTTGCTCAGGAGTCTCTGCAATTATTTCGGTATCCATAAAATAAAGCAAAGGATTAGCCGGTACTTCCCCTACAGTCGACTCTGGATTTTTTCTCTCCCTCACTCTCGCTGGTCCACTCATCGGCATCCGCTCTCTCCGACTTTCCATTCCACTCTTCTTCGGATTTAATTTCTTGTTTCGGCAAAAACACTCCACTCTTCCGCTACTCTTTAATTTGTTACCAGGCGACTTAAATTATCAAAAGTTGGAACCAACTGGTAACAATGTTTAATAAAAAAAAGACAAAGACAAATTATATAATTAACAAAGCCAAAATTTATTAAATTTAAACGGAAATTTCGACGGATCAGATTTTACCATTTACAATTAGGTAAATACCTGCTTAAGATTACTTGACATCACCAAAAGCTTATCCATGAATAAGATTATAAATTGAATCTTCTTTAAAAAAAAAGTTTACATGCCTTTAGTTAGTAAAAAAAAATTAACAATTAAACTTTGACATTTATCCCCCCTTTTTATACAAACTGTTATAAAAGAATTTAACAATAAAAAAAAGATTCTATAATCAAAATTAAAATTTTAGTTCAAAAGGTATATTAATTCTAACAAGTTTTCATCATTAAATTACTTATAAAATATCATAATTTTGTTTATTATATTTCTTACATTCTAAGTTGGCCAACTAATATATATATATATATATATATATATATATATATATATATATATATATAAGTTAAATTGAGAAATATTGTTTAGTCAGCGGTATTCATGGAAGTCTCTACAAGCTTCTAGAAGCTTTAGTGTTGAGTCAGCATAGTTTTCTTTAATAGTAAAGTAAGAAAGGATAGTTAGTTCCAAACCAGACTCCGTGCTATTAAGTATCACTAGATCATAGTTTCACTGTATAACACGTTAAAACATTTATTGTAATATATTTTAAGTGAATATTAAAATTGTTATAATAAATAAAGGTTGTTTAATGAAATAAAACATTTTTTAAAAACCTAATCGTTACGGCCCGACACGTAACTGGCGCAGTCGGTAGGACAACCACGTGATTTCGGCAGGAACACGTGATTCGGAGGTTTAAGCGAATATTAGACCGTCGGTTTCAACCGTTTACCGAGACAAGTCCGAACTTCAAGAAAATTCAAAAGCAGCTGAATTTTTGGAGAAAAACTGCAAAAAACGAGTCAACTGGACGCAGATCTGGAAGATTCAAGAGGGCATCTCGCCAGCCACCAGGAAAGAAGATTCCACCAGAAAAGAAAACTCTCATCAGAAACAAAATGAGCATATTTGTGTTTTCTCTGTGAGTAAAGAAGTAAAATAAGATATTTCTTCAAAATAAATTGAAAGATAAATATATAATAATTCTTTTTATTTATAAAAGTAATTATTTTAAAACAAATTATATAAAGTAAAAATTTTTATTCAGAATTGAATAATATTATACGTGCATATCAATTAAGCATTTATTATTGTTAGGTTAAGTGATTTGCTAGAATTAAGTGTTGTATATATTATTAGTGACCAAACTTATTAAAAATGGCAACTCCCACGTTAAAAAAAGAGTATTTGGATATGATTCCCGAATATAACGGAGAACCGGCTATGTTAAGTCGCTTTATTTCCATTTGCGATAAGGTTGTATCTAAATTCTTTGTAGTAGAGAACCCTGAAGATTTTCAAAACGAATATTTGTTTTCATCTATTTTGAGTAAATTAAAGGGACAAGCTTTAGAAGTAGTTGTAAATTCAAATACCTATTCATGGACTGAAGTCAGAAAAATTTTGTTAGCAACATATTTGGACAGAAGAGATTGCTTTACATTAAATTTAGAAATGTCAGAATTGAAACAAGAGAATAATGAATCACCATTTAAATTTTATGAAAGAATAAACAAATTGTTAAATTTACAAATAGCATTTTTCTGTAACAATGAAACAACTGCCAGGGATGTGTTATGCACTTATGTTAGGAAATTAGCATTAAGAGTATTATTAAGAGGTTTGCAGGAACCATTAGGATCCCTAATGCGAACAAAGAATCCCGATAGTTTAGAAGGAGCTTTAAATATGCTCACTAACGATTTCCAATTTAAAATCAACAAAGCATTTCAACATAATAGTAGATAAATGGTTAATAGACCGATTCAAATTCAGAGACCAATGCCAAATAAATCTTTTCAAAAATATCCATTAAATCAACCTTTCCAAAATCCACAAAACCAACAAAATTATCAGAACTCGCACTTTAATAGACCACAACAATTAAGACCACAATTTTACAATCCGCAAAAGGTGAATACAAATCAAAAGCCGTATAAGCCGACTCCAATGAGTATTTCCACGCGACAGACGGACAACACGATCAGAAATACAAAAATGTATCAAATGACAGGAAAATCCGCCGATGAAGAATTCGTTGAGGATTTACCTAACATCGAGCCAAACGAGGAATATTACGCAGAAAATTCGGAAACGGAATATTTACAGGATCAATTTAACGCGATAAGTTTAGATGAAGGAGACAATTTAGTGGAAGGCGATTATTTTTTAGGCGATATCAGCCTAGGGACAGATTCAAAATAATGAACATCCATAATGAATATAATGAATTACCATATTTTTTCGAGCCAAAAACCAATTTAAAAGTATTGATTGATACAGGAAGCACTAAATCCTTTATTTCAAAAAATTTAGCGTTTCATTTGTATAAAAGTAGTATAAAACAAGAACCTTTTGAAGTTTCCACTGCACATGGTGTATCAAGAGAGAAGTATTGTTGCAAAGTACCAATATTAGGAAAAAAGGAAGCAAAATTCTATTTATTCAATTTCCATAAAAATTTTGACTTATTGTTAGGATTAGACAATATGAAGAAATTAAAATTAAATTTGGATTTTACAAATAATGAATTAAAAACACCAGATAAAAATATAACTATTCATTATCTCAACACAGAAGAATCTGAAAATAAACAAAAAATGGAATCTAACAATCATAAGGACGTGAGTAGCTATTTAATACAAGCTCGTAGCAAGCAAGTCGTTAGAATAAAAGTAGAAAACATATGTAATGGTCAGGGAATAATACCCTACATGCGTGCAAAAGGTTTAGAGGTTCCACAATGTTTAGTTACTGTTAAAAATGGAGAAGCCTTATGCCCTATTATTAATGCCCATGTCGCCCTTATGCCCATGTCGCCATGGAATAGCCCAATTTGGATTGTGCCAAAAAAACTAGACGCATCCGGAAAACGTAAATTTCGGCTAGTAGTTGACTTCAGAGGACTAAATTCGAAAACAATAGACGACAAATTCCCGCTACCAAACATTACCGACATCTTAGATAAATTAGGAAGATCCCAATATTTTACAACTTTAGATTTGGCTACTGGATTTCATCAAATTGAAATGGATCCAGACAGCATAGAAAAAACCGCTTTCTCTACAGGAAACGGGCACTATGAGTTCCTAAGGATGCCGATGGGGTTAAAAACATCCCCACCTCTATTTCAGAGGGTTGTTAATAACATATTAAGGGGAATACAAAATGAGACTTGTTTAGTGTATTTAGACGATATAATAATTTATTCGACCAGCCTTCAAGAACACCTAAACCGATTACGAGAAGTTTTCGACAGATTAAGAAAAGCAAACTTTAAGGTACAGTTAGACAAGACAGAATTTTTACGAAAGGAAGTAGCATATTTGGGTCATGTTGTAACACCTGAAGGAGTTAAGCCAAATCCGGAAAAAATTAAAACAATAAAAAATTATCCTATACCGAAAACAAGTAAACAAATTAAAGGTTTTTTAGGGCTTGTAGGATACTATAGAAAATTTATAAAAGATTTTGCCAAAATGACAAAACCGTTCACAAGTTGTTTAAGGAAAAACGCTAAAATAGACATAAGTAATAAAGATTATATCAATTGTTTCGAACAATGCAAAAATGCATTATGTAATGAACCAGTACTACAGTATCCCGACTTTGAAAAAGAATTTGTATTAACCACAGACGCGAGTGATTACGCAATAGGAGCTGTATTAAGTCAAGACCACAATGGAGCAGACTTACCCATTGCTTACGCCAGCAGAACTCTGAACAAAAGCGAGACTAATCTTTCGACCATTGAGAAGGAACTTTTAGGAATCGTATGGGCAACCAAATATTTTCGACCATACTTGTTTGGGACAAAATTTACAATTTACACGGACCACAAACCACTACAGTGGTTATTTTCGATAAAAGAGCCGAATTCAAAATTATTAAGATGGAGACTAAAATTGGAAGAATTTAATTATGAAATAAAATATAAGCGAGGCAAACTTAATCAAAATGCTGATGCGTTATCAAGAATTAAATTAAACATTACTGAAAATCGACCACCGGAAAACCAAGAGGAAACCAATGAAGATCTGAGGAAGATAGTAGAACAATCAACGCAGTTATATTTCCCTGAATTAGATAGTGACGAGGAATCGCTGCAACCTTATTCTTCAATATTAAAAGACAATGAGTCAATAATTGTCAACGTGGATGAAAATGAAGAAACTGATGGAACTGTACACTCTAATTATGAAGGAAATACCCAGGTAGGAATGCCCATATCAGAGGAACCAGTAAATTTCGGAAAAAATCAAATCATATTCTCTCTAGTTAAATATCAGCCGAGAAAAGTAATAATTAAAAAACTATTTGGAATAACTAAAATGAGATTATTAGTAGAAATTTCAGAAAATAATTTTGACCAAGATGTAATCAATTTCATAAAACAATACCTAGTACCCAACGTTAAATATAACTTGTATTTTAAGGACGATTTTTATGAGAGATTTGCAGCATGTGTTTCAAGAAACTTTAGGAATTCACAATTAAATTTAGTCAAAAATAACATTAAATTATTGGATGTAACCGACCAAGAAGAAGTTCAGGAAATCATAAATAACTATCACGTGAGTAAAACTAATCACCGGGGCATTACAGAAACGTATAATCAAATTAAACGTAAATTCTATTGGCCTACTATCAGGAGTGACGTTCAAGAATTTATCAACAATTGCGACATATGCTTACGAGCAAAGTATGAAAGAGTGCCTTTGAAAACCGAGCTAACATTGACGCCCACAGCAAGTAAGCCGATTGAAATAATCTCTGTCGATACAGCAAGTTTCGAGAATTCTAAGTTCTTGACTGTGGTTGACACGTTCTCGAGATATCTCCAAATGTACGAGATAACGAGTCCGCAAGCCACTGAGATTAGTGAGAAACTAATCAGCTTCTTTAACGGATATGGAGTACCCGACATAATCATTTCAGATAATGGAACGGAATTTAATAATAAGGTAGTTAAGGAAATATTACAATTACACCGAATAAAAGTTCATTTTGTTAGCACACAACACCCGCAGTCCAATGGATTATGTGAAAGAGTTCACTCCACTATAGTTGAACATATTAGACTTTTAAATAATCAAGCAGAATTTAAAAATTTAACTATTTCACAAAAAATGAAATATGCTGTTATCGCATATAATAACACCCTACACTCAGTCACAAAATTAACACCAGTAGAAATATTATATGGACACATAAAAATTAATTCAGCTTTAGACATAGATTTAGAAAATAGAGTTATTAATGATTACGTAAGTTCACATAAAGAAAGGACTAAAAAATTATACGAAAATATAAAAGAAATAAATTCCAAAATTAAGGAGAATGTTTTGCAGAAAAGGAATGCTAATAAGGAACCACTTCCAGACATACCCCAAGAAGTGTATGTAAAAACCATGCAGAAGCAGGGTAAAACAAAAAATAAGTATAATAAGGAGCAGATTACTTCAATTAACCCGGTAAGGAAAACTGCCAAAATTAAAGCTAGACACCACAATACTAAAGACAAAATACATTTATCAAATATCAAGAGACCTAGGAAAAAGAAAGTCCCTGATAAAAATGTTGCAGGTTCGTCATCACGTATGGAATAAGCACAGCAGAGATGTACGAGGTGAAGAACATAACACAAAATATAGGAATAATCCCTATTGAACTTGGTCCTGCCAAACTAAAAACTTCCTACCACACCTTTGTCCATAAATTTGAATTGGAAAACTTTAAAATTTAATCAGAAAATAATGTTACAACAATTAGACTCCCAATATTCCATTAATGTTGATGTTATTGAAGAATTCAATAGAACTATAGGTATTATTAATTATAATTTTGATGAATTACAAAACAAATTGTTAGCAGTAAGAGAACAGATTGACGATCAGATAAAAATAGAGCAATTTAGAAATATATTGAATCAATTGAATGTCATTTATAATATCATGTTGCATTTAATGCAAGATATAGAGAATTCCTTAACATTTTGTAAGTTAGGAACACTGCATCCTAGAGTGGTGTCCTCACAGGAACTTTTAATAGAAATAAACAAAATTAAAATGTATTATGGAAGAAGAATACCTATTGACTTTAATGTAGACAATATTTGGGAAATGGAAAATATTTTGGAGGTAAATTGCAAAATTAGTTCTAAGGAAATAATCTATTTTATTAATTTACCAATTGTAGAACCTGTAAATTATACATTATATCAGTTAAACCCTGTACCTACACTATATAACTCTAAATTTATAACAATTATCCCTAGTGTAAGACATGTACTAGTTCATAAGACAAATTCACAGGAAGTAATGTTAGGATTAAAAGATGTGTGTAGTAATAGAGTTAATGGACATCAAATATGCTCATTTTCCCAAATTGTACATCAGGACCTGGAATGTGAAAGTTCTATAATAAATCTCGGGACGTCAACAAACTGTCAATATGTTGACCTAGTGATTGAGGATAATGTAATAAACTTTATACCAGAAATAAGACAATATCTAATAGTAGCTCCTAAGAGAGAAACATTAAAATTAATTAGTAATAGTGAAACTAATGAAATATCTTTATATGGTGTATATCTAGTATATGTAAGTGATAATGAAATTGTAATGTATGATAATAAGAGACTAATGTACTCCAGTAATACAAAGTTGGACATCCCAAAATATTAGATGCCACTGACCTAAAGTTAGAAACTAACCAACAACCCGATTTCTCAATTACATTACAAAAATTGGATTTAGAAAAAATAACTGTAAACCGAATTTCAAAATTACATAAAAGCATAGAAATAAATTCAGATTTAAACATTTGGACTATAGGTTTGTATAGCATGATAATCATAGTGGTGTTATACACGGCCTATAG
Organism: Aphrophora alni; assembly: GCA_963513935.1. NCBI lineage: Eukaryota > Metazoa > Arthropoda > Insecta > Hemiptera > Aphrophoridae > Aphrophora > Aphrophora alni. Next base: position 79,895,299 of record OY740767.1, on the reverse strand, counting down.
ATATTATAGGAAAATGCCTCGAACTTCGATACACCCTTCTAATGTGCAGGTGTCTCAACCTACCCCCGAAGTTCTCTTTAGGGATGGAGGAGTTACATTGAGAAATATTGTTTAGTCAGCGGTATTCATGGAAGTCTCTACAAGCTTCTAGAAGCTTTAGTGTTGAGTCAGCATAGTTTTCTTTAATAGTAAAGTAAGAAAGGATAGTTAGTTCCAAACCAGACTCCGTGCTATTAAGTATCACTAGATCATAGTTTCACTGTATAACACGTTAAAACATTTATTGTAATATATTTTAAGTGAATATTAAAATTGTTATAATAAATAAAGGTTGTTTAAAGAAATAAAACATTTTTTAAAAACCTAATCGTTACGGCCCGACACGTAACTTATATATATATTTTATACATATAAAAAAAGGAAATTTGTTTATAATATAAAGGAAATTTTTAAATAGTGAAATTTTTTTTATACTGAAATTTTTAAATAGTGAAATTTTTAAAGATTGACGTCAATTTTGTTTTATTAATTTTGAAAATAATTCCTTTGGGGCTGTTAGGACCGAAAAGTTTGCATGCAGCTCCACCCAAATATATATTTTGTATTATAAATAATTCCACATTATAACATATAAACAGTAAAGGACATATTGTTAAACACAGTTCAGTTCCAAAAATATACATAAGAACAGGTTCACAATTAGAGTCAGTATTTTAGATGAAAATCATTTTATAGTGCACTTATCGACTTTTCAAAGTTTTTGTTATAAACATGTCTTAAACAGTTAAGTAGAGTCTTTTAAACAGGCATCCAATTTTGCTGCATGGACTTGCAAAATCCAGAACACAAAATCGAGCAAACTGGAACCAGCTTTTGCTGTTGGAAAGAAACACAGGTCTAATAGAGATTTATGCAATCTTATACATGTAATAGCACAAGTTTTCTCTTATACAAAATGCTTTGTTATTTCATCAAAATCAAGAAAATTATCGTAATTACAGAAATCCAGAAAAGATTATAATTAAGTCCTTTTAGTTGTTAATACTAATAGTATATGAATATCTTGATTTCTGTTTGAAACAAAGACTTATAACAAGGGTTAGAAATTTTATAAAAACAAAGACTCTGGTTCAGAAAAACCTTTTTTGCTAGTTTTTTTTTGATATGATCAAAAACTTAATATTTTGACTGCTTAAGATTTAATATGACTGCTCAATACTCAAAGTTTGACTGCCTAAAGTTTACATTTAGATTCTGTAAAGTGTCTTTTAAAGAAAGGAAAAGCTTTTATAAGTTATTAAATTTCAGTAAAAATTTTGAATACTAAAAGAAAATACTAAACACATATTTCAATAAACAAAGCTTAAAATATGAACAATATTTATTATATAGTAAAATCTGAAAGACGTACCTGGTTGATATTGCAAGTTTAACCGGTCATGTACGTATGTTAGAAGTAAAATGAAACTCACTGACACATTATCTCTACACTTTAAGAAAACACTGACATTCTTAGAGAAACACTTATTACATCGTAACGATTTTTTTAGAATAATTTATCAAATGATTATAACAAGAATTGTAGAGCATTTTGCAAATGAAGGCCGATTAGATTTTGGAACGACTGCATGTTCTACAAGGTTGAAGATGAATTGAATAACGGTATTTTTAGACTGGACCTTATCCGGGATAGAAAGAGAGAGATATATCATGCGATAGTTTACAGTGCCGGCCGCTGGACTTCGCTACCTAACAGAGGCAGGTAGATAGACGAGGCGGGGGGTAGAAGGTTGATAATTTAGTGCAGATTATTAAATTAATTTGTATGTAACGCTACAAATTATTGGTGAGTATTTCTTAGTATACGTTCGTTCATCTTCGGCCTCTCCGTACCTCAACTGGCTGTACTTTTACTTCATATCCTTGCGCAATCTGGCTATTTCCAGCGATAGATGCTCTCTTCTCAGACATCTTGTAGAATGACGTTTGTTGCAAGTATCAATCCTTTGTACCTTTCCTTCTCCTCAAAAATCTTTTACTATTCGATCAAACCCAATTCTTAATCTTCCATTCTCCGGCTCACTGTCCTTATCTAACAACAAATCCATGTTTATCTTTCCACACGGATGCACAAATGATCATTGTAAATGTGTCGTAAATTCAGATCGTATTGCTTGAAAAGGACCAAGAGATTGGCATTGTCTCGAATAAATCGTTTGGGAATCCTGTTGTACGTCTGCCCTAAGTATAAGGAATCTATACTATTGTGACGTCCCATGGTGAAATAATTACGTATATTGTCGTGTTTCTCGCAACCTATGCCGTAAAAATTAATATCGAATTTGGCTCAACTTCACTAGGTTTGATGACATTTTCGTTATCCGTGAATGTGTAATAACCAATTTCTTTGGTATTTCCCAGTATAGTTTTTATTACGAAATATAGAAATTTTAGGGATATAGAATACTGTTACGAAGACATCGTACAACTATTTAAAATTGTGGGGTTCACTCGTTCCGGAAGAGACTGCTTGCGGACAGACAAAATCGTCATTTATAATAATTATTTGTATAGTATTCCTTATTGTGAATGTAACTTTTTTTAAACTTATTGTAATACTTTTGATAATATATATATTATATAGAGAGAGAGAGAGAGAGAGAGAGAGAGAGAGAGAGAGAGAGAGAGAGAGAGAGAGAGAGAGAGAGAGAGAGAGAGAGAGAGAGAGAGAGAGAGAGAGAGAGAGAGAGAGAGAGAGAGAGAGAGAGAGAGAGAGAGAGAGAGAGAGAGAGAGAGAGAGAGAGAGAGAGAGAGAGAGAGAGAGAGAGAGAGAGAGAGAGAGAGAGAGAGAGAGAGAGAATAAATTATTAAAACATCTACACGTTTTCATATTAGTTACCGTTCAACTGACTGACAATATAGTAGACAAATTGGTGGATGGGAAGAATGTGCAGGCTAGAGACCCGTGTGCGTCTAACACACACACACACACACACACACACACACACACACACATCTTAAACACAGTCTTGTGTAACACTTGGCACTGTGTCAAGTATTGGACAGGTCTAAATACTGAACCGGATGTAAGCACCGGTTACTTTTGTGGTAGGTACGGTTTATTTTAGGTAGGTACTATGATTATTTTAGCTTGAGTAAGAACTATGATGGTTGAGTAGCTTCCGGCTGAAACTACTTTTTCACGCCACTAGCTAGGATTGTTGGAACTATTACCGACACTCACCTCTTCAATGAGTTGAAATTTGGAACTCTTGACATTAGGCAAAAGTAGGAACATAAACTTTTCATACATTATAATACACATAGTTAGATTTGGGTTAGGTTAACTATTTTTATTCATAGATTTTAGGTGTAACTAGTATATGATACATAAACACAAGTAGGCTGTTGTACACTGAGGTTTGTCTAAGCTCTAGACGTGAGCGTCAACTTGTCATACAATTACAAACGTTGGGTATTGACCGATGAACCTCGGATGAACCTCTATATTGTACCGGTGCTATGCTGGCTGTAATAACTACTATTTATTTTGAATATGGATTTGTTGTGTTATTACCTTACACACATCACCTCAGAGCAACCTTAACCTGGAGGTACAAGCTAGACCGGTACCGTAAGGCGTACCCAGTTTACCGCGCGCGCGAAAAACTCGGTACGGAGTACATACCCGACCTCAATCACATCGTCGTTTGTGTTTAACATTACATATATTTTATATAACTAAGTGAACTGTCCTCCCCATTCATGGTGGATATCAAACCAATGTGGTGCACTCTGGTTCCGTAAATGTACACGATACCGTCGGTAACAAAATTCGACAACAGGTGGCGTCTACATTAAATATACGTAATAATCAAGCCAATGTGGTGGTGGTGAACTCTGGATCCCTAAAATGTAAACGACTGTGTTTTCGGTAACAAAATTCAACAACAGGCTACCTAAATACTACATTAAATATACAACGAGTAATAATCGAGCTAATGTGGTGCACTCTGGTTCCCTAAAATGTAAACGATACCGATGGTAACAAAATTTGACAACAAACATAGCGGCTTATATACTGCATTAAATATACGAGTTGGGAAGATAGCTAAGTCGGTAGCGTGTCTGCCTTCAAATCCGAATTTCATAGGTTCAAATCCCACAAGGAAATAAAAAGTTAAGTGTCTGACGTCACGGAATGGTGTGTGACGATAACAACAGTAGCAGAGAAAAGAAAATAGCAAGGGAACAAAATGGTGTCTCCAAATAGGCGTCACAAAATGGCGGATGGGGAGGGGTATGGGGAGGGGCATGGGGCGGGCTTTTGGCGGAGGGCGGGGCATGGGGCGGTGGGTAGGTGCTAAGGGCGAGGCTTAAGTCACGTGATTACCCCCACCACTTTGGTTCTTAAGTGCCCCCGTCTCTACTCCGGACGTATTCTGCACATGCATATTATTAACTCAATTATTCTTTGACGTACAGAAAAAAAACCTTTTTATAGTTTTTGTATCATGAGATATATTTTCAAGAGGAATATTTTTATATCTCTTGTGCATTTCTTAAATTAAGGTTATCTTGATATTCGATGTTAAACATACTAACATGATATTTTAAAATGAATAAAGAATATCATAATTTTTCTAAACTTGAGTTTTTATAGCAATAATTAACATACAAAACTTCAACTCTTTATAATTTTCTTTTCAAAAGATATTAGTGATATTAAAATAATGGAATATACAGACATAAATCAAAATTATGAAATCTAACGAAAAAGAATGTAATAGTTGAACCTTTAAGAAGAAAAAGTTAATCAATAAATGCAACCGATGTCTATCATATAGCGACGTTCAAATTTTCTCCGGGAACGATACGGTGTTTTGAACGTTCAGGTCATCAAGACAATTTGGTGTTCAGGACAATTGATTTAAAAAGGCTGTAACCGAAAACCCCAAATGTATTTACTGCGGTATGGACGACACAACAAAGTATCTGGAATGACTAGTGGTTGTGGAGCTTCTGAAGTTTAAGAATAAAAACCGAAATATCAAAAAGGATACATCTTTACTACCTCAACAGGTAAGCCAGTTGAACTCGATTAAAACTAATTATTTAAAAAAACTTAGGAAGAATATAACCCATACTAATCCCAAATCAAATGGGGAAGTAGTTTTTGTTAAAAGCCAATACAAAATATTGAGTCTGTTTTTACGAGAAAAAAATCATTTACAGATTTTGATTGAAATGTAATGCATAAATTAATCTAATAGTATATTCAAGAACCGGCTGTTTAGCTGTAATAAATTATTCAAAAAATCGTCTAATTAACTAAGTTTCGGCAATAACCATAGGATTATAGAATACGACGCAAATGGTCTACAACGTCAATACAAGTAATTGGTTTCTGAAATTATTACCCCGAAGACCAGTAAGAACCCTAACGAAGTAGCTACAAGTAACTTCTTACAGACTTATGTCTTATCTATCTATCAACTTTGAACTATTATAGAAATAATTTATTGAAAACTAAACTTTTTATATGATATTGTTATAATTCTATCCCATCAGTTTACGTTTCGGAGGACCCAATCGAACATTGATTAGTTCCACTCAATAACTAATATAATTGAAAAGTGTTTAGAAAAATATAAGTTCGGTTGTCTTCCTGTATGTGGCAATGTATTTTGATATGGTTTGGCACTAGGTCTTGATTTGTAAATTTCACTACTTCTTCATAACTCTAACTGTCATATATTTAAGTCCTATTTATCTCAGCGATTCTTCCATATTAAAAAAAAACAAGCTGTATAATCTGATCTATAATATGTCAAATCAGGAGTACCTCAAGGCTTGTATACCCTTACTTTATCTTTTATAAACATGTGATGTCTCAACAGTCCCTAACTATATTATTACTACATTTGCTGATGACAGTGCGGTACCATCAGCAGGTGACACAACGAAACAGTCAATTAAAATGTTGCAGAAAGCAGTGAATAGGATAGTTTCCTGATGTAAATCAAAAGTGTGCATGATAATTTTAATAAAAAGGATTGAAGAGAATCTAGATATAAATATCAATAGTTTATTGGTTCATCATTCAAATACTGCAAAATACCTAAATATGGATCTAAACGTAAAAATACTTTGGAAGCAGCATACATATTAAGAAGAAAAGGGCAGGCTTAATAATATATTAAGAAAAAGGCAAAGGCTTTTATTCAAAAAATCTAAACTAACTTTACACAACAAATAAGTTCAATATAAATTGATTTTGAAACCCATTTCGACCTATGGAATCCAGCTGTTGGGATGTGCTAAACGTACTCATGTGCAAACAATTCAACAATTTCAAAATAAAATGTTGAGAATTATAACCAATGCCACATGGTATATTAAAATTAGTTATGTTCACCGAGGCATATAAATACCCAAAATTGAACATGAAATCAGTCGATTTGGTCAAATAATGTATAAACCAGACCTACGAAATCAGGTTATCGAAGACCCTTATTAGGATTGGGTTCTTTTCAATCAGTGGTTCAGTGTTTGAATTAACGAATATTATGCTTTATATTACTTTACAATTATTACTTTAAAAATATTACTTTAGACTGAATCAACATATCTCCCTAACTCATTCAACTATTTAAATAGCAAACATATACTTTATATAATCTACTTCATATTACTTTACAATTATTACTTTAAAACTGAAGTAACATATATATATATATATATATATATATATATATATATATATATATATTCAAAAATGATGAACCCAGAATAGTTCCAGCTATTTTGAAATGAATTTATTATATTTACTTTGATGATTATACGTGCTGATACTTTGTCTATTTGCTCACCCTTTCTGTGCTCTGCAAAAGCCGCTACTACAGCTTTGTATTATTGGAAGCTCCAACTTGCCAATAATACCCTCGTGTTCCAATCCTCGAACGTTCCTCCTGACGTCTTCGTTCACGCTGTTGATCGAAAGATCCCCACCTCTCTTGAGTCGTCGCTTATATTGCTTCGACCTGCCTTGCTAAGTAGGTTGCCCATGCTAGGTAAGCATTTCATCATTTTTTTAATTGTTTCGCAATACCTGTCGCTATTCTGGGTTTCATGTATTCTTACTTAAAATACTAATTATTATTACTAATTCTATTAATTATTATATATTTCTACTCTAGTATCTATCTAATCCTAACAACTCCGCCGCCCTCGAGACATCGTCCCGATGTCAAAAAAAAACTCGGATGTGTGTGCCCTCGTGTAATGAGCAGTGACAAGGTAAGGTTACTTCGACTGTGCCTGGGATATTGTATGGGATAGGTGTTTGTTTTTGTGTATCACTGCATTGTAGGTTAGTGTTTGGAGTAGGATTTGTTAGGGTAAAGGTGTCCCCTGTGATCTCTGTGATCAGTATTCCGTTTTCGCTCGGACTACAATGGAAGGTACATTTGTCTGCTATACTCTCAATGTCACCACCTGCAATCAGCTGAGCCGCACAACCTCTTGATAGTGTCCCTGTTGAGTGTTATCGTGGTAGGAAACACAACCCTGTCTTCTTAGGTTGACACTCGTCCAATTGTTTGCGCGTCAGCGTCCTGATGGATGTCCCGTTTGTAGCCACAATTGTAGGTTCCATGGATATGGTGCAGGTGTGATTTTCCCATCGAAGTGGTACAGGCATGTATTCATATAGTCTCCATTTTGTTGAGCGTCGCTGAATTGGAATACTAATAGTGGAGATTACAGAGGAGGATGTTATTTTACAGGATGTAATGGGATAGTGGTAGTATAGGTGAGTGTCATCTTTTGGAATGACTAAGGACCAATGTTTTGTATTTAGACGTGACTCAAGTTGTTTCAAGTCTTTGTACAGTTGTTGAGGGGGTATAGTCGTGTGTGTAGACACTCGGTCTCTACAGCTATTGCGAATCTGATCTAAAACTAATAACAATGAATTAAAATAAGTATGTCTTTGTTCCCTTAATAAATAAAACACTGTTGAGGTGATTGTTGACTGTCTCCTCGTTTGCTGTCAACACGTGCAGTTCATCGTCTGTGGCTGTCCCGCAACACCAATGAAAAACGTCCCCAATGCTGCTAATCGCTCTTTTTGTTCTAGCATGTTCATGGCGCCCTTTTTCGTGTTTCGTGATTGGTGCTCGTAGGATGTCTTCAGTACTGGCCATCAGTTTCTCCAGTGTGTTAGCTGTTTGGCATCCTGTTGAGTTTTCGGCTCCTAGACATAATTTAGATCGGGCAATGGTGACTGGGAAATGTTGTATGGGAGATAAGGGAAAGATGTAGGTCATTGGGATAGTTGCTTCGTATATATGTTCAGCTTGGAGTGGTTGGAGGTGTGCTCCATTTGAAATTATTATTGGAATTTTTTGGTGGGAATTAAGGGTGAGGGTCAGGGGAAGGATGATGATCCACATGTATTTTGTAATATTTTTGGTTTTCTTCTTTTTATCTAAGTTGCCTGTAACTGAGCAAACATTCTCATATCAATACACCTGTAATCATCTTAAGATTTTCCTTTTCTCCCTTAACTCCCCTTTAGTTGGAATTATTCTGGATTTGTTCCCTAAGTTTTAAGTCTATTTATAAAATTTCCTAATTATATTTAACATATATAATTATACATATAATTAACATATATATTTATATCTTATCTCATAGTCAAATTAATATACAACATTTTATTTCTTAACTTATCTATGTATGAGTGCTGTAGCTTTAATTAGTTTCGCTGTACGGCCTTATTCTCGACACGTGGACTATGTCCCCTATCCATCTGCCATGTCTGTAGATCTCAATCTCGTAATTTAATGGCGACAACTTTCTTAAAATTTTGTAAGGACCTGTGTATTGTCGTTCGAGCTTGTTGTCCTTCTTTTCATTCCGTAGTAAAATTAATTCTCCTACCTTAAATTGTACCTCTCGCCGGTGGGCGTTGTATCTTTCACATTGACCCTGCTGTGACCCAGCCATTATTCTTGGTAAGTCTTGTCTGATTTTATGTATAATTTTTAGGGCCTCTAATACATCATGTTCAGGCACTTTTGGAATTAGTGCCAAGTCGATCGGTTGGTTCGGTTCGAAGCCGTGAAGTAAATAAAATGGTGAAAATCCTGTTGTAGCGTGTTTGCCTGAATTATATGAAAATGTCAATAACTTGACATATTTATGCCAGTCCTTCTGGTCCTCGTTGACGTAGCATCGCAACATGTTGACTAGCGTAGAATTGTATCTCTCGGTCACACCCTGACTTTGAGGTCTATACGCCGCTGAAGTTTTGTGTACTATTCCTAACGCGTTGTATAATTGTTTTAATATGTCTGCCACAAAATGCGTACCCCTATCTGTCTGTATTTCTGCCGGCATGCCATAACTCGGAATGATGTCCTCTAGCAGAAATCTCGCCGTCGTTTGTGCATCCGCTTTTTCTGTTGTTTTAGCTATCGCAAATCTCGTTGTGTTGTCTGTTGCTATCAGGATGTATAATTTTTTGTTCGATTTTACGAGCTCGATAACAGAGGCATATTAAGAAGATTCAATCGGAAAAGGCCTTTTGAACTTGCACTCAAGTAATAGCTAGGGACCCTGAAGGGATATTGTATTGTCAATTTTAATAATTGAATTTAAACTGATTATTACAATTCAGTAATAAATATCTCTTTTAGGCCTAAATACTAAGACATTAGTCACAGGAGAAATGTAACTGTAGATACAAGATCTCAAATTGAACATTTTAAAAGATCTAGAACTTAGAGAAAACATTTTATTACAAAATACAATTACATGTGAATATAATTACTTGTTTTCTCTGCGTTCTTTCTTAAACTAATATCCTGCATATAACGATAATTGACCTGAACTGGGTTGATGTAAATAATTACATTGTCATTAAATAAATCCTACACATGTAACGGAATGAAAGAGTTTAAGCAGAAATGTACCAATATCATTAGCGAATATTGATGGTTAAAGAATTATGTATAAACACAGAGAACATTTTCTCTAAATCTTATTTTGGTTTTGGCTTACACCAGTGATTTATAATTTAAAAAATAATATGTTTAAAAATAAAATAAATACTTTATGATTTAAATACACTAATATGTAAAACAATTTATTATTATTATTGTAATTTGTTCACTTTTTTGTAATACATATTGAAGGGTACATATAATAATTTTAATGATATTGTAGTTTAATTTCTTGATGCATATTATTTATCAATAGTAGTAAAAGTGATTTGTAATTTACTGTTTCTTCTAATAAAGTAGTGGTAGTTTTACTCATCAGCCTTCTGTGGAATAATATAGTATATAATGTTCTTGAGTAGAATAGTTTAATATTTTCAAAATTGATTTTTATTTTAAAAGTAATATATAAAAATCAGATTTTTATTTATTTTAAAAGTCAGATTTTTTTTATTGATATAGTGAAATCAATCGTGAATAGTAAACTTTTTTATATCATGTAATTAGTTTTACAGCTTTTTTTTTTTTTTTTTTTTTCATAATATCATTTACTAACGTAAAAACACACCACCCTCCATTGTATATAATTGGACCAATGTTATTCTACTAACTAAATTATACATCTTAAGTATTGTCTTACATTACATTAACTAATGGTGTTCTGTAACTCGGCTTTGAGATTGTTGCAATTAAATTAGTTTAGAATACAACATAATTAAGCAACTTACTTCTTGCCACTGTAAACTTAAAATGTAGTTAGTTCTAGGAACATTACTTGTATAATTAATTAACTTAACAAATGACTTGATTTCACAGTATTCTAAAATTTCCTCTGTCTCACAATTTATGTATTTTAATCATAGTAATTTAAACTTACTTACAGTTTAACGCAGATAACATTGTTTGCAATAAATATGAATATTATAACGATAAGTTTAATTTTCATTCATCCAAAGAAAAATATCATTATCATTCACTTTTGATTTTAAATATTTAAAACTGAAAACGATATAGTTAGTATGTACATTTCATATTATTCTTTTTCTCTTTAAAATAATATTTTATCTATTACTAAATGTTGTGCTGAGCTATGAGTTTGTCCAATTGGTTATAATCAACATATAAATAGTTGAATTATCAAATAATACAATAATGTATTGTCAATTTAGTTGTAATTTAGTGGTTATAATATTTGTGTTATACTTGAAACTAATTTTATTATGAAGACTGTATATTTCTTCATTTTTTTTTCTTTTTTACAAAAACAACTGACCTAATACTTCCTGGAAAATATTTTTCCACGAAACATTTATAACACACATTATTTACGAATTCAGTTATCAACTTGTAAACTTATTTGTTTTGTATATGTTAGAATATATAAATAGTAAGGTTATATACAAAACTAATGGTTGTAACTGTAGAAAAATTAAAGGAATTGTGTTTTTCAGGTTATTTATCTCTGTAACCTAAGAGTGACAACAGACATTAAACCTGTATTATTATTTAAACAAATCATTAACGAATTAACGACTGCATGATGAATGGATATAGTAAAATGTTAATAGCTTTCATATAAGAGTTAAATATCTTTCTTCCATTTCTTGAATTGTTGGAACTCCTTCTACCATAAAACAAATCAATCAATTTTAAACTTCGTTGCGACAATTCATTAATATTAAGCGGCACTTATGACTTATTGCGCCATTATTCCACAACCTGAACTTATACTCAACTTAAAAAAAAAATTGTTCCTACTAAACAACGACACCTTTAAAAATCATTCACTGAATCGAGATAAAACATGTTAAAGTTTAACTTAAAAAATAATCATGACTTTTTTTCAATGTACTCTCATTGCTTAACTAAATCTATAAATGGCGGAAAATATCTAAGTCTATAAAATTGAATTATAATATAAATAATATGTAGTTAATGCTATTAAACTAGAATGATAAATTTGAAATGGATTAATACGTTTGTCATCAATGAGTACCCACGTTAGTAGATTCTCACGCAATTTCAGTGAGAGGCTGAGCTCAGTTTCCAGAGCAGTTCAAAATGTCAAAGTTTACACTAGTACCTATGCTCGAAGTAATTACATTTTGTGGTGACTTAACTTTTCTTTTCTCTTCATTAGTCGATCAGAATAGGTAAACAAAATACGAAGTATTATTTTTGTAATTTATATTTATAAATTAACAACGCCTTATTTCTTTCATTACAACTCTTATTTCATACTACTATTATTAGAATAATTGATATTAGCCTATATTATATAATTAATTGTCTATTATACCAATTACCAAAAAAATTAAATGTTCCATCATATTATAAAACAATATTTGATGAAATATTATTTTAGCCTCCTGAATAAAACTTGGATTTATCCAATTTAAGTACCAAGAATTTTAAAAATCAATGGAATATTATTATTACCTTAGAGTAATATCAATACGGAAATCATTTTTTCTAAAAAATTAAATAGTTTCCTAACTTTCCACTCCAAGAAACTGTGGTCATTATAATATATTTACTGCTGATCGTATTAGAGTAGAATTATTTTTCTTTTGGTAACAAATATTACGTTCAAAAAAAGAATTATCCACGGGATCACAATTTTCAGGCGTATTTCCTAACATATTTTTGAACAATTATACAAACGATTTCCATTTATCCAATAAGAATAGACTCCATATATAAATCACATATTACACCAGATATGTTGACTACACTCTCATAAGTTATAGAACCATAAGGTAAATAGAAAATTATAAAAATGATGTAAAATCATTAAATAGTAAGATATAATTCACACTAGAGATCTCAAAAGACAATAGCATGTGTTTTCTTGACATAACTGTTACAAAACAGTTTAATGAGTTTCCGATTCAACATACAGGAAACCTAAGGTTACCGACGTGACTATACATTCTGACTCTCACCATCCATATTCTTAAAAAAACGGCAGCCTACAATATCATGATTCATAAATTTATTACCATACAACTTGGGCTACTTGATTACCAAAAATAATTTAACGCAATCAAACACATTGTCATTAAAAACGGATTCAAGAGCTTTTATATTGACAAACTTCTCACGTAACATATGAACAAATCCACGAAACATCAAAAAGTAAAACCAATCTTTGTATTAACTGAATACGGTAACATTCTTCCTAAAATAATCACGTCGACTATCTGAAAATTAAAAAGAACAGTAGTCGAAAAACACAAGACTACTAACAGAACTAACAGGCCTAAACAGATTGATATGCGACAGCTACGATAAATCATATATAGGTCAAACGGGTAGAGTCATTTAAAGTGAACTTTAATGAACACCTACAACAAAAGAAAGTTTGCATTAATGGATCAAATTATGCACGCTACTTAATTGAGAGAGACACAGTTACATTGACTTCTGCAATAACTTCGAACTCATAAAGATTTGCTCTATAGGCAAATACATAAATGCTGTTGAGGAATACGAAATTTATGAACCATTTAATGTGAAAAATGTAAACAATGAACGCCAATTATAAAACGATCAATTAAACTTTCATTTAATGCCACAGGGAAAACCTTTTAAAACGTCGCGTTAGATACAAGTCCTAGTACTTCAGTTATTGACTTAAAGTTGTTGTCTTGTAGCCACTGGGTGCGTACCTACAGAATAATTGTGTTGTTTGTTGTTTTGATTTTATGTTGAGTTATGTTATTGTTTTACCGGATGACGACCTCACATGAGAGATTAAGGTTCATCTCATGATGCGATAGATATCCCGAGTCAGTTAAATTTTAAAGAAGCCACATGACTGATAAAAATAAAAAGATATTGTACTTTAACATTTATTTAATTTTTGTATATCAAAGCCCTACCATAGAATCTCAACATTAGGTAAGTCAGTGAGTTTTTATGTTTCTAGTATTTGATCGAGGCTACACCGTACAGGGCTTAAACCTCCATAACAACAAAATATTTAGTCTTCAATTATAGCAGCTGCAACTGGTTTCAAATTAAAACAAATTATTAAAGTATCACACAATATGACGCTATCTTATAACTTGCTATCTTACACTTGCCGTAGAACCCGTATAATTTATTGAAACTATCTGACTCTTGGTTACCTCGTAAAAGGAATATATTCTTCTGATATTTTACTGTCTCAATCAATTGAATTCCACTGTCAATCTAGTCCCCTAGAAGAAAATAAATAATCTCAGGTGGATACAAACCCACGAGAAACACACGTAGGGGATATTCATACTGACCAAGGATGTCTCCACACAACATTGATTGGAGAAGGAACATCCAATAGTATCGCCACATTAAAACTCATTAATATTATTTCCCTTTCATCTATTTGTATGATCATTGGAGTTTCTTTACGTGAGCTTGTAAAAACCAGTACTCTAACTGTCAATATTTAAAGAAATCGAAATGGTTTCGTCAATTTGAACATATATTAATAATTGTTTCGTTTAAAAATAGTAATATTTAATATGAATTTGCAATTATATAAAAAAATGAAGATGCATGTAGTACAAACGAGAATACATTTGAGTAATCCTATAGTATTAGAAATATTTAAAAGGATGGAGACTTAAATATTTTAAATTATAAAATGATATTTTTATTGTAAAATAAAATCTTAAACCTTGAGTTACTGTTGTGATTTCAGGAATTATATATAATATGAAAGATACAACATTAAAATATGTATATGTAAGTTGTATGTGTATTTAAGTTGTTTATAAATATATACGTATATATTTTTAAACAACTTAATTTATTAAGTTAATATCTTTATATCAATAAACACTCAGTACATAAGACACATGTAAAGAGAACATCTGACTGTTTCCATAATTATCTTTATCATACCAGGAACCGAATCGGTTCTTCTTTAAAAAAATGTGTAAATAAAAATAACGGGATTTTACTTTGAACACGTAAATTGGATATACTGTATCTCAATTGAAGTATGTTATAGTTTAAATATAATGAAACAGTTATTCTATTGAATACCTTAACTCAACAAATAATCTGATATCTCTAATAAATATATTTATTTAAATATCATACTACGAAAATATTAGACCAAATAGAAACAATTTTCACCAAAAATTTAAACGGGTTTTGTATTACGTTAAATTTATTAACCTAAGCTAAACCATGTGGAAAGGCAAATTATTATATGACATCCATCCACCAAATGTTTGCTAATACTGTATTGTCTTTGTAATTTTTTTACATTGAGTATAATTTGTGACTTGTTAAATAACTAATACACGTAGAAATAAATTGGTAATTATATTTAAAAATACCGATTTATTTCGAAGTGTATTAGTTATTTACCAATCCACAAAATATATATAATTAAAAGTTAGTTATAAATAAATATATATATATATATATATATATATATATATATATATATATATAATTTCAAACATTCTCAAGATACTAGTTATTGTAGCAATAAATGTATCACCTTTTCTCGTTTATCTCTAGTCTTTTTTCTTAGCGTAATGATAACAAAATTGTTCAACAAAATGGTACATAACTACATTTAATAGATCAAACTCCGTACCCTCATTAAGCTGTATTACAATTATTCAAAATGTTAAAAGTAGCAAAAAATATTTCCAACAATTTATTGAAAAATACAATAAAGTATATATAAGAAAAAAGTTTGATAAATCTTTCCTCTTTCCTTGTAGTAAAAATAGTGCACGTGTGTGGAATTTTTAAGTAATATATGACGTATTAATGTTTTGAATGCAATTAAACTGTTTAAGTAAGTCGACGTGAATAAACAAAATAAATAGGAAGATATCTGTTAGCTTACCTTTTTACATATTCATACTACTGTTTATTTTTACCCTTTATTTTTGACGATAACATACACATTTTAAACCGTCCATAAAATAATCAACCTTTTAGATTTTACTTTAACAAAAGCTCTAAGTTTCACTAATTAAAAACTACATTTGTTGTTATATTTTATACTTGAAAATATAGCTATATTAAAAAATAAACTATTATTAATGACTTTAAATACAACAGATGAAGAACATTTTAAAAATATCCATAATCTTTTTTTTAACTATATTTAGTGGTCTTTCAGTATCATTTGTTTTGAGCATTTAATTAAAATGGATGAAAATTCCCCAAAACCACAATAAACACTAACACAAATACTGTTTGTTCCCCTTGCCCGTTAACTAATCCCCTCGGCCAATCACAGTTGGCCTGGTAACATATTATTTCACTGGGGGTGACAACACCTGCTACCTTCTAATAAATAGATGGTATGCAAAATATATAAATAAACTTAAAATTATAATAATAATAGTTTAAGAATTTCAACTAACATTTCTGACGGAGTAACATTTAATTCCTTGGTATTAAAATATACAAATAAACTATAAATATATTAATTGGTGTATAATAAATGTATAAAAATAAAACTAACTTCAATGGAATAACGTTTTAAACCATGGTATGAAAAATATATAAATAAACTAAGAGTTACGGTTGATAATCTGATATAAAAATGAAACTAACTTGTATTAATAAGGAACTAGGAATATGTGCTTTATCCGCATTCATCAAAAATTACCTTCAGCTTTATAAACGTACATATTGCCAAGGCTATCAAGCAATCTGTCATCTTTACTTCTCTTTTCAAATTTAAATTCAATCCCAAACCATTTATAGTAGAGATTGCATGTTCAGCTACATTAGATTTTCCCATCCTGTTTTATTTGAAATCTGCCACACGTTCATTGAACCTAGTTTCTTTATCTTTTTCTTTTTTCACCTTGATAAAACATGTCACATGTAAATTACAGACTTTTCTAAGATTAGGTTTTTAGTAAATGACTTAGTCTGTTACCACTTTTGTAATCTACCTTTGTTACGCCTCTGCTGTTTTGCAGCCAAAAACCCCACGAGACGGATCCAGGAATTCCCTGCTGGCAGGTTAAGAGATCACGTAGACCAGAAATTGACAGGATGAATAGATGTGATCGTAATTTTAGGCGCAAGTCGAAAACAATGCAACTTACATCTAAATATTACCCTTTATTGAACATTTGTATTAAAAATTACAAAAATTACCTTAGCATGTGAAGCGTGAAATTACTTCCATACATAGTACACCTATCTTCAGATATATTTCTAGTAATAATTACTAGTCGATTAAATAAGATAATAAAGAAAACAATATTAGATTTGTATATCAAATAAAATACTTGTAGTAATAATCTTAGCAAAATTTGTCAAATATATATTTTTTTTTTATTTTAAGAAATAAATTCGAAATCATTTTAACTCGTGAAAAAGTCCCAACTAAATAAAGTCTATTTACCTATGACATTTAACAAGGCAGTAGAAAATACCCTCATTAAAAGCATATAAAATGCTATTGATTGATTAGTTAACATTCGTAAACAGTGAATCATATACATTGATCAATGCCATTATATGTGAAAACATGACAGAATGGTTGCACCTTTGACATATGTGATTATATTATTTTAAATAAAGAGCTATTCAAACAACAAGTGAAACCTACGAAATTTAGAGAGGAGAGGATTATCATTAATAATATCAACAATACATACTCACTCTAGACTATTGTTGTAGTAATTTTCATCTTAACATTTCTATAAAGTTATTTAATATATCAATAATACGTGTTTCAAAATAGCGTCTAAGGATATTTTAGGCAACACTAATACAATATATTATTAAAAAATAATAATGTTACTATCATAAAGTAGTACAAGAATACGACTAAAATTTAATACCCCATTTAGTCTTAAGTACGGTTTTAATACGATCTATTATTAAATTTTTTTTTTTATATAGTTATGTAATTGTTTTTGAGGTTTATATTATTAATATGGTTAAGTTATAATTTTTGTTTAGTTCTTAATTTTAAATATTATAGCAATTTTCCTTTAGATATAGATTAAATACGATTATTTAAATTTAAACCAGATGATTGTTGTAATTTTTAAATGATTTGGTTTTACAGTACGTTCATTACATGATCTGTATTTTAATTCTTAATATTGTGTTTAGATTCCAAAAAAAATAAAATCAGTAGTGTATAGAGTACACTAAAGCATGGATTTTAAATAAATTATTTATTTTTAAAATTCTCAAAATTAGAAAATTATTACTCAAAATATATATCTAGAATTTATTATACGTTATTTTCAAATCAAGAACTAAAATTTACAAAATTAAAATCCATGTTCAAAGGAGTATGTCAAAATGTTAATTACAAACGGATTGCATTTCTTTTTGTTTTTGTCAAAGATTTTTAAGATAGTCTCTTTAATAAGATTTAATTCATTTCTATCCTACTTTAATATACAAAATAGAGTCCAATACAGTTTTCTATGAACTTCAAATGATTTCTTGACGGCAATTGACTGGGTGATGATTTCTCTTAAATAAGTACCTACGGAAGTAGAGGTCAAGCATTCAGCTGGTTTTAAACGGATCTTAAAAATTGTTCTATTTTGTAAACATTTTACATAGTTCTTTTGTTGCTACTAATTTAACCGCCTCATCTAATGTACTAAAGACATCTACAGGTGTGCCCCAAGGATCTGTGTTGGAGTGAATAGTACTTCAATTATACATTAATAATTTTCCTTTGTGTATTTAACGTAGTAAATTGTTCATGATTGTTGAGAATACAACTGTCATTTTTAATTTAGTACAGATTCTCAGAATCTGGTAACTAAAGCTTTGTCTGACCTGAGTTAAATTTAAGAATGGGTTAAATTTAATTTCATTACTATTAATTATGATAAAACAAATATTATTAATTTCTCGTCAATAAAACTTAACACGTATATGTGGTGAACTCATCAGGGAAATCTACTCTACCAATTACTTGGGTCTTTTGGTTAATAAACCACTCACTTTGCAGCCTCTAATTTATCTTATCTGTGGGAAGTCCAATACATATTGAAGATATTTAATTAATATAATTTCCAGAGAGGTTTACCTAATGTGTGAACAAACTGAAAGGACTTTATGTTCTCTAAGTTTTAACTCCATTGGAGAAAGTTAGTTCCTTTATTTATTTCAAAACTATAATAATAACTGTATGAAAGTAGTAAAGAATATATACATTTTTTAGGTAATTTTAAAATTTCAAAAAAATATAAAAAAGAATGCAAAAATATATTCTTATCATTAGTAGATATCAGTTCTACAAGCCATGTTTCACACAGGTAGTACTATAATAATAATAAAACTTATCAGTAAGTTATAAAGGAGTAAATGGAAATAAATTAATAAAATTAAAAACCGAATGGATGACGTAAGCTACAAGAATACCAACAATCACCAAACTCGTTGCCAGTCATTTATCTGTGACATAAAGTATCCTATTAAACAAATGATAGGCCTAATACATAACTCTCGTTCAAAAGTTACTTTCACGATAAACGTTTAATATCAAACTTGGAATTTAATTGTAATTTGAGAGCAGTTTGTATATTATATACAAAATTATTTTTTTGTATATGTGATACCATCATCTTAAGTCGGATACATTGCGTATATTATTCGTTTGAAAATCCTTTATCGAATATTAAGTTAATCTAATATATGTCTTCTCGAGCTGTTTACATTATAAATTACGTTTATCGTCATTTCGACAAGGCAATCGTTTTGTTTTAAAACAGACATTTTAAAATTATGTATTGTTAATACACGAAGAACTACCGTACCACCTAATATAAATTTCTCCAATGACATCGAAACTAATAGCTTAATCTATGTACCAATTAGTAATTAAGAAAATTATTAAATTATACATAAGTAAAAACATTTTTGATATAAAATTATAGACAGATAATCTATTGCAACAGTTAATGTTTATCATCCATCAATAATTAACCATTAATTATATAACAGTCACAATCGCATTAAAAATAATCCACTCTTGACTAATTTTCAAAAAGCATTGATAAAATTCATAAATTTAAAGTATTGATGTATAATGATATAGAAATGTGTACATATTTATAGAAACTTAACTAAAACCCTTGGCTGTGATAAAATTACTTCTGAAAAATCTGTAATATTTTATTACAAAAATTGTACTACTGAAGAACGGCTCAGATAAAAAGATAAAAATTATCATAAGACAACAATATATATAGACTATGAATACTTAAGGCACAAAATGGGGTTCTCGATGTTTAAACGAATAAAATTTACAAAACTGCTATTCGTGAAATATAATGAAAAGTCATTTAATAGTAGTTTCTATTTTATCAACCATGATCAAAATTTATATTTTATCTAATATACAAGTAGTTTATATTACCCCCCCCCCCTCGAACTAACTAAGCGGGCTCTCAAAACTTTTATATTGAATTCAAACCTTCGTCTTAAACCATAAGATGTAATCAACGCACGTTTAATACTCGATTTTGACCTACATTTAATGTTTGTTTAAAACACAATGCCATGTTCCTTTAAGCGTCTTCAGATTAATGTTTGCTGCAAAGTTTAAATATGCATGAATGCGATAATTAAGTTTGTAAAATTAATTCAATATAAACAAAGTCAGTGGTTGTATGTAAATGGAGGACAAGAGCAGCAATAGTCCTAGTGCATGAAAGTAAGAGCATAGAAAAGCTCAAAAGATTATATTAACAATATCATGGAGACTTAACAAGTTTAACAAAATTTTCTCTGTGTAGACATTGCTTTGTTAATACTATTCTCTTAATTGTATGGTACAAATGACTTAACAACACTAAAAAATAATTTAATTATTCTTATTATTATTATTCTATTACTGACTTGCTTATCAAAATTTGAAAATACTTGGGAGAATCACTAAATAATATTCGGTTGCAATGTTGATAAAATGTTATAATTTAAAACACGAAATGAAAGTTAAAATTTGTATCTTCCTATAATATATGTTGAGTATTAGGACAAAAGTAAAAATTAATAATTGCTGGTGTTTTAGACGGTAAATTATTCCCAAATTTACCAAAAGGTTTTTTACGAATTTTCATTAAAATGTGTCGGCTTAGGAGCACACCAATTTTCCAAAACAAAAGTAATGCGTAATATTATTACTACCATCCAAGGATTAGATATCGTAATTATTGAATCTACAACTTTGTTCATCTAGTCTAGAATGAGTCTCTTTTATCTTTTCTATTAGGTCCAAGTAAGCATAACCAAGTCTTGTTCACTACCGACCCTGATGCTTTTATAGTTTTCAAAGAGGATATGGGTCTCTTTTTTTATTTGTTATACTATTTTCTTTTCTTTTAAGGGGATAATTATGATGAAATTTATCCCTTTTTAAAAAACAACATTCAAAATTACACGTGAACTGTAATTTCCATTTCCACCCTATCTGGTACATTGGATCCGTTTAAAAAACGTCAAAGTTTGATGGATATTGTTGGAACATCTACTTATAAAAATACGATCTATGTGTCAGAAAATACAATGTTTCCGCACAAAATAGCTTAACTGTATCCATTACGGCGTGTCTCCAAGTTAATAAATGTATGACAGTACAAATCGATAGTATGGAAATGTAACATTAGAACTTCAAGCGGATATCGTTTAATGCTTGGATTGAAATGGAAGAGTAATGAAGTAAACTTCAATGTAATGAAGTTGTCAGTAACAATAACTTAGAAATTTAGCAATTTCAAGTATGTTTCAGGTGTTTCAGTATATAATAACGTTAATGTTTGTGACTTTGCCCTCTAATCATTATTTAACGTTACAAAACCCTTTTAATTTAGCGTTGAAATTATTTACAAATAATAGACACGATAGTGCCGAGTTAGTTACACGAACATAGAAGAAACTCGTGTTTAAATAAAGTAGTATCAGTAACAATTTTTGTCGTATAAATTTTGAGCAGTAATTTATCTTAAAAGTATAAAATTTCACCCCAAAATTGAGCTTGTTATAACTAGTAATTATAATTGTGAATAGTAATTATGAAAACTCTTGTAGTCATTCAAACATTTTAATAAACTGAATATACCTGTAATTATGTTATTATTATCGGTTTTTTTTTAAGACATGTTTTTAATGGTATTATACTAGCGACAGGTTCTTGTAGAGTTCAAGTATAAAACTTAACCAGTTCCTCGGAACTGGAAGTACAGGCGTTCCTAGAGCCATTACGGTACACTACCATACCGTCGGGTATTAGGCACGGTCGGGTATTAGGCACCGTCGGGCACGCTTGCGCGATACCCTCCCCCACGAAATCACCTACTGGGAGAGGCGACCGTTACCACCTACGTGGGATTGGGTAGCCCACCAGAGATCCTGGAAGCTAAAAAGCTTTCCCCCAGTTTTCTTTGGACGACACCGTGGGGTATAGTACACGACCCGATTTTAGGAGGCTCCCATTATCCCATACTCATGTTAGCCAGCATCCCCAATCAACGTTTGATGAGTAGCCGTCAGGTCGCTCACGCGAACCTTACCTCCGAGGGCGATGCCCATTACCCATCTATATGTGATAGGGTAGACAACCACCCGGTTTTAGGGGTCAGCACCATGAGGTACAATACTGACCGGTATAAATATACTAGAGACAATATAGTAGTTTGTGTATGCTGCATGTATGTGAATCTAAAAAAACAGCTGTATTCAATTGCCTAATTTCACAATTGATTTGAACCGCGAATGGGTAAATGTGCAACTAAATTCTCCTTTAGTAGTATATGGGACAATATTGGAGTCAATTAACCATTCCTTTGAAGTTTTACCCTATTACGTCACTTCTAATGCTTTTTTGTACTATGCTAGTAAAATCATTAGTCGATCTGTAGATTGGTCTTGATAAATAATAATAATTACAAAAAAAAACATGGAATGCATCTTTAAGTTTTATCGGTTTTATAATCAAATTATTTACATAAATTTATTTATTTTCTATTAAAATCATTAATTTTAAT
This sequence comes from Aphrophora alni, assembly GCA_963513935.1. Classification (NCBI taxonomy): domain Eukaryota; kingdom Metazoa; phylum Arthropoda; class Insecta; order Hemiptera; family Aphrophoridae; genus Aphrophora; species Aphrophora alni. The sequence continues at coordinate 79,872,294 of OY740767.1, read as the reverse complement.
ACAGTTCTGCATAATATGTCACGGTTCAACTCCACCTGCCTAAAGCTCTTTAATGCAAATTGAAGGAGGATTTATTTTATTTTAAATGTACTTGAAGAATATGCAGTTTAATCTTATGCATTTCAAAAAAAGCATGAACAATATAAACTGAGTACATCCAAGAGAGTTTAAAAGAGACTTAAATTGCAAAGGACTATATACAAAATAAACAGCAATAAAGACAGTTTATTAAAATGTTTTATATAGATATCGAACTTTATATAACATTAGATATATATATATATATATATATATATATATATATATATATATATATATATATATATATATATATACTTACTTACTTGAATTGCGAAATATAATTAAAAGTGTTTAAAGTACATATGAAAACTATTACAATTATCAATAAATCTTTAAAACCTTCGTATTTATTGCATTTTTTGCTAATCTAACAATATAAAATAATATATTTAAAAAAAAACATTTATTAAAACACCACATGATGTGAATGTTGAATTTCCTAAGAAATATTTTTTAAATATATAAAATCTTACTCGTAGCAACCTTCCTTTCAATTTATGCACATCGGTATTGAAAAGAGACTTGAGACAGAGTCTCAACTGTGCAACTACTATAAACTTATCTACATCGCTTATTTCTTAATTAAAAACTCATTGTAAATTCCTCTCTTTTATTACTAGCTTTAATTCTGATCTGTAGAAATTGTATTTATTTCCAGCATAAACCATATCAGAATAGTAAAAAAGAGTTCCACAACCATATATCGCAATTTTGTTATTATAAACTCATCTCATAAAACACATTTTTTATATTTCTTTCATTCCGTAGTTATAGAAATAATTTACTTAATACATATTATTAAATTTTCATGTTAAGTACTTCTAACTTTTAAAGGTTTTTTTTTTTTTTTTTAATTGTTAAGTTAATATACAAAGTCAGAGTTATATATAGTTTGATAACATTGATTTATATATTAAACTTTTCATATTAGCCATTAAAATATAATTTAATGATGACAAAATATAAAAACAAAATAATGTCTATTTATGTATTTTTAAATATAAAAACCCTCAATAAATTTTCGATATCGTGAAATATATATAAATTGTGAACAATGGAAAATTATAGGTTTGTAATAATTGATGACCTCCAGTTCTTTTTAGTGAACGAGTTCAGACTTTATGAATGAACTAAAAGAACTAGTTTTACATATACTGTAATTAAATGATATGACATTGCCTCCCCCCTCCAATTTTCCGAAGATACCTTAGTTTGAATAAGAACTAAAAAAGGGTTAACAAACAAGATGTAACTCTTCAAAAGCTGTTAATAATTCACAACACGTAGCATTTAACTCAATTGAACTTTAGTTCAGTTTGAAACTTTTATTCAAACTAAAAGTAACTTTCTTCTTCATAGTCTTTCAAGAAGAAAAATAAAGTTTCGAAAAATGTGAATTTTTATATCTTCCAATAATGTTGGAAATTCATCTAAGTAAGAGTATATAATATTTAAATTATTTTATTAAATATTAACTCAGAGTGAACTGGTTTTGTGTCATATCTTGATAATTATATAAAATTAATTCAGAATAAGTAAAATGGATCATTCTACTACTAAAGGTTTGTCTTTATTAATACCGCAGTAAATAAAATTGTATAAAAGTACAATTTAGTCATTCAGTCTATGAGTCATTCAGTCTAGGGATACACGATGTTTCTAAATCTATTTGCAAAGGAGACACATTTATTTAAATCAAAGTGAATTTAAATTAATATTAAACAAACTTATAGAGTAATAAAATGTATATGACCTTATATTGCTAGTATATTATTAGGTTATATATATAAAGTGGTAAAATTATTTAAAATCGATACCATTGTCAGAGAACAACTTTTTATTATATGATAAGTTTTTTTTTTTTTAAATGTATCATAAATCCTAATACTTCTAAATTTGTTTGATTGTGTTTCTAATAAATTTTATGAAAACTGGAAAAACAAATTTAAAACCCTTTCTTACAATATGTTCTAAATAAAAAACAAATATCTTCAGGGTTTATGCGGGGCAATTCAACTTTTTCAAATGTTAAGTCCAACATTTAAGTTATTTATTATAAATTAAATACTCAAACTAGAGTTCTTAAATACAATCCGAAATCGTTAGCTATTAAATGTTTAAAAAATCCAATTTACTTCAGATTTTATTTCAAGGAAAGTTAGAAGAAAACAAAATTATAATACTTTTATTTTATTAAAATTTAAACAAGTTCCGTCACAATAAACTTTAAATTTAAGCTCAAAATTTACTTTATGAAAGCTAAAATTTTAATGCATAATACCAAATTTGAATATTTGACAGCAATTGGAGTAACAGAGCGACCTCTAATTTGCGCAGTATTTTATATTAAATGAGACATTTAATTGAGGTATTAATCAATGGGCTTTACAATTGAAAATTTTGAGTTGCTCCTCGCAAACCCTGCTTTGGGGTTGGATTTAATTTACCTCATAACGCCAAAATATGGTGTTTTACACCAAAACAATCTTCTTACATCTTAAAGTTTAAAAGTTACTGAACTATTTTGACATTTGGACATATATTATATGCACTTAAAAAAAACATGCCATTGATAAAAGCATTCATGTAACTAGCTTTGATATTTTTATTTAGTTAAATGTATGAATTGTACCAAATAGTCCCTAATAGAAGGCTACGAAATAGTTTCTTATTTACAGAACTATTCAAGAAGGTATGGCAAATATTTGTATACGTTTTCAAAAGGTTAAGAGTTTTAAATTCCTATTGAACATATAGACTATTTCTCTGTTAGTTTACGTTGCTTTTGTTATTAAAACTTTAATGTATTGGCATGTATAGTCAAATTCTCCACTAATAATCAATATATTTTTAGTGGTTTCCTAATAAGAGAAACATTTTTTGAAATAATAATTAAAATTGAGATCCAATTCAATACTTGTTTGTTAAATATCTCAGATTTTCAGTATATACTATGTATTCGTATTGCATTGGCCAAAAAGTGATATTTTTGTTTATGATAAATACATAATTCTTTTAAAAAACTAAGTAATTCAAGACAAGGATATTTGAAATATTGATACAAAATGATTTTTTGTACATTATCTATGGTAAAAAAAATGATTCAATCCAAAAAGAATGTGTACCAGGAAGAGTACTGATTTAAAAGTAGAATAAATTGAAAAGATCCACTTTTTTCTTTTTTTTTTTAATGTCAAGGATTTATTTTACATTAAACTGTACAGTAGTGGTAGATTCTAGTATAGTTTCCTGAAGCTATTTTTATTTAATCATATCTCTATCGTACTTTGGACCTATGTTAAAAAAAATTACTTTTAAACATTATGTTTTTCTTTCAAAAAGAATGCACAATCGTGTCGCTTGTAATATTCGATATCAATAACGTAGTCCGAGATACACAATGTAAAAAATATTTCGAAATATTAAAATGTTTAGGAGGATCTGTAAAACAATTAAAACTTTTATCAATTCATAATTTGAATTCCAATTCGTTATAAACTTTTGGGATATTAATTTTTTTTTAACCACAAAAGATATACATGCAGTAAAAATTAAACATGTTATTGACGCACCATATATTGATGAAATCGGTTGAAATGTTTTGAGAAAAATTATCTACTTATTATTGTTATTTTATAAATAACTACAGACTCGAAATGTTTTTTGACTAGTCTGATCAGTATTTTTTTATCTTTAACATTAATGTAGTTTTATATATATTTAGTGGAGTGAATTTTTTACCTGTAATGAATAATTTATTAAGTCGCCTGTGTGAATATTTCAAATCCATTTTTTATCTATTTTTATTGATATTGTAATTTTCTTTTAATTCATAATATTTATATTTGCCCTTTTTAGTTATAAACTCTCTTAGTCTGTGTAGGTTGGTGTAAGTTATAATCCAAGATTGTTCTAAACTTATTATACTTACACTTACCTACACACAGAAACGCATAGAGTGGTTCAAACATCCTTGATACCAGCACACCCCTTGATATTTTGTTATTAGTCCGTTACTTCTGTTATAGAGATATAGTTTAATCTTGAGATAATTTGAAAAGGTTTCTCCCCTTACAGTAGTTTTACCACTGTTAAGATTTTCTAATACAGTTGACACTGTGTTCCAGTAATGTTGGATTTTGTACATTAGTTCCTACGAAATTTTTCTTCAGATTTACAACTTCAGAACCCTCTCTGTTTACTGTTACGTTTTCCAATCCATTATACAAGTTAAACATGCATTCATTTACATGTTACAATAATATTTCATATCACCATTCCAAAGAATGTTTCCAACTAAATTGCTCAACTATTAGGCATGTTAAACGTATGGAATTTTTTTAAAGTAACATTTCGAGATATGACAGTGGTGTAATTTGGTGAGTGCTTTAACTATAATATACAGACAATCTGTAAGTGTCCACATCTAATATTTTGGTTTTTCAGTACAGATGTCTGTACTATTAAAATACAATTGGTGGGCAAAATATTAATTTTACACAATATTTGCAAAGGAAATTTATTGTCAAGATCAATGTTTTGTATAATTTAGACACATAAGAAATTAAAACTTCTAGTATAAAACATAAAATATGCATACTCAGCATGTAACTCTTACTATGTTTTTGGGTTTATAAATGGTTTCTCAGTATTTTTAAAGAGTTAATTTTTACTAAACATATTACTTGTTTTAAAAGTACTTGACCAGTGTAAATTTCCAAAATTTATTCTAGAATTTGTGTTTTTGTTAAGACTTTTCATTATTAGCATTTTTTTAAATGCCATACCTTAACGTAAAAATTTATTTGAACATTTTATTTAGTCTTGATAAAAATCAAAATTCCTCATATATTTGACAGAATTTCAACATTTTCAATTTATTTTAAAAAACTTTACATATTTAGATATTTTCTTTGTATCTTATATAAAATCTTAAGTACAACAATTATTGTCCCTTGGAGATACCCGCTGTTATGTTACATTTGGCTAGTAATAGAACTTTTATAATTAAAGTTATAAATATAAACAGTTATTGCGCATTTAAGATTTATTCAAGCCTACCAGATATACTGCGTTAGCACTGAACTAGATGTCGAAACCGTTAATACAGTTGTTTAATTTAGTTCATTGACTTTCAAAAGAAACCAAATTATTTACAAAATATCTCAAAACGATGTATGTTTTTTTTTTTTTTTAATAAACACAATATAAACGTAAAACAAATCTTTTGTCCGGTTTCGACTGTCAAAATTCCTGAGTGGTTACTTTTGATAAAAATTAAAAAACCTCATATTCATGCAGAATTTCAACATTTTCAATGAAATTAATAAAAGTCTATATTTGCATTTTTTTTTTTAATTGATGAATCATATAAAAAATCATCGATTAAACACAAAAATAATGTTCCTTGTTAAAAACCGCTATTTATGACAAAGATCTTTTATAAAACAAAAAAGTAGTTCCTCTGTATTGAGTAAAAATAAAACTATGGTATACATTTTCATTGTTTTTAAGCAGTCAAAAACTGAACAGTCTTACACATTCTGAAAAACTATTTGGGTATAAACAGCTACTTTAAGTTGTCAAAACTGTACGATTTGAGGCAAGTTACATTCAGAAAAACTTAATAAACAGCCTAAATTTATCGTTTAAGTAGTTTCAATTTGTACAGTTTTGGGCAAGTTTCATAATATAGAAAAACCGTAATAAACAATTTAAATTTATCATTTATGTAGTTTAAAATGTACGTATAAATACTAAATACTTGGGAATAAACAATCGAAATATGTTCACTGTCTTGCTTCGTAACTATTTGAACTACACAGACAACTTATATATCTGAACTGATATTTTGATGTACCGACTAGTTGCAACTGTTGTCTGAAGATAAATCTGAAAATCTGTACAATACAGCAGATAATTTGTTACTTAAATTTACTTTTTAACTTAAATTTTACCCATAATCTCATGGATTATCTGACTATAAAACTGTATATGAAGATATTATGGGGAGTGTCTGGTATCAAGGATATTTGAGAACCACTCAAGTTCTCTCTGTGTGTAGGTAGGTGCCAGTTATAATAAGTTTAGTAATAACTAATATAAGTTAAGAACAATCATGGAATATAACTTACACCTACTTAGACACAGAGTAAGACAGTTTCATTAATTTAGTAGATTCAAATTTTGTATTTTGTATGATTTAAGAAACTAACTTTTACAAAAATCATATTATAAGTACCCGTCCTAGGTATTTCCGATCAGCAATGCATATAAAAAGTTACTTAATGCTTTCCTTGAATATAAAATAAAGTATAGAATTATCTCTGGGCTGATTTCATATTGGAGGACTGTACTTCCGATGTATGTGGCTTAATCCACCAAATTCCACTTAATTTCCATTGACTTTCGACGTTAAAAACTATTTAACAACAGAAAGTGTTTATTGATCCTATTAAAATGCACTGTGGTTTTGAGAGAAGTGTGTGGTAAGAATACTGCTGTTAAACCGTTCAGTCTTTCAGAATTCTATCCATATTTTTACTTATCAAATAATAAGAAAACAATCATATTTTATGTGCATTTTTCTCCTTTTTTGTATGTTTACAGGATAGTCTATTTACTACTATTTCACTATAACAGTAATGGTAATTATCATAATTACTATAATTTCAAGATAGAATATAAAGTGTTCCATTTTATAGTTATGAACTTTTTTCCTGATTTTCTTTTGTTTTGTCCCACATGTATTTATTTCCAGGATCGAAGGATAAGTTATGACTCTACTAGTATATTGTGTTATTTGGTATATAAGTGATATGTTATAATGTTGATATTCCATCATTCTTACATGCGGCTAAATACAATCATTGCTGTATTGCACATTCCAATAACCAGAATAATTTAGTCTCGTGGATCTGCATACTCATAACAGTCAGGAGCCGTCTGAAATTCATGTGTTTTTCGTTCACATGCTATGTACTTTGGTCTCTATACCTATTTCTGATAAAGATAATATTGATTTATCAACTTGGCAAGATAATTAATTGATGAATCTCTTAGTGAGGATTTTGTGCATATATTTTTACAAGTATAGTGGGTATAAAATATATATTTTTACTATAGATGAGGTATAGTGGGTGGTTTTTTACCTATATCCTTTGTATACTAGATGGTAGCAATTATAATCTTATAGTGTGTTTTATTAAAAGTTGACGTTTAATACATGGTTAATGTAAATTAATATGTTTTTGTAAATTAATGTTTAATTATTTCATTATTACAGTTAAAAATTTGGGCATCTACAACTAATACTGTATACAAATTTACTCATTTGACATTACAATATTATTAGGAACTTTCAATAGTATAGGAAGATTTTTATGGAATTTTATTTTATTTGTGTTTAAGAATTTTCTTTTGAATTATTAATATCCATTACTTAACTCTATCCATAATAGTTCTATGCAAAATTCATAAATACATAATTACATTACCCTATCATAATGGAGAATAATTGTATTGCAATTCTGAAAAAAACGGTCTATATGAATAGAAATGGTAGAGTACAACTAAGAATATATCCATACTGTATAATATTTGGTCCTGTGAAGAGTTATTTAATTCATAGATTTATGAATGCAATTGTTATACAGGCAGTGAACTAATGTCTTACAACCTATAGCCTCTCTGACAACGTCAACGATACAAACTACTTTTAAAAGAAAAACGACCCTTTCTTGTTATAAACACGATTAAAAAAAAAATTTACATACAACATAGTTATAAATTTTATTCCGGTAGATCTAACTTCTTTTTTTAATGGTAACTTATATATTTGATAAAACAAATCGACGTATGTGGTATAATTAAACACAAAGTCCAAAGAAATGTTGTTTGAAAACGTTGTTTCGTCTTCTGTTTTTCAACATGTATATCCAAGGAACAGATTGAGATATATTCTCCAAGTTTGGTATATATTCAAGGATAATAATTGTTAAACATTCTAATTTTTTAAAAACATATCAAAATGGAGTACATTTGAAATATTTGATACCCAGTATCTCTAAAACATTTAACGTAATACAGAATATTCAAATGTAAATATACGTTTTTAACGAAGACAGAAATATTCATTTTTATTATGGAATAATTGAATTATGGATAATTTTTACCCCTCAATTTACAAATGTCATTGGATTCTAACCAAAGAGAGATTTAAAGATAAACAGGATAGAATGTGCATAATTAACAATCCGTCCCAAACTTTAATAACACTTATAAGTTGCATTCAATTACAAAACAATTACTTTTTATTTATATACCTCTTGTTATACTATGATCTTTAATAAATAAATATGTAATAGTGTTTTTGTTTAAAGTGAAAAATATTTTTTATCTGTGTTGTTTTATTAAGTTACCGGGTTTAGAGAATTATATGATGGAATATTTCAAATAGATGCTTTTTTGAAACATCTAATATGAAAATAGTTGTATATTATTACGCCTAATGTAATTATCTAAGCATGAAAACAAAATGTATAATAGAAAATACTTCTTCGTTGTTTAGAAGTGGTTCTAGGCATTAGAAATAAAAACGAAAATTATATAAATATTTTACCATAATTGCATTTGTAACAATAAAAAGAGGAATTCAAACGTAATTTTTTTTAAATTATAAAATATTCAGCGATAGCTATCATAGTAGGCTCTAAGTGAATCAATATGTTTGAATTCTTCTTCTATTTTTAGAAATGACTTATAGTAATATTATATATATATATATATATACATATATATATATATATATATATATATATATATATATATATATATATATATACAATAAATTAAAATATATTTGTAAAGTTATATATTAATGATGATGGATATATTAATTTGTCATTAATTTCGTTAACTATTTAAAGATAACGAATCCAAATTATTTTATTTAACAAGTGTAAAATCAGTGAATCAATTATAATTCATAGAAAAGTTAAATGGTAAGTTATTCTTTCATCCTGTTTGTTACATAGTATAATGAGAGAAAATTATAATAGTATAATGTTACATATCATGTTACGTTAATTTATATAAATTATATTTTAAAATCCTATTCACGTATTGGTGAGTTGTGCCTGTATCTTTTGAAAGAAATGGAGGTTATCCAACAAAAGATTGCTGACATCGACTTGGAGTTGGTTTGTAACAATTCTAATTGAGATCATGGACTTCTCTTTTTAGGACTTTTCGGTGGGGCATGAACTGCTTCCAAATAGAACCTAGGTAATACACAACATGGTAAGTCAACAGTTATGTAATTATTACTAATTTATAACAATTTACTTACATACTGGATTTTCTATCATTATTGGACAATATATAATGCAAGCAGCTTATTGACTAGTAGTACTGGTTCATTATGGATACAACTTTTACCAGGTTTAAAAATTTTCTAGCCTATGATATTATATTTCATTTATGTTGATGATCTAGGTTTAGTTTATTGTGTATATGTCAAATATTGTTTACTTTACAATATAGCCTCGAGAATGGTTAATCAATTTTATTTTCTGTAAAATTTGATTTTCAAGTTTTGTTAATATTTGGAACACTCTGTATATCTTACTAAACTTTTATTCCACCTTGTAAATAGCTCAGCCTAAGAGCTATTAAATTAGAAGTGGAAAATCTTTCAATCTAAATCTGTTCTATAAATATTATGCCGATTCAATACTTTCCCACCCAGTATACATTTATATACAGAGCAAGAAAGACACATTACACTCAAGGTTTACACACTCAGAAAGTTATGAGATTGATTGCTTTTGTTTCAAAACTTGCATTAAACCTGTAACATATTGTTCAGAAGGAATATATTCAGGATGACGTAAGTCTACATTTTCGTAAATGTTCTGATCTCTAAATTCTACTATAACTCAGGATTTAAAATATTGGTTTATTAAAATTCAACTGTACTAAAATAATACAATGGTTATTTTTTAAACTTTTTCACCCTGAGAATCAGAATTTTGTATTATCCTACAACAGATTATATTTATTAAGGATTTTGAGAATTAGTTAAGTGCACAGTAAAATAGGTAGTAAGCATAACACATATTTAATTCAAGCTTACATTAATATTAAAATGTTATTTATATTAATTTTACACCGAGTTAATGACATTTTCATCTTTAACTAAAATAGTATTTATTTACCTTTATTATATTAGTTTAAAAATTAAAGATAACACAGTGTATTTAATATAATTTCATATGAACTTGTATTTAGATTTCAGAAGAATAACTATTATTTGTATCACTACAGACGTATAATACAAAAATTGATGATGAAACAGAATTTTACATTAGAAAGTAAAATATGTGTTAGTAGAAAATATTGTTATTGGAAATATTATTTGTTGTATAAAAATAGCTAAAAGAATTTATTTTATTTTTATATAATGTTTTATGAGGGAAGAGCAGGAAAATGATGAAAATCTATCTATCTCATTATTGTTTATTGTTTTGCAAAATTAGAAGATTTATTATAGTATACCACTTTACATGAAAAAACATTTTCCTATCCCGTTTGGTAGATTTATTTCAATAATGATCTTTTACATTAGTTTTTTTTAAACAGGGTATTTTGGAGGATATTGATATAAGTATTATATATACTTAATATGTTTATATACATAATGTCTACATGTATTTTAAAAATACTCTCAGTAAATATAAGAATTATATACTAGTATAGTTTTAATCTAAAAGTTTTGTTTAACTCTATAAAGGCGAAATTAAAATAATAAATATAATAAAGTTGATCGTAATTTATTAAAATATTCATCAACCAAAAGGAAAGAAATAATGTTTGACTCCATATAACAGAACACACTACAGCTTGTTGCGTGTGTAATATTGAAGATAGTGTCCACACATTTTTGTGTGTGGCTACAATAGTGTAGTTATTTTTATTCAATGAACTATTACAGTAACTATAGCAACAACTATTTAAAGATATAGCCATTTTACTATGTTTATAAGATTTTCATTAATTTCAATAGACACAAAAGAGTACCCATGCAAAGATTAAAGACTTTATTTTATTTTTTGCAGTTGTATCTTGCCTGAGGTATAAATTCTGGTTATGACAACGACATGAAATTCTTATGAAAGCTAAATATTAAATATAAAAAGGTGCTTTAACTTCACAATTACCAAACCTTCCCTAGTAAATATATTCAAGTTATTTCTAAAAATTGTATAAAAACATTTTGTTATTTTAATGGTAATTCAAAATATATAATTTATATCAAGGTATTGATTTAATCATCCGAGTGTTACTGTTAATCCCTCAAGCACAGTTCTGTTTTAAACGTAAAGATTAATTTAAACAAAACAACACTAACTTGAAGCTGCAAATGTTGATTTATCTGTACACCTGGTGGTTGGGAAATTTGTCAAAATATATCATTGCACCAGTTACTAAAACTACAACTAGTATATTTTCAATGAGTTGAATATTAATCGCCGTATTGTCCGTTATATTATTGTACTATCCAATTAACTATAACTATAAGGTGTCATAGATACATTCTGTTACTATTGCCAAGAAACACTGAATTTTAAATAATTATCTCATCTTTATTTACCCTGTATCATATCTGGAGTAGCATAATTCGGTTAACTAAATTAGATTACATTGAATTTAAATTATATTTTAAGTTTCAGTAAAGTACATCCACTTTTATTGTATTTTTTTTTTATTATTATTTAATGACAAATCATTAATGCTTATGGATGTATGTGTATAGAAAGGAACCAACACTTTATATTCGACGCTCTTAAAATCATGTTAGTCTCTATTGAATGTTTATTCATGTAAAACTTAGAAATGATTATAAGTATTTATAATTTCTCATCATAATGATATGTTACATATGCATATTAAAACTAAAAGCAGTCTAAACTATTGATTTATTAGAATGCATTTGTGCCTGGCCAGTGTTAGATTCAACACTTTTCCCTTAAACTACTTACATTTTGAGAGGTGTTTTATAAGGTTCAGAATTGAAATTTTAATATTACTTTAAATATTGTTCAAAAATAGCCACCCACTGTAGTTTATTGACTTAAACACATTATTTGTATTGTCTACTCTAGAACTAAATCATCATTTTGATTTATTATGTTCTTTCCCGCATTTCTTTGTGCTTTAGTTTGCTGATTTTCTTATAAATAATATAAAAATAGTTTTGTTAAATGTTTACATAAAATGGCTTCTACTTTTTTGTTTATTTTATACATAAAGAAAATCATTAGTTTCCTGAAAGTTTTACAAAACAGAAAATCTACTTTTATAGACAATACACAAATAAATATACAATGAATCCAATGATGTAAAATGAATTATAGTCATTATAAATTTTCAGTAAAAATCCACGAATGTAGTAGTAATGAAATGTGATTTATATTACTCTAAAAAAAACCATTAAAGGTATTTTTATTATTATTATTTATTTTTTTTTTTTTTAAATAAATTTGTCATTGAATAATATGAACTTGTTTTTAAAAAATATATTAATTTTTCAAAATAATTATCAATTTTTAAAATAAGTGACAATAACATGAATGTACTACCTAAAGAACCGCTCTCTCTCTCTCTCTCTCTCTCTCTCTCTCTCTCTCTCTCTCTCTCTCTCTCTCTCTCTCTCTCTCTCTCTCTCTCTCTCTCTCTCTCTCTCTCTCTCTCTCTCTCTCTCTCTCTCTCTCTCTCTCTCTCTCTCTCTCTCTCTCTCTCTCTCTCTCTCTCTCTCTCTCTCTCTCTCTCTCTCTCTCTCTCTCTCTCTCTCTCTCTCTCTCTCTCTCTCTCTCTCTCTCTCTCTCTCTCTCTCTCTCTCTCTCTCTCTCTCTCTCTCTCTCTCTCTCTCTCTCTCTCTCTCTCTCTCTCTCTCTCTCTCTCTCTCTCTCTCTCTCTCTCTCTCTCTCTCTCTCTCTCTCTCTCTCTCTCTCTCTCTCTCTCTCTCTCTCTCAAATGTTCTAGCAAACATTCTAGACTGAGAAATAGAAGAGTTGAATATTTCGTCTAAAAATATTTTATAACTCTAAATATTAATTCTACAGAATAGGATATAACATATTTTTGTTTACCTTTGTTTTCAACGCTCAAAACTTGACAAAAATAAATTTAAGAATATATCTATTAGAAAGCTATACGCTTCCTATAAAAAAAAATAAAATTATTATTTTTCAACAATTTCAGCAAAAACAAAGTCGAGTGAGAAGTGTACGCTTTATAGTGTGAACCGATCATGGATAGCTCAATTGATAGAACATTTATGTTAAAACTAGAAACTAGAAAGTATATAAAACATACCAACAATTCCAATTCATATAAAGAAGCAATGGTAGGAAAACCAATACAAAATGTTAAGTCTACTTTATATTTCAGGTAATTTCAATTTAAAAAACATTTATTGGGGCTCGCTTTCTATTACAACTAAAAAGCATCAACTTTACAAAGAAGCAAGGATACATAAGTGTTGGTTTCTATCTTCAGGAAAATAAACGTACTGGTCAATAACATTTTAATTGTTCGTAATAAAAATATTTCAGTAAAATATTTGTTGGTAGCACAGTGGTTTGATATTAGCTCTAATAACTCACCAATATTTTTTACCATAAATTATACTGCATTAAAAAAAGAAAGGAATTCGAACTTGACCAATACATATTATTCTAAGAAAATAATATCTATCTACATCTCCCACTGTTGGAAAAATGCGAAACGAAGAAGCAGTTATAAGACAACATTTTTAAATTTTCAGCTTATATCCAACAAACTGCGTGGAATAGTATTCTAATAATCATGAGTAAACCTAAAGATATTTATTATTACACAACAAAACGAAATTTTCCAGAATATAGCAACAATGCAAGATCGTATTAAGTTAAAAGACTACTTACTTAGCAGAAACACAATTAACTAATCCAATAACGTATCGAATACCTCTTTGATTGAACTAACTGATGACAAAATACTAACTACTCGCTATAGTAAGCTAAACGCTAAGCTTCTGAAACGTCCAACTGTAATGAAAAATATTACGGTCAATGAGATGGAAATAATGAAGAAAAGTCAAAATATTTTGCACACTTTTGAACATTAACTTCCAATCGAATAAGTGTAATGTTTCCAATATTATGCGAGAAATTATAACTTCACTTACACAGATTTTCCTCGTATCAGTTGTAAGCAGGTAAATAAAGAGAACCAGACAAGTCTAGAAACCTAAGAAATTCCCGGCATGAATTAATGAATGGAGTACTTTTATAATAACTACCGAATAAAGCTTTAGTTAAGTGACTAACATGTTCTAAACATTTTATGGTCAGATATTTTGCAAGTACTTAGGAAGTTGTTGAGGTTATTTTTATCACCAAACTCTGTAAAGACCCTCACGAAAGATAACTTCACACAGACTTATTCCTTTGCTATCAGTAATCTTTGATTTATTTTAAAATTATTATTCAAAAGTCTAAACTCATTATTTAATGATGATGTTTGAATTCCATCCCATCAGTCGGAGTCTCGGAATACTTGAACATTGATTAGGTTCAGAGAATAACTAATGTAATTGAAGAGTCTCTAGAAAAAAGTCTGTTGTAATATCTGCATGTGGCATAGAATTGTAATATAGTTTGACACTATGTCTTCATTTGCTTATTTCGCCACTTCTTCATAACTGCTACCGTCAAATATTAAAGTCGACTTTATCTGAGCGATTCTTCGGTATATTCAGAGCTAAAAGCGATAATATCAGGCATTTTTTGAGTGCCATACGTCATCCTTTATATACAACGATATCCCAACAACATCTGACAATATTATTGCTACATTTACTGATGACACCCAAATTGCATCAGTTGGTGAGAAAATTAAGCAGTCTACTAAAATGTTGCAGGAATTATTGAATGGTTTCCTGTAACCAGATGTGATAAATTAAGCTAAATGAATCAAAATCTTTGCATGTTCATATTTTGCTAACATAAAGATTCAAGAAATTTTAAATTTAAATCTCGCTGTAATGGTTTGGTGGTGCATCATTTAAATACTGGAAAATACCTAGGTATGGATCTAGACGTAAAACTACGTTAGAAGTAGCATATCAAGAATAAATTGAAAGGTCTTACTGTTTGATTACAAAAAACCCTGTTCATTCAGCCATGAAATCTTAACTAACTTTGCACAAGTCGGTAGTATATAATCTGTTCAAGAACGAAATTGTTTAAATGTAATAAAGTAAAGATGCTTGTTTTCTTAATTGGATTTTGTGATTACAGATTAACCCCTTAATGTGGATAATGAGGAATAAAACATACAGCCATTTATCAACTAAATGCAAATCTTAGATAAACATATATAATAAAATATTTAACAAATTTGATATATTATTTACTTAAAAAGAAACTTTTTTATTTACTAACCAAACAATGAAACGAGTAATAATATGAAAAAAATTTCATTTCAAATCAATATAATCTCTTTAGTTATATTTTATTTAAAGATTTATATACTTTTATACAGTGTTCTATAAATACTAATATTGTTTCACGTATATTATTAGTTGCTGGCGTTTCGGAAATATCTTATATTCAAAAACATTGACATTGACAGTTGAAATTATCACGACTATAACAAAAATTGTCATATTGATAGTTATGATTCCATATAGCTATTTCAAGTTGTGAGGAACTGTGGTTAACATAAGCAAATTCAAAGGGTAAAATACAAATATAAAGTGCTGAGAATACGTGACTCCCACTTTTGAAAATTAGATGACTTATGACTATTCTGGTGGCAGTACCTTGTTAGAAATGGTTGTATTATTGTCGTACTAGAATTTTCATAAAATTGTTTGGAGTAAGTCATTGAAGGTTTTGGCAATCCAAGTTTTGGCGACTTTTTCCAGAGAATCTCGACTTTTCTCTGATAACACTTCAATAGATTCTTCACTAGCAATATCAACTTTATGTTGTAAAACTTGCAATATTGTAGACCTAATATGTTCTTTCAATTTTTTTAAATGTTTTTATTCTTTTACATTTTCTCCTACCTACACGCGATATTTATTTCTAAATTTCTATTTATTGAAAGAGAAATCTTTTTAACTTGGCTATGTCTAAGATATAGGGTTGAAGTGAACTGCTTTTTAGGGGAATTAAGTAAGAAATAAATTAAAATACTATATTATAATAGCGCAATCTGATCCTAAGCCAGAAAAATTACATTAGTATTTCAAATTAGTATGACCCATATAAGTAATATAAGTTAGAAACACGTTTCATATATTTTTTATAAATCTTTTTTTTTTTCACTTGATACTCGTTTAAATACCTCCGCAAACTAAAATATCCTCGGAATAGGCTTGCACCCCACATATTTCTAAATTTCTAGTGAAATACTTCACAACTAATATTAAATCCGAACGGAATTCTAAAAAATGTTATACGTCTCTTTGTTGCATTAATACACATAATATAGAGCTAGATTTACCGTGCCAAAATCCACTGTATATCTAATAAGCTCGAAAAATTGGCCATAGTGAATTTGATTGTTACATCTCCTAAGGTAGGTCAAGTGACCGTTAAACTTTTTCTTTTAATTCAATATTAATAAAATTCTTCTAGAAGCATGAACTACAGGACATACATTTCTATCTATTTAAACATGGTGGTTGAATTCTAGTTTACCTACAAACAGGTTTTTGTCTCTTGATATAATTTGAGAACATTATCTTTTAATTTGATTTTCTGAGTGTGATTTAATTTCAGCATTTAAAAGCATTACTCTTAATTTAATTAATTTCGTCACACACACAATAGGATTCAAATTTATAGGATTGTAAAGTGTCGCAATTAACTGTAAAGGTGTCATGTATTTCAATAGCATTTCTCAATTATATGAAGTAATAGTACACACTTACGTTTTTCTGTTTTTTCTTACGAAATAGAATCCAAAAATAAAGTAAATTATTTGGACCTCACCAGATTTTAATGAGATATTAATATATTGATAAATACTTTGTTTCCGAAGGTTAAAATAATTTTATTATTAACAGATTAATCCATAAAATAATGAATAAATGAATAATTGACTCTCATACAATCTAATTACATTATTTATGTTCACAACATTTTTAAATATGAAAACAAATAATTCCTACAATATGTTTAATGTGTATATGGTTTTATCAATAACATTTATTTACATTATCATTAATATTATTATAGTAATTCTGCAATTGCGATGTCTGACAGAATTTTAGTAATAATATATTTGAAAGGAAGTCCTGAAAACTATTGAAGTTTAACTAGAGCTTTTACCACCCACCGTATGGGTCTTTGGTTGGAATAAAGATAATAATTACATCTCTCTGGTTAATATTTAATACAGTATCTCAAGAGAGAGAGAGAGAGAGAGAGAGAGAGAGAGAGAGAGAGAGAGAGAGAGAGAGAGAGAGAGAGAGAGAGAGAGGGGGGGGAATTGACTTTTATTGTATTCAAGTATTTTTCATGATGAACTCTAAAATAATATCCATGAACAAAAGAGGAGTTCGAAGACATATCGGTAACTGGAGACTTATTGCAATTTCTTCTGTCTTATTCTTCGAATGATGAGATAGTGTTTCTTAATGAGATTGAATTTTTTTTATACTAATTTAATATTTTACCTGAAGTCCAACATCACATGCTTCTGTTGTGATATTAAGAAACACTAGAGTTCTGATTTTTGAAAAATATCTTTTTAAAAAAAATCTTCTGAGAATATCTCCAATATTTGACATTCATATTTTTTACCACAAAAGAAGGTTGCAGATAAAAAAATAAACAAGATTATAAGAGAACAATAATTATGAACTATGAAAGAAACAAAATAGTTAAAGAACATAATTAGGTTATCGGTAACAATGTAGTCAATAAAAAGCTGTATTCGTCAGTTGAGTAGCTTATAAGAGCAATGTCTATTTTATCAACCATCATCACAATTGACTTTTTTCTAATATACTAGTAGAATATATTAACACTCCTCCCCCCCCCTCCCAACCATAACTTTCTCTTAAACATTTTGTTCCTTTTGTAATGATTTGCATTGGTAACGCTATATTTAGACTCTACCTTACAAGTTCTAATGCCATACTGGTTTTGGCCCATGCCTATTTAGAGGTCTAATTACTTACCCCGGCTCTGCTCTTGCAATATTCGATATCCAGCTTTGACAAGATTGTTGTAATTCCTAATACGTTACAGCATTATATTTAATTCCTAAATATTCACTCACACAATATAAGCTTAACTTATCTAGATCGTTGAACCCCAAACTCTACGACCCCAATTAATTAAGCAGACATTGTGTAATTAATATTAAATACAGAAGCAAAAAATGAACGCGACACAGCCATAACACACCACGTCAGGCTCCATGTACAGACTAGCGTGGTCAGCTCAAAATAGCTACTGGTCCCAAACTAATTATTTGTTACAAACAATTGTCTTTATATATACAAATATCTTTATTAGCAACATCTCGTGGATGATGTAAATTGTTTGTAGACATATCCAAACAAACAGCTGTATTATATCCTAAATTTGTAATTATTTTAAACTCCAGTAGGTGAAGGTGCAATAAAATTCTCATTTAGTAGAGTAACACTTTTAGATTGGAATTAAATTTACATTTGAATTTTAGCCATTATTATTACGTCCCTTATATAGATGGTGTTAGTTTTATTGCCTACATAAAATATTTATTAAACTATATTTATGTATTGTTTAAATCAAATCATAAATGTAAAATGGGATCTTTAATGCCGTGGAACAAAAACCGACATGAAATTGAATCATAATTAAGTTTTTGAGTATAAAAAATGTTCGCGAAGAAAGGTTTCTTGGTACAAATATTTCTTCATTGGAGATGTTTGGGTGATAACGACGGTCTTAATTTGTTCTATTTATTAAACTATGTTGACTATAGATTACTATTTTAAAATCATATCATATAAAATAATATTATCTCTCAAGTGTCGCAAATTATAAATGAAATAAAATTAATGTGTGTTTTAAATATTTCATTTATTCGTTAACGAAAAAAACATGATATGTCAGGATAATATCTTGTAAACCGAATATTCAAAACGTAACAAATAATTTAAATTGTTTGAAGTATTGTTTGTAAAAAGTAGAATATTATATTAAAATATTTAATTACTTTCCGTTAATTAGTCATTAAACATTTTGTGCTGCCACCAACCCATTTTGAGGCTGGATAGAATGTACATTATAATATGGTGATTTTTTACAAAAAACATTTCTCAAATTTAAGTTTTTACATTTAAAAGTTATAGAAAAGTACCGGAAATCTTTTGACACCTGGTATACATATGTACTTAAAATAAAACATAAAATTGATAAAAGTATTCATGTAACTAACTCTGGTATTTTCATTTAGTTATTTATATGAATTTACCAGTTAGTCACTTATAAAAAGAAAAGTTGGTTAATTACAGAAATATCCAAGAAGAAATGGCATGTATTGCTATAAGTTTTTAATTGGTTTAAACAGGAAAATCCATGTAAACAACTATCCAAAACTGATTCCTTTCTCCGGTTGTATGCGTTGATTTGGTTATTACAATATGTATTCATTGACATATTTAGGCCAAAAGTTGTACTAGTAATTATGATATTGTTAGCAATATCTGATAAAAAACCATTTTAAAACAATAATTAAAAATGAAATAACAACCATTTAAGTATTGTTATGTGATATTTTAACACATATTGTTTAAATACTTCCCATTAATCATTATTATTTTTAACATTGTTTCTTTTAGTAAAGATGTGCTAATCATATTTAATGATTACCAGTACAAGATCTGGACTAAATATGCCAATACAAACAAGTTTTAATAACAAAATCCATGCTTATAGCAGGAGAAGCGGGCAAGCAAACCACTTTTAATAAATATTTACTAGCATTATGACAAGATAAAACTCATTTTAAGTGTTTTTATCAATAGTTTCAAATTCAATTTGTTTTAATGAATCGATCAGTGCTTTTTGATCCTTAAAAACTATTGTTGCCTAATTTAACACATGATTAGTGGCATAGATATTTTAGTTGGAATGGGTTAAGTGGGTTGTGTCGAGATTCGATATCAATATTTTATTTTTAATTATTTTTTTAATAAACTATTATTATGGTTATTATAATTTTGTTTATTTTTTAATTTTTTTATTTGCACTTTTGAGTAATAAACCCATTATTTAAATAGGTTAAATAAATAGTCTTATTCAAGAAAGTAAATTTGATATATATATATATATATATATATATATATATATATATATACACTATAAGAGATCTAGCTAGGTCTTCCGATAAGCAATAAATGTAAATAGTTACAGTACTTGTTGATTTTCTAGTATAAAGTGAAGTACAGAATACTGAGTAGGCAGATGTTAGACTGGAGGATTTCACTTCCCGTTACGTTTAATTGGCTTTAATACCACAAAACTCCCCTTGTATTCTATTGAAGTTATGTAATATTTAACTACACAAAGTGTTTATTGATCCTAATAGAATGCACTGTGGTTTTAGAAGAAGGATGTGGTAAGATAATACGGCCGTTAAACCTCCGACCTTTTAGAACTCCATCCCATTTTTACTAATAAAAAATAAAAAAGAATGAATGCATATATTTTATACATATTTTTCTCATTTCTTTAGTGTGTTTAAAAGATAAGTAAAAACAATTTAAACATTATTTAACATCTTTTTTTACAATTAATTATTCTACATTTATATTACAATTTAGTTGAAAGTTTAAAACATTTTGGGTGCCCAGCAATGGACTTAAATTTTGTGAATTTCCCAGAATTGTTATTGTAAACGAAAAATAAAACGCTATTTTGGTTTTTTTTTCTATTAAAGGTTGTTTTTTATATTATCATAAAAAATAAAACAATTCATGATAATTTTATTAAAGTTTTATTTTTACAGCTCTTTATAACGTGTTATTTGATAAATAATAAAAATTAGTCAATGCAATATCTATATCAATACTAAATATGGTGATAACATTTACTACTGTAAGACATATAAACTGATAATAGGAGTAAAGTTATAATAGAATGTTAATTTTAAAAAAATATTATTTTAGTCATTCGTTCAATTGTAAACCTCGCCGCTTATAGGTTACGAGTCATGTAAAGTCAAGTAAAGGGATTTCTAATGCATAGACGTGGTTCAAGGATACAAACATTTTGTATAAACTTTGTCTGGCTCTAGGTTCATAAAGAAAAGTCTGTGTTTTTTCATATTTAGACAACCTTGAGATTAATTATGGTTAAAATTTTTTAAATACATTTCCTGGTGCTTTGAAATATTTGTAATATATAGTTTTTGATATTAAAATTCTACAGTTTTGCCTACTTATATGAGCTGTTTATACCGTAATATATTGATTTTGTGAGTTATACTTGCCTTTGCGTTTTGGATACTTATACACAAATTGGATTATAAAAAATACCTGATAATGTTGTTTTAGTGCCGAAACTTTCTACTTTTTTGTCAATACCTCTACCAAGAATAGACTAAAATTTGATGACTCTAAATTTGAAGTTTTAACTATTAAATAACACAGTTTTAAAATGTAAAGAGTAATTATATATTGTTTGTTCCCAACTATTATGTTTATCTCACCCTGAAAATTAAGTAAAATCATAAAGAGTTTTTTCTGAGTGAGAAAAATAGTACAGTTCTGACTGCTTAAAAAAAATAAAAATATCACGACAGTTTGGTTTTTGTTCGATACAAAAGGATAACATATCTTAATTTTTTGGAAACATAACCATAGTTAAGAGTTTTAAACTTTAGTTCTCTTAAGGTCTCTTTTGATGGATTTTGAAAGCTCTTGATTAGTACTGTAGAATTACAAAGCCAAATATGGCCTAATTTTACTTTTAACAAGAAACATTGATGCTATTAAGAACAAGAGGAAGGTTTTGATAATACTTTGACGTCATTTTAAAAACAATATTGTTTTTGAATTGTATAGAATAACTCATAATTGAGTACGTAGACACTTTGACACACTAAAGATTAGTTTTACTTGTACATGGTATTGAGATATTTTGAATAATTTGGTTCCATCTTAAATTCAATGCACTTGGTAATACAAATGTCGACATCTAGTTCAAATCTCTGTTGACCTACTAGATTTGACTAAATCTTAAATACGCAAGAACTGTTTTCTTTTATAAAATGAATTATAAAAGTGCTATTATTAGTTTAATTTGGCCAAAAATCCAAATTTTTCAAGAGACATTAGTCTCTTCAGACTATTAAATTCAATTCTAAGATAACTAATGTTCTTCAGATTTATAACTTCAAAGCCCTTCACATTTACTGTTACGTTTTCCAATCCATTGAATAAGGTGAACATACTTAATTTAAAAGTTACAATAATACTCACCATTCCAATCAACTATATTGCTCCACTGTTACACAACTTATAGACATTGTAAAAAGTAAAATTAGGAGATATAACAACCTATCTCCAAAATAAATAGGTGGCTGATAACTATACTATAGAGACAACTTCTCAATGTGTGTCCATGTCTAACATTTTGGATTTTACAGATATCTGTACTATTAAAATACAATTTGTATCCAAAATATCGGTTTTACAGAATGTTTTCAAAGGATATTTATTGTCAAGATCAATGTTTTTTTGTATAATTTAAACGTAAAAAAATAATTTAAAGTTGTAGTATAAAATTAAAATATGCATACACAGTATGTTACTATGTTAAAATTTCGAGAATTTGGATTGATAAATTGTTCCTCAGTATTTTTAAAGAGTTACTAAACAATTAACGTTACAAGTTTTAATAGTACTTTAGGAGAATAAATTTCAAAATTTAGTATAGAATGTAGGTTTTTGTTTGAAGACTTTTTTCAATAATAGCATATTTTAATGTCCTATTCTCATTTACAAAAAGGTAAACAAACATTTTTAGCCTTGATATACATTTAAAAACCTCATATTTTTTTTCCAGAATTTCAATATATTTTTTTTTTAAATTTAAGATTTAGATTTTTTCGTTTATCTTATATAAAACCTTAAGAAAAACTAATATCTCTTGAAAAAAAAAATATGACTGAAAAATATACAACTGTATTACCAAATGGAATGAATCTTAGAAGGAACCAAATTATTTAAAAAATTTCAAGAGGATATAACGCAAAACTTATCTTACGTATCGAAATTCCTAAGTAGACTACTCATGATTCCCAACAGTAAAAATGAAACAAATTCGATATTTTAAAATCAACCCATGAATATTCATATTTATATTAAATGTTATCGCGTTTTATAAAAAGGTCGAATTAACATTTAAGATAAAATTAGTGTTTTTTTTCTAATACTAAACACTTTTAAAGCCTGATAAACGTAATTTAAAATTTACTCTCAAGCTCTTATATCCTTTAAACAGTCTTTTAAAAACAATTAAAGAGGTATTAAGAATATTACAGTAGTTAAATGGAGAAAATATACTAATATTAAAGCTAGAAGTGACTGAATATATGCTGTCTTTGCAAAATTTAATCTCAGTCCTAACTATAACAAAAAACAGAATCTTATGCGAAGTTAAACCGATGTTAAAACAACAACTAAATAATAATCTTTCACTTGTATAACATGAATAAACGCCTAAAATACTATACTGTATTAATTATACCCCGGGTTTTTTAAACAAGTATTTATTTCAGTAAACAAAATTTTGGAAACATGGCATAAGGATAAAAGTGTAATATATGGTTTACTTTGTAATAAATTGAACTTACAATAGTATATTTAAATTCGCAAACAATTAAAAGATGCAGATATCTCAGAGGTGAGTTTTTATAGTTTTGGAGACAATACACATAGCACCCTATATTTTTCAAAGCATCCTTTCTGCTGTGACATTAGTTTTGAAGTACCAGCAAATAAGAATTACAATGTATTGAATTAATGCAGCTACAACCATACGTAAGATACATTACAAGTTAAGTAAGTTACATGTTTAATGAACTGTAAATTTAGTTGGGGTTTCCTATGTTTTACTTGTTACCTATATGCCTTAATTAATTTGATATTAATAAAAATTAATCCCGAAGTATTTAGTATTAAATAGAACACAAATTGAATATTTTGAAATAGTCTAAAATTTACAAAATATTGTGATTATGTTTCATTTAACATGGAGTTCTAGCAAGTACCATCTAACTTTAGTATAAACCGTAGTAACAAAATATATTTTAAATTTATTCCTGAACATAAAGTTGAGAACACACTTCAATAGATACAAATGTTTTCAAATTAGATGTTCATTTAACCACAGGTTCGATTTAGATATTAGTGTTAAAGTGCACATTTTTACTTACCCAGCATGTGTAGTAGGCCTATAGAGAAAGATTGTAAATAATTTTTTATTTTCTAATCCTGCCTACGTTTTGTTAAAGGAGTGAAGGCCACCCAGCCAGCAAGGGATTACTGACTTCGACTTGGTGTGTATTTTCAACAAATAAACCTGAGATCATGGACTTATTTTTTAGGACTTGATGAGTTACAACACTCTCCCAAATTGCAAATGGTACATAAGGTTGATATACAACTATCAAAAGATCTCAGTTATCTCTAAATATTATTAAGGTATGGATATTTAGTTAAATACTAAACTTCCCATTTCAAATGGACAATTGGTAGTTGGGGTCCACAGCACAACTATTATACTAAAAATACTTATTCGTTTTGTAATGCCTTGGTCACCAGCTTTGACCAGGTTCCGCATTTTTCTATAAAATAATTAATATTATGTTAATTTATGTTCCTAATTCAGGTTTAGGTATTTGTGTATATGTCATATTTGTCACATTTTGTTTGGTCAAAAATAGTGACCAAATGTATTTTTCTGAGTAGACATTCAATTTTTTATGTTGTTTGCTGTTAAAAGAGTTTTCAACATATTTTTTATATTAAATTTAAGGTAATTACGTTTTATTTTATTTACTAATGGTCATGTTAGTCACTACTATGATCTGATCATATTGGACTTTGCCTTATGTAATAATAATAATAATTATTATTATTATTATTATTATTATTGGTTTCTTTTACATTAAATGTTTGAGAAGTAATTCTTACATTTCGGTTGCCTTCGCTATACTTAGGCCTAAATCAAATTAATTAACAAATCTTGTGTGTGATTTTTGCTTTAAAATTTTAATTTAATACATGAAAGACTGCTGTATCTATGATTAAAAGATTTGCTTTGATAATAAAATTTGTTTCTACCTTAGGAGGGGGTGTAACTCCTTAGTTTGTTCTATTGTCCTACTGAACTCTCTGTTAACAGGGATGGCGTTAGAATATGTATGTATGTATACACAACTTAAGCATTGACTATTTGTCAATTATTTGGGATTATAAGAGTTAACATGTTAAATTACTATCTAGACTATCTAACTTTCTAGTATATTGATGAAAAAAATATCATAAATATGAGTGTATTATATGTCTACGTGCATTTATTAAACAACTATTAAGTGATAAGATCATTTGAATTTTAGATTGTGTATTTATAAATCCTTAAATGAAATCTGAGAGTATTCTACACATATACTGTTATTACTGCAACGTATTAGATGCCCAATAAATGGGACAAAAAAATATAGTGTTGAACTTTTAAAACCCCTTTGAATAATAATGAAATTTCACCAAATATGAAAATACTTAATGAGTGTTTCATTACACGATTCAATCCTCCATTAAATTCAAAAAAGATTACCACCTTATCTGTATTATGAAAGGTTATGTATATACAGAGAGAGAAATAGATATTGTACTTTGGGTTTTCACACTCAGAAAGTTGTAAGATTTATTGCTTTTGTTTAAAAACTTGTATCAACTTTGTAACATATGGGTCCGACGGAATATAATATTCAGGATGACGTACGGCGTGAGTCTAGGTAATCACACACACTCCTTCTGTCGTACCATGCAGTTAATATTTTTATTACCGGTAACTTAATATCCTTATCTTGAAATTCTAATATATCCACGAACCTAAACTTAATTAACATAATCAAACTGATTCAAAAATTAAATGTGAAACTATTATTTTTTTATATGTTTTTTTTATATATATATAAAATACTCCTTCATTCCTGAAAATACCGATTTTGTATAAATATTGTCTTTGGTATATTATGGTTTTATGGTTATGGTTTTATGACGTGTTGGGATGCTTTTGTCACATTTTTTTGTATATTTGTTGTAACATATTGTATATTTAAATAAGTATAAAACATAATAATTGTGTTATTGTTGCAAAATTTCTTTATTATTATTGTTGATATAAATTATATATATATATATATATATATATATATATATATATATATATATATATATATATATATATATATATATATATATTAAACACATTGTCATTACTCTGTCAGACTTTGTAAAGATTCTCGTGGTTACTTTATTTAGGCGGTTACACCTTTTAAAACATTTACTTGAATAGATGGATTCAACAGGTAATATTTTCCATCTTTAGAATCATAAGACTATTGTTACTTTAGGTTTCTTCTAACGCTGAAACAAGTAATGACTTTTAACTTGGGGCTCGAACAGACCCTTGTATATCAAATTTCGCTTAGCTTGAAGGATGACTCCAAAAGAGACTTGGTTAGAAATAATGCAAGAGCTGACTTCACTAATCTGTCAAATTATATTGTATAGTGTATATAAACTTCAATAAAAATATTATACAATTTCGATACAACAATATTCATTTATCTACTAAAATTTTACAGGAAACGGCAACCATTCCTAATAAACTAAAATTTAATTTTTTTTTAAATTAATTTAAACAAAATTACCTATAATAACAAATTATTAATCTGTCTAATATACTCTTATAAGGAACGATACTTCCAATCGTGACACCTTCTACCCTATTCTGATTATAAATTCAATAAATTAAATCTTCTCTAAAATATCCATACACTCATTTTGTTTGTATTGACAAAAAAAATCATTTATACAACTTAATTTTTATTGTAGTTCCCCCACATTAATTTAATAATAATTCCGCACAATCAATACCCTCACTACAGCTAATTCTTTGTTTACAATTCTGTGTATATGATTTTGTTTTTATAACCTACGAGATCTTTCTTACAAAAGGTTTATTTTAAAACTACTTACATATTCAGTAGTCACACTTCCTCTTATTAACTAAACACTTTCACTATTTTTTTTTTATTTATTCTCGAATAACATTAACCTCTTCATTTATTATTGATAACCCATGGCAATACTATTTATTTCTTATAATTTTTAGTTATTACACCACAATTATATATATATATATATTTTATATTCAATGCACTTGTTACTCAGGTGTTGTAAGTTCGACAGACTCTCCCCAAACTGACTTCTTCTTTCCCCACATCTCCATCTGTCCTTTTTGTACGTGGTTTTCTTAGTCGTTTTGATTGGACTATATATTTCCTGATTTCTCCTGATTGGGTTATCTTTTTTACCAATTTTAATTGTGGGGATTTAATTTTGTAGTGTTGGGTCTCTCTCCACTCTCCATTCTAACGGAAATATTCTGGCTGTGCGATTTCGTACTTTAATTAAATTGAATACTGCTCACCTTTGAGTTTCACATCCGTTCCTACATCCTGCTGAAATGATATCTTTTTCTGGCTTGTTCGAAGCGAATCTCTATTGAAATTTATTTTTTTTAAATGAATAGTTTTTTAAAAACTACAATTTATGTAAAAGATTTTATAAGGTAAAGTTTTATCTGTAGTTTCTAGATATTTCCCTGACATCGTATCTATACGTAATATACATTTACACATATGTATAACTGTTAGTAGAATGAATTTTCGAAACTTGTAAATGGCGACATGAATTGTCCGATAAGTATGAAATATATTTCATTCACACCAATAAAAACCGCAATACGTTTATATGCTTTAATTTTATACCGGGTTTTTGAAATATTTATCTTTACTGAATTATTGTACAGGATAACCATAATAAAGTGTAGAGATCAAAAGTTTAAATTTACTTATATTTAGATTATTTTTTAAATAGTTATAAGACCAACGAAGACAAATGAATAAAAAGTATATCATAATGTTTTTATATATATATATATATATATATATATATGTTTTTTATATGTTAAAATTATTAATTTTTTTTTTTTTTTTATTTCTAAAATCTGAAAATTATGTATGGTAAATGAAGTGTCTGGAAAGTGCCCTTACGTTGGTCACATGACCTAAGACTCAAAACTATAACAAAAAGAAAATTTATCAAGATTAGGTCGATTCAAGTTTTTCAAAATATGTTTGAAAGGTGACTAACCACACGTGAGCTTGAGCCATAAACATACCCTTTAGAAATATGACCTAAAACAAAACAGAATATTCAATGATAAAATTATTAAGATTCCGTGCACAAAACGGCATAACAACTTAAATAAATCTAAATATATGCACTCCTGTTTTGTTTCCTTGGTTGCAAAACGTAACCGTAAATGAGTCTGCACACAACAAATTACACGAGTTTGATGCCCTCACAAAGTTTGTTAGGGAACAAGCAAAAATCTTAGGTAGAACTAGGAGGCCACCTGTAATACCGTGTGTGCAAAAAACACAAACATTTAAAAATGCTCATGCATTTATCTCTACAAAGCCTCAAATTAAGAATGTAACCGCACAGAAATGCCCTTTATGTTCACAACCAAGACATCAATTGTACAGATGTCTCTTGTTTCATAAAATGTCCATCGTTGAACGATGGGATTCTGCAAAAAAATACAATGCCTGCTTTAACTGTTTGTCCCTTAAACAGCACAGTTATGTAAAGTGTGCTTCAGAAAAATCTTGTACAAAGTGTCACCGCAAACATCACTCACTTCTACACAAGGAAATAGAGACACCATTAAGGAAAAACAAGATCCTGAAATCGTATAGCGACCTCACTGTCTTAGCCACATCAAGTAGTAGAAATATTACGGATACTATTGTTGCCAATAAACCCATAGTTCAGTCAAATGGGAGTTCATGTCTTTCGGAAATTCAAGTTGCGTCAGTGGTTAATGTGTTGTTAGCTACTGCTATAATCGAAATACAAGATGAGTTTGCAAATTTTCATCGGGTTCGTGCTTTATTAGATAATGGAAGTCAATCTCACTTTATTACACCAGCTTGTTGTGATATGTTAGGTTTACAGAAATCCAACACTGACATTGTGGTTAAGGGGATTGGATCTGGTGGTCTTAAGCCCAAATACTCAACTTCGTTTACATTTCGCTCCACAAAAATTAATTCCGTCAAATATACAATATCGGCCTTAGTAGGACAGTTTTTGATTGATCCGATACCTACTCATCACATTTCAAAAGATCACCTTGCTCATATTAAAGGCCTTGACCTCGCTGATCCTGAATTTGGTACCCCTGGTAAAATTGACATATTACTGGGTGCTTCGCTATGGCCTTACTTGTCAGGTCCAGGAAAGAAATTTGGGCCCCCAAATACGCCGACGGCTGTTGAGAGTTCACTAGGATATCTGATAATGAGAAAGGTTAGAACTAACCAATCCACAAAATTTACTGGCAGTAATTGTCTCATCTTGCAGCCCTCCCTGGCAGATCTAGTTCAAAGGTTTTGGTCGCTTGAGGAAATCCCTGAGTGTAAAATCATGAGTGAAGATGAAAAGAAATGTGAAGAACTATTTTCGGAAACTCGTTCCAGAAATGAGCTGGGTAAGTTTTCTGTGGCGCTTCCGTTCAAACTATCGCCAACATTATTAGGAAAAACAAAAGAAGCTGCTAAAGACCAGTTCCTGTCAATTGAAAGAAGGTTATTTAAGGACCCAGATCTGTATAATCGCTATAAGGAAGTATTGGAAGACTACATTTCTAGGGGATATGTACCAGGGCCCATTAATTAAAATGACAGTGATGCTTATTATATGCCTCATTACGGCGTATATAAGCCAGAAAAACTATCAACCCCGCTCAGAATAGTTTTCAATGCCAGTGCCGTATCCACATCTAGATACTCGCTTAATGATTTGCTTCATACTGGACCCAAACTTTATGCCGAAATATTTTGATATTTTGTTAAATTTTAGGTTGTTTAAAATAGTACTGTCTGCTGATGTTAGTAATATGTATTTACAGGTTAATGTTGACAAAGATCATCGCAAGTATCAAAGATTCGTTTGGAGACCCAATAAGGACAGAGAACTCCAAATATATGAATTTAACACTTTGGTTTTTGGGATCAAAAGTTCACCATATCTCGCTTTAAAAGTATTGAAAATGTTGGCCGATAGTGAGGAAAGTCGGTTACCACTCGCTTCAGAAATTGTAAATCGTGATGTTTACATCGATGATGTGGTCTGTTCTGTTCCTGATTCCAAAACTGCATTGACCCTATATAACCAACTGAACCGACTTTTTGCCTCTGGAGGGTTTAAACTAACAAAATGGTGTTCCAACTGTGATGCTATTCTCAGTGAAATCCCAGAAGAAGAGAAGCTAAATTCTGCCCTCGAATTTAACAAAGAAAGTTCCGCTAAGGTTCTAGGAATGCAATGGTTGCCTCATGAAGATTCGTTTTTCTTTAAAATACTAGTTGAAAATATACACTGTACCAAACGCAATATTCTGTCCATGGTCGCTCGCATATTCGACCCGCTAGGACTGTTAGCTCCTGTAACCATAGTAGCGAAACTCTTAATAAAGGACTTATGGATTAAGCTCGTGGGTTGGGATGAAACACCGCCTCAAAA
Source organism: Aphrophora alni (assembly GCA_963513935.1). Lineage (NCBI taxonomy): Eukaryota > Metazoa > Arthropoda > Insecta > Hemiptera > Aphrophoridae > Aphrophora > Aphrophora alni. The sequence continues at coordinate 79,841,267 of OY740767.1, read as the reverse complement.
TATCATCGATAAATGGAATCGAATTTGTAAAGAATTACCGCTTCTGTCTTAACTTGAAAGTTAGTCGTCATTGTGCAATATGTCCTGGTTTACGAACAACCTTGATCGGGTTTTCGGACGCAAGTGAAAAGGCTTACGGCGCAGTAGTGTATGTGAAAACGGATTTCGGTGATGGAACTTGTAACGTAAGGTTGTTATGTGCAAAATCTAAGGTCGCTCCAAAGAAAGTAGTGTCGGTTCCGAGGCTAGAGTTATGTGCCGCACTCCTGCTTTCAGAACTTATAAAACATATTGTTAAGGTGTTCTCAAGTCGACATTGTAGCATCACAGCATTCACAGATTCAACAGTAACGCTTCATTGGATTAAGTCAGACCCATCTGTATGGAAAAGTTTTATTTCCAACCGAGTTGCAAAAATTCAAGAAAATATAACAATGGATGCATGGAGACACGTATCAGGGCAAGAAAACATCAGTGATTGTCTCTCAAGAGGCCTTAGTCCAGCTGAATTGCTTAATTACCCATGTTGGTTTAATGGACCATCTTGGCTTAGAAAGCATGAAGAAGAGTGGCTACCGTCAACTGCAGCTGAGAAATCATCAAATGACGTAATCTTTAAAGAGACTAAACGGAAAGCTCTCGTTTCTGTTGCAATGCATCAGGAGGAGTTTGTTCTTCAACCATTGCTAGCTCGAGTGTCAACTTATCAGGTGTTGTTGAGAGCCACCGCCATTGTCTTCAGATTTCCTAGATTAAAGTCGATTGTTAAATATCCAATTTCCGCCGAAGACCTAGAAGAAGCGGAATTAACATGGATTAAAGCCGTTCAACGCACCAAATTCAGAGAATGTATTCATCAACTATCTAATAATCTGCCTGCACCAAAAACTTTGCGCTACCTTGATCCATTCATGAAAGAAAATGTATTGAGAGTGGGAGGACGTTTGGAATATAGTGACTTGCCATATAACCAGCGACATCCACTTCTTTTGCCGAAAATGAACAATTTGTCGACTTTCTTATTCATCATTACAATCGAAACAATATGCATACTGGATCACATATAGTCTTAGCCTTACTAAGACTAAAATATTGGATTCTATCTGCCCGTGGTCAAGTCAGACGTCGCCTTCGACAGTGTAACATCTGCTTCAAAGTGAATCCTAAACCGATAACCCCGAAAATGGCACCATTGTCTGAAGCAAGGTTTCACCAAGCAAAAGCGTTTACACATACTGGTGTAGACTATGCAGGACCATTCATGATAACCATGTCCCGCTTAAGAAAAGTAAGACCACAAAAGTCCTACCTATGTCTGTTTGTTTGCCTAGTGGTGAAAGCTATCCACATAGAACTTGTAGCGGATCTCTCCACAGAATGCTTTCTTAATGCCTTAAAAAGGTTTTTATCAAGAAGAGGACCTTGTTCAAAATTATATTCGGATTGTGGAACAAATTTCATTGGGGCCCGCAACCAATTAGAGGAAATACACAAGTTTACCATCTCTGAGGGATTCAGAACCGCCATCGGTCAAGAACTGGCTAGACACAAGGTGGAATGGAGTTTTAACCCTCCGTAATCACCTCATTTTGGAGGGCTTTGGGAAAGCAATGTCAAAAGTGTAAAGAGCCATCTGAAAAGGGTTATTGGATTACAGATCTTAACCTATGAAGAACTGAACACAGTACTAATTCAAATCGAAGCTATTTTGAATAGTAGACCCTTGTCTATACTATGTCATGATCCGAATGCTCCATCCGCATTGACAGCTGCACATTTCTTAACGTTGAGTCCAACTTCGGACTATCTGCCTTCAGTTAACACCCTACAGACACCACTTAACCATCTTAGTCGATACAGATTACTTGATAGGATTGTGCAAGACTACTGGAAACGTTGGTCTCTTGAATACTTACAAGATTTGCAAGTAAGAAGTCGCTGGAGAGAACAGTCAAAACAGCTTAAAACAGGAACTTTAGTGATGCTGATGGATATCAATAATACGTCCCTAAGCTGGCCAATGGGGATTGTCGAGGAGACATTTCCAGGCAAAGATGGAACTGTTCGGGTAGCTAACGTACGAACCAATAGGGGAGTTTATCGACGTCCAGTGATAAAACTATGTCCACTCCCAACGCAGTAAAACCAATTTTTGTGTAACATAAAAGTGATATTTACTTTTGTTGATTTTTCTAGAAGAATAATGTTTTGTTTGATAACAAAAGTGATATTTAATTTTGTTGATTTTTCTAGAAGAATAATGGTTTATTTGATAATAATTTATAGTAACAAGATACTGTGTTTTCAATATTTAGTAGACTACTCAATCTTAAAAAAAAAAAAAAAAATATGGAATTTTATTTTTTCTGAAAATAGTATTTTCAGCGCTGGGGAGTATGTTTGTGCCTGTCGGCAAATAATTTCGTATAAGACAGAGGTAAGGGGAGGGGGTAAGAGCATAGGGCAAGCTACACAGCAGTAGTGTTTGAGCCACTGAAGAATTATCATCGCGTCTCCCTCGAGACTGGACAAGAGATTCACCAGGGTGCACCCGCCTTCTCAACTCGATATCGCAGCATCGGTATCCGTAAGAATCATCATATACAGTCCACATAACAAGTCGGTAAGTCTAACATAATAATATTACCGCCAACGCCAAAACAGGTTGTAATGCTGTATGTGTCGATTTGTAAGGTGTAGCCCATCCAACTGACATCAACGTGGTGTGATTTGCGGCAATTTGAGTTGAGATGTTAAACTTCTTTTATTTAAGACTTTGTGATGTACGAACTGCTTCAAACCTGCAACTGGGACATTCGGATGATATAAAACAAAGTTATATTCATATTTTTATTCAAATATTATTACATTTATGGACTTTTATTTAAATACCAGACATTCTACTTCACGATGTGACACGTGATACCCTACCTTGCTACAGCAGTTAGGCTAGAAGTACTAGTATTCACTCTCTTTCATATCAAAAGTTGATCGTGTTCCACGTTTTTCTAGTCTATGATTATTATGTTATATTAATTTTATGTTCTTGATGTAGGTTTAAATTATTATGTATATTTCATGTTTATCAATCACTTTATTATTTAAAACATTGCCCACATGCAATTTCGAGAACAATTATTCAATTTGATATTTTGTTTAAAACTGTGAGAGATTTCCGTAGACTTGTATGTTATATTAAAATTAAAGATACTCATTGTTTTCTATGTACTATTGTAAAAGTTAGTCAATATCATAGTCATAATGGACTGTCCCTTTATGGTTATATAGTGAGTTTTGTTTTTATATGTTTCCTTTTCTATAGATTAGATCTAATGTTGGAGATGTAGTTATTCAGTAGCCTGATCTATTCTTAAATCTGATTAGCTTACAATCTTATGTGACTTACTTATTTTTGCAATATTTATGTAATAATTTAAAGGTGTCTCTAAGATCAAAAGATTTAGCTTACTGTGGGATTTGATTGTAACTGAGGAGGATATAACTAACAATGAACGGGGGTGGCGCGCATATATATATATATATATATATATATATATATATATATATATATATATAGACTACTCGTTAGTTAATGTACGATCAATTGGAGTTATTGTCATAAATTCGTATCATGACTTTCTGCCCTTCGACCCGTTTGCTTTTAGTGAGCTGAACATTACAAATAGTCCAAAAAAATGTATGTAAGCTGTTATCCAGACTCCGAAATTGTTACTTAAAATGCTTTACCACTTTAACCTGGAAAATAAACATAACTTGAAATTTTTTCAACCTTAGGAATTTGCTGAATATTATATTATTGGTCAATTGTTATGAACCATATAACCATACAATGATAAAACATTCTACTTTTTTACAGATTTATAAAATTTAATGTACACGCCCATAGAACAGATCAGCTCATACTGAGACTGTATTCAAAAGAAGTACTAGGACCTACGTAAGGTAAAGCTGCGTATAATAATTCAACTGAATTTAGACATTAGTTTTCACATACCCATTTCTTTTAAAAATTGAAATGTAAGTTGTTTTGTTATTACGTTCAAAACTTTGTCATAATGATATTCAAGAGGTTGATATTGTAATATTGAACAAATATTTTCTCTGTGCATTGTGCGTACTAAACTTTTTAAACAATTGTTATGAGATAATAATATTTTAAATCATGATTAAATACCTACTTAAAAACAAATACAAAAATTTCAAACTTTAATACATATATTTAACAATAAATTTAATATCCTGTTATAGAGAATTTTGTCTCGTAGGGTTGTTATTATAACATTATTTGCACTGTAAATTTAAAAAATATATATGACAATGATTTGGATAAAACTTAATAAAATAATACGGTTTTGTACTCTCTAAATGCATTTGAATAATAATGAAAATCTCTTAAATACGGAAATATTTGGTTGTGATTTTTATTATACTACTAAATGGTTATAAGTGTATTATAAATGGTTGTATATAAAGAGAAATATATTAATCCAGGATTTTATAGTCAGAAAGTTGTATGATTTATTGTTTTTGTTTAAAAACTTGCATCAACGGTGTAACATATGGTTCAGACGATGTATGGCTTAAGTCTAGGTAATCTCACATCCTCTTACTTTACTCTTACCATACAGTTGATATTTTGATCTTAGTAAAAGTTCTGATCTCTAAACTTAATCCATTTCTGTTTTAAAAATATTGCTATAAATGTAAATAAACTGTTTTAAACACTACAATTGTTATTTAGAACAAAGTCCTTCATTTCTGCAAACCTCAATTTTGCCTTTACACATCTATTATATGTACGAGTAAAACTATAATACATAAACATAAGTAAATGCATATATTTAGTATCACTTAACACATTTTTTTAAGAATTTCGAAATTCTAATAATGTGCACTGTAAAATTGTCAGTAAATAAGTATGAGACCATAGTAAAAATCGTAAAACTTTAATAATTTAAATTGGTGTGGTAAATTAATTATGGATAATAACCTTAACGTTTGCTTTTTAAAACACATTCTTTGGAGGAAATGCCGAATCTAAATACGTTGTGTTTAATTCAATAGGGGCTTTCCTTTGTGATAAAAAAAAGAAAATAATGAGTAATTAAAAGCGATTTTGAGAAAATAATTTTCTTTAATTTTGGAACATTCTAATTTTACATTATAAAATTACCTCTGTAGTGTGTGTATATATATATATATATATATATATATATATATATATTGTTCAGTACAAACGCCCTTTTTAAAATTACCGCTCTTCGTACCATCAGCTGTGCTATGCAAAATATTACGGTGCCTGTTCAAAACAGAAAAAGTAAGTTAATTATTTATGGCCCGCCTCATTCATCGTCCGATGTCCATGCCAGCAAGCTGATTGGTCGAGAGTTTGCAGCTAAAATTTTACATACGCTTTCCCAATAAAAATAAAGGTCAGTCATCATCGAGTCGTCATCTATCATCGTTCGCTGGCGGTCTCACGCGCCTCAAGTACGAGGTAAATTTTACTTTGTCTTCGCTATTTACTGCAAGGCACGCTAACCATTTTTACTTTTGGATTTATCCAACGCAGCATAATTCGAAATGCCGTTTTATTGCTAAACTACGCCATTAATGATTTAAAATCAAAATAAATCTGAGGCATACCGCTGGTCTTTAAAACACTAACGTTACCTATAAAATCTGACTTGTATATTTCTAACTTGCATTTAACGAAACTCTTGTACATATATGTTATGCTAAACATTTATTTTGAATTTGTGAATTGTGTGTATCGTGAATGAAGAGAAACATTTTCGATTTTGGAGAGAGCTCTCATCCACAGCCAACCGCCATCTTGATCAACGCATCGTTCTAAACATGTGGGACAAAAGTACTGTAAAACTTATATTCAGTTTATATTTTTTTTTTGTAGTATTAGTATATATACGATCTTTCACAGTTCCTAAACACTTAAGTTTAGGTGGTCCTCCGGTTTCATTCAAAATCACTTTATTAAATATCTTGGTCATCACGAGACCGGGTATATTAATTTTACTACACATAATTTCACCCTTTATCAACCATATATACCATGTGTCCATAAAGTCCCACCCCCTCTCTTATTTTTTCAATTAATAGAAATAGACAGATTTGCTTTGGGGAAAGTTTAGATAACCAAAGGAGGGGTTTTTTGAAGTATCAAAATTTTCAACCCTTACCCCCTAAATGGGGTAGTTTGGCGGTATGTCAAGAATTTTAAATAGCAACCCCTATTGAGTGATACCTCATTTTAAAGGTCTTTACAAAATAAGAATAATGGCGCAAACCAGAGGTCTCTAAGTTCATCCTACCTAACATAGCAACCAATCGAATTGTGAATTTTACGTCAATAATTAGACCGGAAATGTTACGAAATGTACAACAAGCTTTTGAGTCCAGAATCTATTTCTGCCAAAAAGTAAATGGTAGCCATTTCAAGAACCTAATATGAGCTAAAGAAACAAGATAAGGCTCTTACCATCGTTTTAACAACATAGAGCAATTTGTAATGTAATAAAAACTACCTGGAGTTTGTAGGTTAACATTCACCATTTTGAATAGAGAAGAGATCGCGAACTCTGGTTTTCACCATTCTTTAAGTTTTTGTAATCACTTCAAAATGAGGTATCACTTGAAGGGGGTTTAAATTTAAAATTTTTGAGTTGCCCCCAAAATCCCCCATTTTTGGGGGACACTCAAAATTTTCAAAATCATAAAATGAAACTTCCTGCTAAGATTGCACGACCACCAAAAGGATATCTGTATATTTACTTAGAAAAATATTAGAGGGGGGGGGTCTTGACTTTTTATACACCCGGTATATTGTTTTATATCCGTCGTTAAGATAATCTAATTCCGTAGAACGTTTTAACCTATATAATTTTTAGTCTCGGTTCTAATGAAATAAGATACGTTGTGAAGCTGAATAAGAACTCTAAACTTTACTACCTTAACGTGACGTAAGAAGTACAAGTGGGTTTTATTAAACGTTGGTGAACTAGGTCAGTGAGTTGTAAATATTAAAAAAACTGTGTTACATTTGTTGATACTAAAGAAGTAGGTGGAAAAGAGACACAATCAGATTCAATTTGTATCTGATAAAGTGCATACCTTTCAACTATGAAGAATAAGGCTCATATGATGTCAATGTGTTTGTTGTTTGTTATAATCTATAATTTATATGTCATCATACAAATATTTTGGAGAGCTGTTAGTACGATGTATATTAAACTTGAGTATACGTATTATTGGAATTCAAATCAAATTTTTTATTTCATCAAAATATATTAAAGAAAATGCATTACCTATATAAAATTATTAAATTATCCCCACAAAAACTGCAGTGGGAGTAGATCAAATAGAGAAATAATTGGGAAACAAAGTTTATAAATTGGCATAATTTCCTTAAATCATGCAAAGGAATATAATGAAATAATTAGGAAGCGTATAGTTGATTCATTTATTTCTTACATTACTTTTATGTGAAGTTTTAAGTGTTTTTTTTATTGTAAAACAAAGTAAAACTTAAATTATTTAGATAATAGTGTCAAGAAATAATTTTTTAAATTATGAAATTAAATTATGAGAGAGAGAGAGAGAGAGAGAGAGAGAGAGAGAGAGAGAGAGAGAGAGAGAGAGAGAGAGAGAGAGAGAGAGAGAGAGAGAGAGTTTCAACAATATAAAAAACATGGTTTTTAGACAAAGTTTGAAATTAAAATTGTATTAATTAAAATAAAACTACTTTTATTTTGTTAAATATTTTATGTTCTCAGTCTTCATATCAAAAAAGGCAAATATATTATAAAATTAATCATTGCTTGTACAGTTTCGTAAAATAAATATAAATAAAATGTTAAAATTTACGTCGTTAAAAATATTAAAATTAATTAATGAAGATCATTACTTCGTGTTCTTTCTATATCTCATGACAAAATTGTTTTATAAAAAAAAAATGATTTGAAAAGGTTAATAGTTTTTTATGAAAGTTTAATGTATTTTTAAGAGTTTGTAACACTTCTTGATAATTTTAATGCAGAAGTAAATTCCAATTAATCGTACAGAAACAACTATCCCTATCAAAGTCGCCAAGACAAAAAACCAAAACTCATTACTACTTTGGGTATTCTCATCGAGCACTTTGGTTTTGGTTAAAGTTTATCATATTAGGATGTGTTCGTAAATGTATGACCAACTCTAATATTACCCGACTTGTGGGAAACATAGTATGACAAAGCCCTGTTTAATAACAATTCGATTAGTGTGAGCACATCTAAAATTATTAACTTGACAAATCATTAAGGTCATCAGAAATGAACTACATTTTTTCTTGATTATTTATTATGGTATTTGAAAAAACGGGTTTCAAAATTTAGAGACAACCATGTGCATATAACACTTAAATAAATGAAAACTGAAAAACCATACATTTCTCATTAAAAAAAATACGCCAACAAAAACGGACTTCATCGTCATCAAACATTCCCTTAAGTCTGATCAACTTAAGTAAACATCCAAGTTTGAGTGCGCGCAAACAACCGGCAAATCAGCTGTGTTTAAATAGTTCGTTTACTAACACTAACTGATTTCTTAGAACTACTATCATTACTTTATGTCAAGATATTTATTGGCAATTGGAATCCTGCCGTTGAGGTGTACGAAACACATATTAATAACTTCTTTTGTTGAAACTTACTGCTACAAAGTCTTAAAATATCAAAAAATACAAGTTTATCAATATGTGAACTATTCTTAAATAATTCCTTTTTTTTCCTTTGCACATGTTATACGATCATTTTATATTTTATATGAAATGGATTATTTGCATTGAACAATTAATTACAAACATTAAATCAGACAAAATTTAAAGAAAATTTGAAACATGACATGTAGTTTTAAAATTTTATTATTTTCTTAATAATTCTAAACTAAGCAGTTTGAACACTAAATTCATTGAAATTGTAAAATATGGCAAATTATTTATTACATATTAATAATAATGTAATTTATTATAGCAAAGTAATATATATTAGCTATCACAAAAGCTCTAGCATATGTTCTGATTTTTAAAATCATTTACTTATGCTATTGTACTATTATATTCGAACCTAAGAGTAGGGACAATATATTACATTACTTTGTTCTTCAACACAAGAGTGTATATATATTATGTTTCTTTGTTTTGGTTTTGTGTCTTTCGGATGTTTATGTGTAAGTGTTTTATCCCATTTATAATTTGTTCAAACCATGGATATGGTTTAATTCGAGTTAGTGATTTTGTTATGTATCAATATACTATGAAATAAACTCCTGATAAGTCGATTTCATTATATCTGTTCTCTTAGAATAATTCGGCTTTAAATGGAAATATATTCTGTTTTGATATATTCTGTCTTAGGTTTAATTAAAACATGTTTCTTTGTTTGGTGTTTTTCATCTTACTGATGGGTAAATAACAAGATGACGCCCATAGATGTATATATTTCCTTTTCAGATAGGGACTTTTAAAATACAATCACGGAATACATATCCAGCCTATTTGTTTAGTATTGAGACCCGGACCTTCCACCTGAGCCATTTGAAGGCTTCAACGTTACAGATATTATTCGAAGTTACAGTCGTTACAGAAACTACATAGTCGTTTACGTAATATTGTAGGTTAAAAACGATAAAAGAGAACTAAATGAAGAAGAAAATGTATAAAATAAAATAAGTAATAATATCAGGTCATTAAAATTTAAAATTATAAAATTCATATAATAGTAATAACACAGATAGAATATAAAATAAATGAAATACATATAACAAAATATTACAGTAAAATATAAAAAAGCATAAATATCCGCAGTTGCAGTCGTCAAAGATTTTAACAACAATACTTGATGAAATTGCAGTATTACATTAAACTGTACAATAGTATCGTCGACAATTTTCAAATTGGACTTCTTTTTTTTGTTAAATTTGTTTCAAAGACTTAATACAATTAATTGATAAAATACAATTTATTGAAACTTTTGGATTATTTCAAATATGTCCTCTAAAAATTCAGCACAACAAATTTTGTTGTTTAAATCAACCACTAAATCTTTAGTGGAATGAATGAATACATATTTGAAATTTTTTAGACATAATAAATATAATGACCAAAAACCATCTTTCTCTCTCTGGTGAATTAAAAATGTGTATATAAGTATTTATAGAATATATTTATATTTGCGTTATCGATATAAATTCAAGAAAACACTTTCTAATTTTACAACTATAGTCTATTTTTTGTGTTTCTATGGTTTTATATTTATCTAATGTTATAGATTTACTTAAATGTATTGTTATTTGTACTTTTTAAATATTTATTTAACATTTAGTTACAAATTTATATGAAACCTTTAAATTCTCAATTCTCTCTTTTTTTTTATTTCCACAAATGATTAACGAAAGTATTTCGTTTTCTTTAAATATTGACAGTATCATAAATCGATTATTAAATGCTCGTGGAAAACAACCAACAGTAATACTAGAAATAGATGAAAGAGAAATAATATCAATGTGTCTTAACGCCGGAAAGATATTACTCCAACAGCCAATGCTATTGGATCTTACTTCTCCAATCAATGTCTGTGGAGACATCCATGGTCAGTATGAAGATCTCCTACGTGTATTTGATTTGGGTTTGCCTCCACCTGACAGTAATTATCTTTTCCTTGGTGACTATGTTGACAGGGGAATTCAATCAATTGAGACGATATGTCTGCTACTGGCCTATAAAGTAAAATATCCCCAGAATATATTCCTCTTACGTGGTAACCACGAGTCAGAGACTATGAATAAATTATACGGATTCTACTACGAGTGTAATCTAAGATATAGCTCCAAGTTATGGGAGACTTTCAACTGTTGTTTTGATTGTTTGCCAGTGGCAGCGATAATTGAAGAAAAAATATTTTGTTGTCATGGAGGTTTAAGCCCTGAACTGCTTAGCATGGATCAAATACGGGAGTTACAAAGACCCACTGAAGTGCCTGATAGTGGGATTTTATGTGACCTACTGTGGTCGGACCCTGACTTAAACACACCAACTTGGGGGGAAAACGCGAGAGGAATTTCATATACATTTGGTATTGAAGTTATAAACGATTTTCTTCTGAAATTCAATTTTAACTTCATTGTAAGAGCACATCAGGTGGTGGATGAGGGATATGAATTTTTTGGAGAAAGCAATCTAATTACGTTGTTTACAGCTCCGAGATATTGCGGACAGTTAGAAAATGCAGGAGCGTTTATGAAAGTGAAGGAGGACTTATCAATATCTTTTGAAATATTACGGTAAAATTAAAAATTTATTGCAACTTACACTGTTCTAAATGTACATTGTTTTTACATCATGGGTATGCATTGAATATAAAAATACGAATAGAACTAATAATTTGCTGTTCGCCAATCTAGAAAAATTAATTACCATTATATATTGATATATTTTATATAATAATATTATTCTAGAAAAAAATATTAATTTTTAAATGTATATTGTGTATATTAGAACTTTCGCAAATATATTATGACTGTGTTAAATAAAATTATTGTTGTCACACATTGTTTCTTACTTATTATGAAAAACGTGAATTTTTTTTTTCATTATTGTAAATATTTATTTTATGGATATAATTTAATAATATAGTTAATTACCTTAGATGTTGTCCTCAGTCCGTATTATGTTATGCCTACAGCGCTCTTTCGGCGAACACTGTCGGCTTCGTCAGGCCCGCACTAACACATATAAACACGTAACACAACACAACACTAACACATATAAAATCAGAGTATGACTCGTCATACATAAGTAATAAAATTGTTTGTGGCCACATTATAGGGTCTTATTATACTTTATAGGATATAATTTATTATTAATAATATAAATCACATTAATTTATATAAATAGTAGGCCTACTTGTATTTTTTGTATTTATTTTTCAATACAATAAAACATTATTTTTTTAAAATTATTATTCACCTTTAAATGAAAAATTAAAATTTATATCGACGCAAATGGACGAGATAAACTTCGATCGGCATACAGATGTAAACTCTATTTGATTTTGATGTATTATCTTACCACAGCTTTTTACCAAAGTTTGTTTTTTGAATTTCAAGAGGGAGAGATCCTTAGAAGATTAATTTTTGGAACCAGGTTGGTAACATGCTTGAAAGAAAAGAATTGGAATTTCAATTGACCTGCGATTTATTTAACTTAAAAATAATTAAGTCAACCATTTACACACAAAAAGCTTGTAACACAGATTACTAAATTGACTTATTTAATTATTAAACAGAAATATATGAAAGTTAATAATTGAAAATATTTATATATTTTTTTTACATTATCATACGTCCCAAAAGAAAGTTTTACATTATTATTTAAATTACCCCCCCCCCCATACAATTAGTTACTGAGTGAATTTTAAAAAGACAAGAAACATTTCATCAAAATATTGAAAATTACAAAATTTAGTTTTAAAATAACGTATTTTAAGGTTAACAACTTTTGACTTATGAATTACACATAATCTATGACAATTTATTAATTAAACCTCTATAACTAAGTTGGCCAACTGAAAAGAAAAAAAAATAGTTTTAAACATGTATTTTAAGAAAAGTAATTTTATTTATTCAGATTATATTTTAATAAAAATATTATATTGACGTCAGTAGTTTTTTTTTTTTTTTTTTATTTTGAAGATTAACCCCTTTGGGGTCGTGAAGCCGAAAAATGCATGCGATCCCATCCAAATTTAACTTTATGTTTTGTACATATTATTTTATTATTTTTTTTTTACAAAAGAAATAATACCAATTCTAGCTCATTTAACATTTAAAATTATTGCACACAGACAGTTCAAGTTTTTTTTTTTTTTACTAAGATACACTTTCAGACTAAATTGTTCATTATTTTGACTTTTCTATTTTTTTATTTATGACTTAGGAAGTCCTCAGTTTTTGCATGAACTTGAAACTCTGCTAAACTTAATTTCTTGTTCCATCTTGCTTAAACCAGCTTTTGCTGCACAGAAATAATACATGTGACGGTTAACAAAGCACAAGCAATCTTAGACATGTTTATGAGCAACATATTTTTATGTAATGAAGTTATATTTTCAAAAAAAAGGCAATTTCTCTTAATGTAAAATGCTATATATATATATATGTGTGTATATATATATATATATATATATATATGTGTGTGTGTGTGTGTGTGTGTGTGTGTGTATTCACAAAAAAATTACAAAATGACTTTCCATTAATAAAGATAGAAAGAAAGCTTTTGCTTTTGTCTGAATTTTAAACTGGCACAATTTATAAGCAATTCAATATTAGTTGCAATAAAAATAAATGATTCATTAATTATTGCCTTTATTTTATAATTAGCTCCAAATTATAATTTGATTTTATAATGTAGGTTAATTACTTTGATTTTACAAGATTATATGAATTTATACTTTAAAAGAAATGACAGATAACTTAAAATTTAATTATGATTGAAAGATTTCTAGATTTTACATTCCTGTAATAAAAATACATTTTTCTTAATATGGTCAACTTAATCTACTCAAAAGAAAATCACTGAGTTACCTGGTTTGAACGCAAGAAACCCTTACGAAGTTCGAAAATGATGAAAGACTTTAGGTAACCACTCCATTAGAATATGTACATTTACACACGTTTTTAGTATCGGTTCATTTTAGTATTTTTTATTGTTCTTGCACGGAATTTAGATTCATTTTTTTTTTTTTAATTAAGAAGACTATTTTACAGTCAGAAAAAGGCGTGCGCACAACATTTCATTCGAACCGCACGTTCTAGACTCTTTCCTTGAAGTAATCTGCAAAGGTCGAGGGCAGAGTTGTCAGGTGAGGTCGTCTTCAGAGCCTGTCAACCAGATCGCAGCACATGATAGACGGGCAACATTTAGGCATTTATGTAAATCTTAAAATTAAACTGCAATGTGGATAATTTAGACGTTACAAGCTTGTGGCAATATTTCTAGTACAAAAAAGAAGAAATTAAATTGAACCTCTAACAAACCTACTCCAGCGGACACTTACAAACAACTTAGTTATCATTTCCACAAAATAATATTTATAGATTTCTATTTTTTATTATAGGTTGATCAATTTCAATTATATAGACGATACATTCGTCATCTTATGTTAATGTTTATGATTTTGTTTATTAAGAAAACTGTTCTACGTTAGAAAAGGGTGGTGAAATATAACAAGTTGTAACTTCAGAAATTAAATCTTTTTTATGTAACTAAATTTTTATTTGTTGAAAGCATTATATAATAAGTGATATTATAGTGTGGTTTCCCTTCTTCCCCTGTTTCTTACCCTTAATTGAAATTAATGTGTCTGGTACATGAACTATAGAGATCCTCGATTCGTCGCAGTTGAATATTCTATATGGGGAATTGTATGTCATTAATATAATATCTTTCACGTACTTCAGATATACTCGATTCTTCAGTATTTCGAAGTTTTTATTGGGTATGACGTTTAAAAAATACCAATACATATAATTTCTTCTATTATCTAATATTATTTATTCTATGAGGATTGTTGATAATTTCGCCAAAAGCATACGCTATTTTACGGTCACTATTAATAGACAATCCATGGAATTATTTATTTATTTTCAGAAGACAATCTTAGAGATTTTGTTAATGTTGAACATTTAATGTAGGTCTGAACCGACCTAATCCCGGATTAAACTCGTGGTAGAGTTTCAATCGCTTACGTAAACTGAAATGTGGTATATAATATTCTCCGGACAGCTGATTCCTTACATTTCTCAGCCTGGACATCTTATCTCTCATGATTGAAACAAGAGTTATTTCATAATGAAGGCTCTTTTAGTTGTATTTACATGTTTTCTCTTCAAAAGTGTAATTTCTGTAAGGAAAGCGTCTGGAGCTTTATTTAAAATTGTTTCCTTTTTTACTAAACTTAAATAAAAGTTGATAAAGGTTTCACGGGAAATTAGAAATGCGTCACATCATTTCTAAATAATACATGTGTAAATATTTAATTCAGATTGCCATATGTCGAAAACCGAAAAATGTAATGTGAAAATTAAAATTATTTCAATTTTATTAAACATAAATGTAATATAATTTAATTAATTAAATAAGGCTATGCAGATATAATTTTAGGGTAAATAAAGATAGGTAATAATAAATTCAGTATTTCTTGGGAATTATAACAGAATGTAACTATGTCACCTTATAGTTCTAGTTAATATTTTATAGTACTGTGATGAACGAGACAAAACTGCTGTTAATATTCTACCCATTAAAATAAACTAGTTGTAAACAGAAACTGGGCCAGTGATATATTATGAAACATTACCCATCTACCAGGAGCATTCTGATAAATCAATAATTGCAACTTGAAGTTAGTCTTGTTTTAACCTAAATTAATATTCAAGTTTACAACAGAGCTGTGCTTGAGAAATTAACAGAAACACTGGAATGATTAATAATTCAATACAGCTATTTAGATTATATATTTACAACTTGCATTAAAATAACTCAATCTTTTTACTAATTTTCAATAAGTAACTAAAATGTACATAGAACATGGATTATATAATTAATAAATTTAAAAAATATTAGATTTTCTCAGTTTTCATACTATTATCAGAAACACTGAAACAAATTTGGTAGTAGTAAGGGTTCAACAATCTCTTTTACAAATAAATGAAGTAATTAATAAATCGTGAAAACGATGTTTTAAATTTTCAACATTTTACCCCCTTATACATAATTCCGCATTATTAAGGTGAACTCACTTTCAATTAAAGTTTGAGCTTTTACAAATAGAACCATAAAATCTACGTATAGTCAAGCTTCTAATTTTTATAACATTTCATTCATTGCTGGATTAATAAAGACAAACTTTTATGTAAGAATTTAGTAGCTGAAATATCCTCTTTACTAAATTAGATTTTATTTTCTATAAATATTACTGTAGGATATAAAAAAAAGAAGTTACCTTTGAGTTATTAATTAATAAAGTAATTTAAATATTATTTTTACAATTACTTTGATGTATTTCCAACATTAGAAGATATATAAAAACATAACGTTGAAGGCATTAACTTATTTCTGAAAGACGATGGAAGAGAAAGTTACCTTTAGTTTCTATGAAAACTAAATTTTAATTGAGTAACGTGCTGTGAATTATTAACAACTTTCGGAGAGTTACTAATTACACATTGACTCTTTTTATGGTTCTTATTCAAAGCAAGACATATTCAGATAATGAGAATCAGCATAACATCATTTAAATTCTGGTACAAATAAAACTAGCAACGACAGTTCATTCAAAGGCACAACTCGTTCATTAAAAAGAACTTAATATTATCAATTATAAAAAATCTAGAGTTTTCTATCCTTCACTGCTTATGTATAGTTGGAGATATCACAAATAATAATATATTGAGGGTTTTAAATATTACAATAAAAAATAGAGATTATATATCTTTATTCATTACCATAATTAAATATATATATTCTGATAGCTAAAATGAAAAGGGTAAATATATAAATCAATGATAACAAACTATATACAATTCTGACTTTGTATATTAAACGGAGAAACTAAACAGAGTTTTAAAATCAGATGAGGATAATTTTAAAATACATTGAATGTTTTAAGTAAATTATTTCCATTACAATTAGATAAAAAGAATGGAGTAGAAATGTTTTTTCTATAGTGAGTTTATAAACAGTAAAACGCTATAAATAATTTGGGTATAATAAGAAATCTTTCTTTACTATTTTATACAGGAAATTAGTCCAATTTCTACAAATCACAATAACAGCTAATACCAAAATCGAAAGAGGAGCTTACAATAATGAGTTAATAATAAATCATAGATGTACATATATTTAAAATAAATATACATTAGAGACACAGTTTCATCTCTTGTCTCTAAATCGATGGTCTAAATTAAAAGTCAGGTTGTGAAGAAAAAAAATTTTAACTGTTCTAAAAACATTTCTTATGCAATGCAACATTCTCAACACTATTCTAATAACCGTAGTAGTGTAAACTCTTTATATCAAATAATATTTTTGTTTATCATCACACTCTCAAACCATAATAGAGCTTCTCTCAAGAAAACTGAAGGGTAAAACTAGATATCTTGGGTTATCTCTGAATTCCACTTTTCAATACGATATTCCTATACAGTTTAATCAACTTAATCAACAATGATGTAAACATAAAATACAAAATAATTAAATACAATATTTAGGTAATGAATTATGTAAAAAAATAGTTTATTAAGGTTGTATAAAAAGTAATTTTTATAAACGTAATCTTTTACAAAATATGTTTATCATTTACCTATTAAAAAATATACAATTAATTATAAACAAAAGAAATAACAGTCTATAAAATATCAAGAAATACGAGATGTTATTATTATTTCATGGGTTATATTATAACAAGTAATATATTATCACAAAGTCTGGCTTACAGAAAAATGCAATCAAATTTATTTAGTTTTGTAACACTGTTTTGTCTAATAAATAATACTGTTTATATCGTTTAGTAGTATTATAATCTAGCAATTAGTGCAATCATTTCACTACAAACCAAGCAAAAGATAATAAACACTAGTTTATATAATGACATTATATATTTTTGTATTAATAGTTTTATTGATTTTATTTCACTAACAAACTGTTGAATGTTAAACATTAATGAAATAAAGAAATTAAGCTCCAAAATAAATTTATAACTATCTATTCCAAAGCAAAATTAGTGAACGTAACAGAACTATTATATACAGAGACACAGTTTGATCAAAACAACAATCACTCAAAGTTTGGGAAATCGTATATTTTATAACAATACTCATGACAACTCATTCTTCTAAATACTAGACGAGTCTAATATGACCATTCGATTTTGTCAAAGTTCAAGGTTGAAAGTGTTTACACCAACTCTGTTTATTGAATACAAGAGACACTGAGGGTTCCTAATCGTCGTAAAAGGTAGGCAGCCAATATGCATTTAGCTAATGAAGCTTGCGTCTTAAAATGTTGGAGCTACAAAATATGAACACTCAATATTTGAAATACTGCCTTAATCATGATGAATTTTTAACTGAAGTCATTAAAAAAAATTAGTAATAAACTCTTAATATTTGAACTTGTTAAAGAGTTAGATTAAAAGGGTAAATATTGTTCAGTCATTGAAACCTGTTTTTCCTAACCATATAAACTGTGTTAAACTAAAAATAAATATAACAACTTCCTCTGCTCTATTTTTTCTTCTCATCACATCCTTGCACATGGATTCATATTTATTATCCACAATAGCTTTAAATCTTTCAAAGACGTTATTCTTGATATCTATTCCATACAAGGTCAAATTAGAAATGGATAAATGCAGCAGTTCTTACGTAAGATTCTAGTTGACGTTAATAGGACTCATATGTAATCTCTTCCAATGGAGGGTTTATACATTCAATATAAAATAATTTACTTGTTATAAATAATTGAAAGTGCATATTATTATTAACAGGGAAACACATTTAACTTAACAATTATTGTTCTCGGCATTGTAAAGTTAGTAATAAGACAATGTGTTAGTAATTATGTTTACATATAATTGAATATTCATTATTTATTAAGTTCCGAATACATAGCAATTAAAATTTTAATTAATTTTTAATTGAACTTTAAAATGTAAGGGAATCGAGCATAATTACCTTTCATATTACTAATATACAAAAAATATTACCTAGCTAAGAGTGTAGCAAGATATGAAATGATTTGTATTTAGGTTTTCAGAGCAACAATTAATTATACAAAGCAATTAGTTTCTTCTAAATACATAAATATATGGTTTATTCCGAAAATGATTATATAAAATAATTAGTAAGATAAACAAAGGCAGTAAATATAAATAATATTTAATAATTTGTTTAAAAAAGAATTATTGATGATATTGAACTAAATACAATAATATGTACGTTTAATAAATACATTAAAAATTTTAATATTTAGTTTATTACTAAAAAATAAATTTGAAGCAAGTTCAAGGTTATCTTATGTTGCAATATTCACATTGCATAACCAAGAAAAAAATTGCAAAACAAAAACAGTATATTGTACATTATAGGTAGTTTCAAGTCGCAGTGGAGCAGAGTTATTTGAAAATTATAGCTCCCGCACCCACAAAAGGCCCGGCCCCTACACGACAGGTAAAAAACACACTTTCTATATAAAAACTATAATATGTGTAACTTAAAATATCCAAATTAAACTAAAATATTTGTAATTTCCGTGATGTTGTGAGAAAAATTAGTCAAAACAACAAACACATCATTGCGATGAAGGATTTCTAAAGCAAACTTTTAACTGTAGTACTTATTACAAATTTTATTATTAAGTAATAACTATGTTGGTAATATTGCGATAGTTATAAAAAAAATTACCTAACATGGTGATAACTTTTATATTTATGCTGAAAAACTACTTAGTAAAAAATACTGTATATTCAACGTAATTAAAATTCATGTTTTCTGTATAGTATTTGTAAAAAAAAAAAAAAATTGGTTTTTTTTTAATGTTTTACAGTAAAAAATATTTTGATATAATACTTGTACAACAGTATTCCTTAACCTATTATCGGGTGCAGTATGTAATTAAAGTAAATTATAATCCACCAAAACTTACAAATATACAAAATAATTTGTTCTAGCACTGTCATTTTTTACTTTAAAAATACTTCTTAAACATATGTGTTCAACAAACAACAGCTGGTAGTAATAATATTACACATAACATATGGTTCGGAAAATTGGTTTACCTCTTAAGCCAAAACGTTTTTATTAAATTTTTGTTAAATTTAGGAATAATTGAGAGTCTAAGAAGGGGACAATTATTAATTATTACTTTTGCACAAATATTTCCGTACTCAGTATTTAGGGCAGACATAAACCGTAGCTTTGTGTTCGACTTTTCGTTCAATACATTTTAATATTGAAACCAAACAATTTGTAGCTATTTTCCAAGTAACTTCAAATTAATTGTGATAAGCAAAAAATACAGTAATAATAATAATAACAATAAATCAAATCTAGTTATTTGTACCATACAATGAATAGAATCGTGTTAACAGTAATATTTACAAACAAATATATTTGTTAATTTTGTTAAGTGATTGTTGGTATAATTGAGGTATTGTTGAGGTATAATTTTTACATCTTTCTATGCTCTAACTTTCCTGCACTGAGACTCTTTCCTTTCATTTACATACAATCGGTGACTTTGTTTATATTAAACTAATTTTACAAAGATAAGTATCAAATTTATGAATACTTAAACTATGGAACAAGCAATAATGTGAAGACGCTCAAAGATTTAATATAGCGTTGTGTTTTAAAGAAAACATTAAAAAATATTTCAAAATCGAGTGTTAAACTAATCAAACTTATGTTGATTACATTTGTATTGTTTAAAACAATATTTTTAATTCAATATAAATTATTAATAAAGGGTTTAATATGCCGTTGTGTTAGGAGGAGGGTGGGAGTTAATACACATACATATTAAATAAAATATAAATTGTGATTATAGTTAATTAAATAGAAACTACTATTAAAAGGCTTTTCATTATATTTCAAGAATATGAGTTTTTTATTAATTTCTTTGTTTGAACATCGTAAACCCCATGTTGTTCCTTAAGCATTTGTTTCTTTCATAATGTATAATTATTGTTGTCTTATGATCATGTTTATCTTTTTATCTCAAAACTTCCTGATGGTAAAATTTTTGACGTCAAATATTGCAGATATTTTCAAAAATAGTTTCTATCTCAGGCAATGATTTCAGTCAGGGTTCAGAAAAGAATTGCACATTTTTATATCTTTATCTAATAATTTAATTTGTGGATTGTATCAATGATAAAAATTAAAAAGTAATGATTTTTTTTTATCTGTAATTGTTACTGTTTTAAATTTCTTAATTATTGATGAATGATAACCATCAACTGTTGCAATGTATTTTTCAGTGCATAATTATTTCAAAATATGTTTTTGCTTATAGACAATACATTAATTTTCTTCATTATTAATTGTGACAGATAAGATATAGTTTCAATGTCACTGGTGAAATTTGTATTATGTGGATGTTTACCTTTTTAACAAATAAATTATTTAAAATTTTCTGCCCCTAAACAATACGATTGCACTGTCGAAATAATGATAAAAGCAATTTATACTATAAACATCACGAAAATACCTATTAATGTAAGGTAGTATTATAATTCAATCAAGGATTTGTAAAAAATTAACATACGCAATTTACTGGACTTCAGGATAATGTATATGTATATATCATTTTATTTGCAAAAAAGCATGCTCTAAAATTACAATTAAAATACATGTATGATATTAAACGTTTATCTTTAAAGTACGATTTGAACGAAATTAATATCCACAGTAAGTATTTCATGGATGAGATAATATTTTTATCGATTAAGTTAAATGAAGATTGTGCTGAAATATTTTCAAGAGTCAACATGAGTGATTTTAATTTTTTTTTTTTTTTTTTTTTTTTTTTTATGTAAACTAAAAGAAGGCAAAATATTCAACAAATAAATTATTGATTTGATCTAAAATATGTTGGTATATAAAACACCATCGCATAAATATTTAACTGTCTTAATGCAGGAAATATATTATTTTAACAGCCAATGCTATTGGATCTTACTTCTCCAATCAATATCTGTGGAGACATCCATTGTCAGTATGAAGATCTCCTACGTGTGTTTGATTTGGGTTTGTGTCCACCTGACAGTAATTATCTTTTACTTGCTGACTATGTTGACGGAAACTCAATCAAATGAGGCAATATGTCTGTTACTGGCCCATAAAGTAAAATATCCCCATAATATATTCGTCTTATGAAGTAACTATCAGTGCAATAGTCTGAACAAATTATACGGCTTCTACTACAAGTGTAGTCTAGGATATAGGTTTAAGTTATGGGAGACTTTCAACTGTTGTTTTGATTGTTTACCAGCTTATTGGAAGAAATAATATTTTGTTGCAATGGAGGTTCGATCCCTGAACTATTTAGCGTAGATCTAATATGGGAAATAACAAGACCCAATACAGTACCTGATAGTAGGAATCTACATACTGACCCTGACATTAAAACATTAAATTGGGGTGAGAATTGAAAAGGAATCTCCCGTACATATTATTTTGAAGTTCTAAACAATATTCTTTTGAAAATCACGTTTAACTCCAACGTAAGAGCACATCAGGTTATAAACGACGGATATGAATATTTTGGAAAAAGCAATCTATTCACACTGTTTGCAGCTCCTATATATTGCTGACAGTTAGAATATGCTGGACCGTTTACGAAAAAGAAGGAAAACAAATCATTATCTTTCGAAATGTTACAGTAAAAAAAATATTACAAATAATTCTCTTCTAAATGTATTTTATTTCTAAATCGTGGGTATTGTTATATATAAAAATACGAATAGAACAAACAATTTGATATTCGCTAATTTATAAAAAATAATAACCATTAAAGGATGACATTTTTATATAAATAGGCTTGTCTATTATGCACTGTGACTTTTTCAATTGAATATTGTGTTAAATTTTAATTTTCACTAATATGTTATGACGGTGCTCACATTCATTTGGATAAATAGTAGGCCTATATTTTAGTTTTATATATACTCTAAAACACATTATTTTTATTATTCCACTTTAAATTTAAAAACGAAATATATAAAACAATGCAAAGAGCCGATACCAATAATTGTAATCGGTTTACAGATATAAACAGTACTTTATTTTGATTACGAGTATCTTACCATAGCTAGTAGCGAGATATCTAGTGAATAAGAGAAGTTAAGTTGAGCCTTTAAAAACCCTACTCCCGAGATCGTTCACAAACAATCTGTTACTATTTCACACACATATATTTATAAAGTTGTATATTTCAGACGGTTTTATAATAAGTTAATAAATTTTAATCATATAGACGATACTTTTTTCGTCTTATGTATTGCTATAAGTGTGTATGATTTTGTTTATTTAGAAAAATGTTCTACGTTCAAAAACAAAAAAAAAGCGAAATATATTAAGTTGTAGCAAAATACCCAAAAACACCCCACTTTCAAATGGGGAGGCATTGTATAGTTTTGGATCTGTAATTTTTTTCCGACATAAAATATGTATTTTCTAAAGTATGGAGAAATATATTGAACAATATACTTATAAACCTATTATTTTTCACTTCCTTTTTCAGCCTTTTGGGTGGGATAGGTCAAACTTAAGATACATGGTCTGATTACATAGATGGTGGCTAATTTTTGTCGCTAACTTCAGGTGCTAAGTTTTTTAAGTTACTACAAGGAAAAATTACATTATTGAATGTGAATTCATTCATATGGAAAAAACAACTTGGGATTTTTTCACGGTTGTTCTAGTAATCGATAAAACATCAGCAATTATAAACTAGTTTATGTAATTTTTTTTTATCTGTTGAAAGCATTATATATAATGACTAATATTATAGTGCGGTTTATAAATGATAGTCTCAGAATCAAACAATTGCCCTTAATATATCAAAATAACAATTTAGAAAATATTACATTTTAAAGAAATTAACTTAATTTCATCTGACTTATCTATTACAAATTCAAATTCCTTTTCATGTTTAAAAATGAATAAATAGCCCAAAATCAAGCCATTTATTTAAATTTGAAAAAAATAATATTTCATTAATACGGTTGTTCCAAGAAGTTATTTAATTGGACTAAGTAGAACATAATTAATAACACTTTTTATAGTAACAATATTGTAATATCTATTACTGTTTTATTCTAATCGTAAATTTTTGAATATATTTATATATAATTTAAATGTGTAATTATATACATTTATAATTAACACATAAACAACGAATTATTAGTTAGGGTTAATTTAGGCGACTTTTATAAAATAATGTGGACGATAAAGACAAATAATGAACTATTAGGTCTCCTTAATAGAATGAATCTAATTTTCACTTACTTTTACATGCATCACATAGAAAAAAAAGTAATCCTAAATTACTATAAATAAATATGTTTTGCTAAAAATTACTCAAACTTATTGTTAACCTATTAACTTTGAATACTCCTTTTAACACGAAATACATATTTCGTTAACTATAAAATGGAGCCTGAAGTTTAATTTATTGAGGTTTTGTAATAGCATTGTACTCAATGGATATACCGTTGATATATGCTGTAAATTATCTAGGAGTTGCACTATTATATCCGCAATTACAGCAATGCCTGAAGGAATGTGGATGCTGCTTAGCTAATGTATGGGTCTAGAAATTGCCTAAACTCCATTTCCCTTTATTTAGATAATAATTATGAAGATATATTACAATGAAAATTATTTTGAAATGAAGTTAATTGTATGTTAGTTTTCAAGTATCGTTGAAATTTTCATTTTAAAGAAAAAACTACCTGACCCGTGCGAAGCATTCTTAATCTAACCTACTTGAATCCCACTTAATTAGAGTTCACACCGTATATTTAGTATCATACAGTGCGTAGCCTATATTGCGTATTTAGTGCGTCATGGGCATAGGTGAGGGTTGAAGTAAAAAATAGATATGTTTAAACTGTAGATTATTTATTTTTTGAAATATTAGGTTAGGGTATTTACGTCTTTACAGAACCTCTTTGAACACTATGTTTGAAGTTACGATATGGTCATCTGTGATTGTTTGTTGGTGGGTTTGTTTTACACAGACATAGATGTCACTGAAAGAGCCCACCCTGGAAAACGCCACATACAACTGACCGTGTGAAAAAACAAGGTCAGGTAAGTAAAATCCTGCATTTGTAAGCGTCTGTCCCTGTGCCGTATTAATAGTCATGGCAAAGGCGACTTTAATAGGAAATTGCTTCCTACTCAGTTTGAAAGGCACGGTAGGATCAGAAGGAGTGATGTTAATGCGTGGTATGACGACAGTTTGACCGGAGTCAATCAATTTCGCTGTGATAGTGTAGTTGCCCAAGTGAGATACAACCAATCTGGCGCCATTAATTAAGCCCTGCTTAGCGTTTAGGTTTCTTATCAACATGATCATAGCATGTTTTTTTAGCAAACCTGAAGGGCTTAATGAGTTCAAAAATTCTAATGGATACAACTGAGTGTTTTCCGTCTCTTCGCAGACAACCGAATCAGAACTGAGATAAACCGTTTTATGTCCAGATAACAATTTCGAAATAACATAATCATTAATTGTGGTATAATCTTCATTTTTTGGACATATTATGGTTGTTAAATAAAATTGATTAACATTGAGTTCATTGATTTCTATGACGTTGAAATGGGGCTGTTGTAGTCACAGTAGCAATGTTTTGGAATTGCGATGGCTTGGTTGGGGTATTCTAGCAAAATATCTAAATCACCGTTCCCTAATTTAAGCAACTATTCTGGGAAAACTGGGTCATCATTTGCTCTCATGTTTTTCATTAATTTGTGAGTTTGAACACGAGCTCACAAAGGAGACAGATTAACTGAAAGTTCGACAATGGCTGTGATGAGAACTGGCAAAACTTGTCGGAAATCGCCTCCATAAGTTAGATTGTTATTCATGATATCACGTAAAAGTCTGTCAACTACGGCGAGTGCCTCTTTCGGAACCATGGATACCTCTTTCCAGATGATGAGGTCTGCTTCACGTAGACGTTGCGCATCCTTGGTGTGAGTGCTCGTCGATAAGACGGACGTGTCTAAGATGGATACGAGTAGTTTGAAGAGCGAATGTGGTGTTCGACCGCCTGGTAGAAGCTATGCAGCGATTCCTGTCCACGCTACTGGCAGAACAACTCTGCACTCTCTGCCTAAAATGTGGCAAAGTGTTTCGTAGACGAAAGTTTTTCCAGATCCTCCAGGACCGTCAATTAAGTATGAAGCTGAAATTTTATTTCGTACTGAATGGAGTGCCTCATCGGTAATTGCTTTTTGATCATCATTAAGACTGCCGTAAGCATTTCTTCCATTGTCCTGCTCCTCTTGGATGTAATAGAGGTTTGTTGTGGTTTGCTCCTCGGTAACAACTGGATGTGGCAGATAAAAAGCTTCGCAGTTTCTACCGTGTTGTGTGAAAATTGCTTGTAGTATCTGCAGCGTGAGGTTGTACGCCTGTTCGGGCGTGTGTTGTCTAAGGAAATCTTCGTTTAGTGTCAGCTAAATGTCAGTTTATATTATAATGTTTAATAGCTACAAAAGCAGATAAACTATTTTAATAACTTATAAAATAATAATAAGTTATTATTAATAAGTTTGTGCCGACCTACGTATTTTTAATTCTATCTGCACAGACATTTGTAGTTTCATTTCTTAAAACACGGTCGGGAGGTGCTGCACCCTAGCGTGCATTTCTGAAATCAGCATCAGACCACCTATTTGACCCGAGGCAATAACTGTACTTTGCGATAAAGTTTAGTGAAGTTTTGCATTGAACTCATATCGTGGGAGGAGTCTCCTAAAAATTTTTAACTTTAACGTTCATCATGTTGAGTTTTCTTTCTTAAATAAAAAGCGTGCAATACTAATTTCAGTTGCCACTAAAATGTGAGCCGTAGTTTCTTCTAAATTTAATAAATACATCTACATTCTTCACGCGTCATTTTCTAAGCCTTCATCAACCTCCGAACCGAAAGAAAAATTACTGTTTAAATTTTATTGAGTTAACTATGTTAAAATATGTGTTCTATTTATAAATTTAAAATTTTGAAATCTGTTTTCAATTATAACTAAACTTTAGGTTGTCTGTAAATTTTAAGAGTATAAATTTAAATAATCTTTTGAAAGAAAAACCAATAGCATTTCTTTTTTATTTTTTAGTTATTATAAAGTCAAATCACCTATTAAAATCATTAAATTTAATTATAACTAAATTTTAATTTGTCTGTAAATTGTATGAGTTTAAATTCAAACAGTCTTTTAAAACGAAAAGCATCTCTTTTCGTTTCTAGCTTTTATAAAGTAAAGTCATTCAGTTACTTGTTTGGCACATATAACATTTTGTTTTCAAGGAAATTGCATATTTTAAGGCTTAGTTACAGAGCAATATATTGCTTATGAACCTACAACAGAAGTGTTTAGACTTGTAAAAAAGTGTCTGTTCTTTAACTAATTCCAATGTATATGTTCTACGGCTTTTGGCTGGTTTTTGCAGGATATAAGTTAAGTTCACGCTGTAACTTCTAGTGCAGACAAAACCGAAGGACATTTCACCTAATAAACAAATGCAAAAGTGAAAACAAAAGCAAGAACTTAATCTGTGTATTTCAGTTAATTGAGAACTTGACGTGAATTTTGTTTGAATGATGCTTTAATTAATTTTTCTGTAAAACAAAACTTAATTATATTCTTTTCATTAAAATGCAAAACTAAAAATAAATTTAAATTGGATGGGATAAGCATGAATTTCTGGACCTCACGACCCCAAAGGGGTTAATTTTTCTAAATTTCATTTGACGTCAATACTAATTAAAATCTCCTTTTTTTTACTAATATATTTAAAATTCTTTATTATAGTTGGCCAACCTAAATATATATATATATATATATATATATATATATTTATGTGTAATTAATTAATTAATTTTTTTATTTTCTAATAATGTAAATTTAGAGTCTTGTCTAACATAAGATACATTAACGAGTTGTTATCATTATCTATGTTCTTTAAAATATTATTCTGTAATTTTTAATTATATGGGGGGTTTAATTAATATTATATAAATCTTTGTTCTAAGTGCGTATAAATACATGTAAGTAAGTATAGATAAACAATAAATTGTTTCATTGCAAATTTTTTTTTTCTAAAACAGCTAACCAATGTTATGTATTAACTTTTCTGTAAATGGTTAACTAAAAAAAAAACTGCTAAATTTAAAAAGGGTTAAAAAAATAATGGTCAATCAAAATCGCTAAATCTCTTCATTTAAACATTACCATTCCTTGGTTCCAAAAGCGTATTATTTGGGGTTTCTCCCCTATGAATGGTAACAAGTTATTGAAGCAGATTAATATTAATGTATAAATATAACTCAATATTACTCTACTACTGATTTGTTTAGAGTGCGGTACTACATACGTAAGTATAGATTCATTAAGGTCTTTTCATCATCTGACTTGATTTAAACTCTGCAATACAACATAAAGTACACATCTACATAAGTTTTTACATATTGACCGTGTTAACTATGTGTGGATGTTACGTGAAGTTTAATACAATAAGCAAATCCTAAACTAACAGTCTCAAGAAACTTTAGGTAATTTGTCCAAGAGCTACACATAGAAAGTCAAACTAGGATATACTAATTATCATTCTGGAAACTGGAAAATAAATAAACTGTAATTTTGGCTTGAATTAGATATTGAAAAGATAACTTTAACTATTTAAAAGACACTGTCGTATTCAGTGCTCTTTAAGAAATGAGTGGATGTATATTAGCATAACTAGTTTTATTATTGGTGGTTTATTTTGAAATATGAATATTACTTTAAAACAAATTCATATGAATCAATTGAATAATTATATTAAATAACCATTTGAAACCATTAATTCTCACTTTTTAAAGTACTGTATTATAATTAACAATTCTTATTTATATACATGGATTTTGACTGAACATTTACAATGACCATAATTCACATTACACCTATTGATTAGTTCCTTTTTCTGTATTCTTTGTTAAGGGAGATTTTCTACAAGTATCTTCAGGAGATATATTTAGATTTCTTTTCTTTCTTTTTTTACAAAACAGTAAAAATTAACAATATTATGTATAACAAAAACACCCTATTAAAGAAACAAACGAAAAAGTGGGAAAGAACAAATTGAATCAAATTAATATTTTAATTTTAGGATAGACAACAAGGAGAATGTTTTTAATTAAATATAACTTAGCTCACTAAACAATATTGACTATTATTGAACAATATTTAAGTTAATATTTAAAGACAATTCTGTACCATACAAAACAACTGTCAAAATGCATCTCGTTAGTAGAAAATTGTTGAATATTCATCAAACATAGGCCGGACCTCAAAGCGATCTAATAAATCAATAATTATTTAGGACAGTATTTAGCCTTAATATGTTTAAGTAATTTATATTTCACGTGAAATTAGAAATAATTGTTATAATTTATAAATCCTTAAATATTATATTAGATTGAATAAATTTTGAAAAGTAATAATGTGTGTTTACTGTATTAAACAAAACTATGCATAAAAATAAATTAAATGTTTTTTTTGTATAATTTAGTATAATAGAAGTTGTGTTTCATTGGAACTTAAAATTATTGAAATTTAATAAAAATGCATGTAATATCTATAATTTATTAAACTCAATTAAGCTACGCATGATCTGTAGAGTAAATTTAATAAACATGTGGCAACTATTTAAAATTCAGTGTTTCTTGGCAATTATAATAGAATGTAACTATGACACTTTATAGTTTGAGTTAATATTGAATAGTACAGTAATGGAGCAGGCAAAGCAGCTGTCAATATTCAACTCATTAAAATAGACTAGTTGTAATTTCAGAAACTGGGGCAGTAATATATTATAATTAATTTCCTAGCCACCAGGGGCATTCTGATAAATCAAAAATTGCAACTTGAAGTTTGTTTTGTTTTGCCCTAAATTCAACTTTAAAACAGAACTGTTCTCGAGGGATTAACAGAAACACTGGAATGATTAATTCAAAACATCGATGTAAATTATTGTGTGTTAAAATGTTCATTAAAATAAATAGATGTTTTTATAAATTTTCAGTAATTAACCAAAATATGTTTACAAGGGCATGTTTGGTAATTGTGAAGAAGTTAAACCACCTATTTATATTTGATCTATAAAAGTACTTCCACCATTTCATCCGGCTTTCGTTGTCACAACCACCATTTATTCTTAGGACTATAAGGACTGCAAAATTAACATAGTCTTTAAATTTTGTGTAGTTACTGTTGTGTGCTAATTGAAATTCATGATAATCTTATAAAAATTGTAAAACGGCTACATATTTAAATAATTCCTTGTTTATATTACTGTAATAGTTCATGGAATATAAATAAACGAAGACTATAGACACATAAAATACGTCAGTTGTGAAACAAATTATATTTATTCTACTGAAATATAAATACAAATTCAGATAAACTTACATCTAATATACTGTATCATGGGTATTTGGTAAACTATATATTATACTTATTTATATGTCATTTTACAGTCCATATTTCCTGAATCTCGATAATCTTTAAAAAAATTAAACGTTTTGTTGTTAATATAAACGATATTAAACATTATATATAAACAATATTATATAAATTAAAAAATTCTGAATGTCAAGAATGATAGAGATTTTTTGAAAAAAAAAACATTCTATTATTTAATACAATTTATTATTTTAAATAAATGTTTTAAGTCCTGATGTATAAAATAATTTAGAAATCAAAACATGTACCGAGATCCAACTATTAACCATGTAGTAAGATAAAGAAAAGAATGTGTGTGATTACCGAGAATTAGGCTATAATGTACGTCATCCTGAGTATATTCCTTCTTTACACCGTCGGTATCGATGCAAGTTTATATACAAAAGCAATAAATTTTACAATTTCCTGAGATTTACAACCTTGAGTAAAATCTATCTTTCTTTCTCTGTATATAAGTTTTTATAATAAAGGTAGGGTACAGATAATTTTTAATTTAATGTATTATTGAGTCGTATTATAAAACACAAAATAATTTTAAAGTCAGTGACTTTTGCTATTCACAAGCGATTCGAGAGTTTGATATTGTATTTGTTAATTTCATAATTTTGAAAAACAGTGTCTCATAAAATTATTTAAATTTATTATGCAACTAATATGTTCTAGAATAAATTTGTTGATGCAGAATACTCTCATATTGGATAAATTTTAAGGGTATAATTGTAATTAGTATATGAAGTTTTTAAATAATTATAAAATACCCAATCGTGAATACAAATGTTATATTTTTATTACAATTATTTTAAAATGTAATCACAATGTATATTTAATGCTCTCAGCGTTTTTGTTGTACATAAAATACGTAACATTTATAACTTCAGTGGCTCTAAGTCATTCTCTTAAATTCAGTGTGAGCCTCAAGGGCTGAATTGTGAGTATCAGCTGAATTGTCTCATTGACGTGTGAATTTAACATTTTTTTTTTTTATTAATTATTTCATTGAAGAATGAAGAGACTAATGTTTACATCATTTCAACATTAGATAGTTCATTATATTTGAGCACCTATATTTTATTTTTCAAAAAAGTGCTAAAACAATTCTATATGACAACTTGGTCGTTATTTATCCAACGGTTTCCATCGTTGTGGATAACCTTTGGTGCCAATATTGGCGTCCAGCACTCAATCGAGCAGAAGGGTCAATAATGTAACATGTTAACAACAATTAATCTTACACTTACTATCGAGTAGTTGATGTTTAGCTTGTGTATAAACTCACGTTGACTAATGATTCAGAAGCACTATAACTAAGAATTGAACTCTTTTAATGTAGATTCATAACTCGATAACAAACCTAATGTTTTGATCTTAGAAAGACATTTCGAGTATTAAATTCATCATTATTTTATAAATTAATGTTTATACATTTTTCATTCCAGCTAGTATTATAATTAAATAATATTACAAGTAAACAATATACGACCTAGACTGTAAATTTAACTCAGGACCTTTGGTTTTATGCGCCAATGCTCTACCAATTGAGGTATCCTAGTCGCTTCCCAGTACAGAACGACTTATACGTCCAGCAATCATATTAATTACCTCGTTACCCAAACGACATTGAAATTAATATCTACTCAACATGCAGCCTTTACGTATGTATTTATGTATTGGTTTAATTTTTTAATTTTAATATTTATCTGTTTTTTATTCCAGCTAATTTATTAATTAATTATTAGTGTTGTTAGAGTGATGAGTTTAGTTATAATTGCCAATAAATTGTAATATAAGTATATTAATTCTTAAAAAATTGTTAAAATATTTGTATCGTTTGTATTTAAATTTACTAAAGGAGTAAGTAAAATTTAGATTATACGTATTCCTTCTTTCCTTCTTTGATTTTGGTTACTGAAAATAGAATGGAATTCTCAAAGGCCGGATGATAAACGGCTTTATTATCTTACCACATCCATCATTCCAAACCACTGTGCGTTTTAAAAGGATCGATAAATACTTTTGCTAGTTAAATATTTCACAATGTTGAGAGTCAATGGAATATAAGGGGAGTTTTGTGGTGGTGAAACTAGAATTGAACCAAACATATGAAAACAAAACCGCACTTGTACTTAGATATTTTAACATTAGCGGTACCAATTAATTTTAATCATAGTTTATCTACACAATACCCTCAAATCCTTTTTAAAATAACGAAACATTATAATTTTTGTAATGAAAATATAAAACAAACTAGATAACACCTGTAAAGACAAAATAGCATTAGATCATAGTTATTTCCAACGTTTGAAATTAAAGTTTAAATAACATGTATATTAAAATGATAGGAGTCACTTTTCTGTAAAATATTCAATATTAAAATGTCTCGTCGATACTGAGTAAGGTACGCTCAACAAAAACACGCTTGTGGAGTTATAAATTATTGTAGTAAGAGTAAGATTTCTCTCTGGTCATTCTATTTTACAAAATAAACTTAAGTCTTTATGCACTGTTGTTAAAAATATTATTGCTCCGAAAAAACGAAGATAAAACATCCCAAAATGCCTCCATTTACAACGAGGAATATTTAACTAATTTAATGTCTAGATAGTCATAATGTTACAATCTGATAAGAAACGAAGAAAACGCGCTGATAAAATTTTCCACAAAAAAGGTTTTATTTATTTTATTTTTTTAAATCATTAGGATCTGAGCATCACTTTCTTCGTTTTTCAATAAATTTTAAAACGATGTTGAAATTATTATTTTAGTACAAAAACTGGAGGACATATTTGGGGATCATGTAACGTGCTTATGTGACTTTAAATCCAATATGGCAGATGCACAAATATTTACAAACGTAAAAACCAGTTTATGGACGTCTACATTAATACGAACTACGACTGTTAGAATTTCTTAAATAATAGAAATAATATAGCATACGACATAGTCAGGAAATACTCCGCAATCTCAAAAGTTTGGTCTGCAAAATACTATAAAATTATTAGTATTAAAGCTTCGATAATTGTTTAACATAAAACTAACAGCAACGACTTAATCAGGTGGACTAATAACCTTTAGTTTGTTGCTTGTATAACAAGGATTTTTAATAAAACTTATTGTACAAAACAGTAGAAGAATTGAAAAACTGTGTTTGCTTAATCCAGAACAGTCTTTCCTATCATAATTAATTATTAACTTAGGTTTTATTTTAAAATTGTATGGCATGTTCACCATTATTGAATAAAATAACTAACTAATTAACAATTTCTTCACCGTGTTTTGATAAACTATTATGTGTTTTCAGTGCATTTGAATGTTTCACTAAAAGTATTTAGAATTTTAAGGTTGAACCCTAATGATACTACAAGTCTCAAGTTAATATCTTTCCGTTATTTATGTGAAATATTAAGTCCCTTTTCATTGCATTTGAATGTTATAACAAATTATTTAGTATTTTAAGGATGAACCCCTACTTAGTACAACAATGATCATGTTGAACTTTTTCTTTAGTGTGATTTAGTAAACTACTACGTTTCTTATTTGTGTGCTTGAATCGCTTAAAAAACTATTTAAGATTTTAAGATTAAACCTCACTGAATAATATAAATGTCATGCTGAAAGTTTTCTTTCCGGTATTTTTGTAAATTATTAGGACGGTGTCCTTTAAGTGGATTTGAAATTTTCTACGAATTATTTGGTATTTTTGTATTGAATCCTACTCAATACTCTCTTACTAAATATTTTCTTTCCGGTATTTTTGTAACAACTAAGAATTTGTTTTCTGTTTGTAGTTCTTATTCTTGTTGGTTCTTGTTCTAATTATTGTCTGACTTTTAAGCCTCTTTTTTTAGTTTTAAAATATCCTATAAAAATCGAAAGATAATCTTACTTCTAATTTTATACACATTTGAAACGAGGCGTGAGACCTAGTCTATAATGTGCATCTGTAAACATATTTGCATCGCATATTTCTTCTTTAAGAGATCGTTGTATTCTGCCCTTTAGATTTTCATATTTTATTTATGGATTGTATTTACAATCTCCAATAATTTTCTTTTATTTCTCGCATAATTGTATTAACATAATGAAAAAAGATTCCACATCAATTATAGCATTTTGCATATTTTAACCCTCCCAGAAAACTTAATATTTAGACCATTGCTTGTTATCCTATATTAATAGAATTATTTACTTAAAACATGCAATGTATTTTAAAATTACCTACTTCTGACTTTTAAAAAAAACCTTGTCCATATTTCCACTAAAAAGTCGAAAATTTATATAACTTGTCATTAACTTATCTGTTACCTACGTAATGAAGATCTGCTTTAAGGTAGTTAACATCAACAATATTTGTATGACCAATTAAAAATAACAAACGTAATACAAGTTTTATACAATTTAACTACTACTTTATATTGAATTTCATTTTTGAAGTTAATTATTGCAAATTATAATTGCTATAAAAATTAATTAACGAAGACAAATGGGTTAATGGATTTATATTTTGAACATTATCATTATTCTTGAGATATTTGACTAATATTTAAGTTAATTGACTGCCTAATTATAAAATCCTATTAAAATTACATAGAATTAAAACAAATATTTGTTGGATGTAAATGTTAAATCTATTTGTTCAGAATATATTAAAATATGTATGTTTATTCCATGGTTTTTAGTTATTTTAGTTATTGTAGCTCATGGTTCACTGAGGATGGCAACTTTGTCGTTGAAACACGTTTGATTAAGTAAGACAACTCATTCTTTCAAACCTAGACCAGTTTTACATGACCACGTATTTTTTGTCAAAGTTCAACTTTAGATATCCTGGGTTGGAAGTGTCTACACCAACTCGGATGATTGAAGATGCTCCAACACAAGTGAATGACACTATTGTAGTTCATATTCGCCGTAATCAATAGGCCGCAAAAATGCTGGCAGAGACCAAGGTTTGCATTTTTAAAATGTAGGCGTTACAATAAATGAATACCTTAAGTTAGAAATTGAAGATATAATTTAACGCAATAAAGTAATTTTGAAAATTTGTCAGTATAAAATAATATAATCTGAACTGGTAGAAACGTTAATTGTAATGAAAAGTGTTGTATAG
This sequence comes from Aphrophora alni, assembly GCA_963513935.1. Lineage (NCBI taxonomy): Eukaryota > Metazoa > Arthropoda > Insecta > Hemiptera > Aphrophoridae > Aphrophora > Aphrophora alni. Next base: position 79,805,782 of record OY740767.1, on the reverse strand, counting down.
TCATTGAAACTGTTTTGGATCTCACGTTTAATATTACTCCCATAGTAGAATCGTTTCCCTTCTCCTCTCTGCCCTGTCGATTCAATCCAGTAACGTAGTTTTTTGTATGATATTCACGAGAATTATTTATTTATTCTAATTGTACTATAGAAATATAGAACAACCTATTTCATTTAATGGTTTTAAATCAAATTATTGTAAAGATTTTATTTTTTATTGTTGATTTGTGAGGTTTATTAGCCCACTTCATTTACAGGTTTTTAGGCTAATTATTGTACCAACAATTTTTTTAAATATATACGGTTTGTAGAAAGAAAAAAAAACAATACGATTCTTATAAATACTGCCACACACGTCTTTTAAATGGCTTTGCTCATCAGCAATCTACATTTTTGAAAGGTAGATTACGATTTGCGTTACATATCTAACCCGCAGAGTGTCAATTAAGAAGTGGAATTAAGAAAGTGGAAGGCTTTGCAAAACTTTCAGTATAACTAAATGTAGGATAAACAATATTTGACGTTTATTCCCATCAATTAAGTCACAGAGTGATCAATGGTATATTTCTGCTCCCAGATAGACAAAATTCGCACCATAATATGAATAATATTTGTAACAATAATATTAAAATAGTACAAAAACATCTCTAAATAAATTAGGATTAGAAATAAAGAAAAACAAGAATGTTTATAAACAAAATAAAATATAAATAATATAACCTAGACTAAATTATAATTTATTTTAAATAATGTTTCATTTATTTATTTTTTTGAATATACATAAAAATACAACTAATAAAATGAATATGTATGAGTATAATTATTAACTAAAATCAAGTTTGGTTAAATAAAAGGGTGGGAAATGATATTGCATATATATTTATTCATATATATTTGAATTTATACATAATAATACACATGTTACCTCTAAATTTAAAAACATAACCTTTATATTTTTTTATAAAGCATAATTAAGACCAATGGATAACATAAATAAGTTTTATATATATGAAAATATATACAATTGTTCCAAAACAAAATAAGAAAATGGCCCACAAAATTGTCTCTCAAAATGGTTTTTTTTTCGGAAAAGTAAACAACTGGACATCTAGGGAAGCAATTTCTCTTTTTAAAACAAAAAGAAAAAAGAACATAACGTATATATATTAATCAAAATAAAATACCGTTAAAAAACAATAAAAAGAACAATCTTGCTCAGTAATAATGTAAAGAAATAAACTCTTATAAGTAAAAGAACTAAGGAAAACCCTAAAACATGGGGTATACAAAATGTGAATATCCTTAAACTAAAAGAGGATAATAAAAGAGGCTCATATTAAAGAGGATTTAAAAATCTTTTTACCTTAGGTAAACATGATCTTATATTCTTCAGAAAACTTTTTTCAATCTTCATAACCTTTAAAGGTATAGGCAAAAAATAAAATGTTTAAGGGTAAAAATCATCTTTTCATAAACGTTGTTTTGGTTTAGGTATACAGTACTTGTTTGCATTTTGAAGTCTCTTGGTATATTTATTTCTCTTGATTTTTAAAATGCCTCTTTTAGTATAGAATAATTTTAATACCTTATTGACACATAAATACGGGGTTATTCAAAAAAAGTGGTCCAAAACTAAATAGTTGGTACTTCTGTTTGCATGAATTAAAACAGCTGATTGTTGCAACAATGGAAATGGCATGTTTATAAGTTTGTTTTCATAAGTTTATGTTTTGTCTTGGTTGCTTGGTTGACTAACACTAAACCGTTTATCACATAGCTATGACAATGCAAGAAAATGCGTTTTGTGTTTAGGAGTTCCCTCGAACTCATGCTGTTGTTAGTGTTCACGAAACTTTCGAATAAAATTCAGAAAAGATCCTCCTTGTCGAAACTGCATTGCTCGTTGGATGAGGCAGTCTGAGACAACTGAGTGTTTGAATGCCAAGAAAAATTCGGGCGGTCAACAGACCCCGGAGGACCCTGTGGAGAGAATTGAAGCTAAGTATGCACGTAGTCCTAAAACATCAACTCGCAAAGATAATAAAGAACTTAAGATAAGTTCACAGTCTACAGTATGGCGTGTCTTGCGCAAGCAGATGAGACTTAAACCGTAAAAACTGCAACTATTACAAGCATTAGGGCTTACTACCAAGCAAGAGATTTTTGCCTTGCTATGGTTGAACAGTTTGAAGATAATGGATTTGCTGACAGACTAGTGTTTAGCGATGAACCTACCTTCCAACTCAGTGGACATGTAAATCGCCACAACGTAAGAATATGGGGATCAGAAAAACCAAGGGAGTTTATTGAGTACGAAAGGGATTCACCAAAACTTTTGTATTTGCCATCGTTTATTTAGATACCATCTCAGAATGGCTCATCTCAGCCTATAGAAGACATTCACTTTTTTTTTTTTTTTTCAACATGGTGCTCCTGCACACTACAAACTAAATCTGAGGTGCGCGAATTTTTAAATGTTACGTTGCCAGACCGTTGAATTAGTCGCTCTTTAAATGAAGACAGACCTTTGTTTCACTGCCCTCCACGATCACCGGACTTAACTCCTTGCAATTGTTTCTTGTGGGGTTGATCAAAGACACAGTATACTACCCTCCTATGACTCAAAATCTGCAAGATTTATAACAGCGCATAACAGAAGCATTGCAATCCATAATACAAGATATGTTGCAGAGTGTGTAGGCGAAGTTGGAATATCGCCTGGGTATTTGCAGAGTAACTAACGGCGCTTATATCGTGATTTTGTTGTGCATATTAAAATGTGTGTATTGTACATTAAAACTTGATGATATAACAAATTCTTTCATGCAGTTTTCATGAATATGTGACTCTACGTCAGCAAATAAATTAACCTTATTTTTGCAAACTTCTTTTTGACTCGCCCAACATTAAAGAGAGTATTCCCATTTGCTATAACAAATGAAGAGAATGGTCTGCTATGTCTTTCTTCACAATCAATTGAATAAATTGTTTTCTGTATGATTATAATTAAATTAAGATTTATGATATAAGTACAAACGTTTCAAACATAAATGTGTTTAATAAAATGTATTATTCTTAGTTCACTGTTCAATTTTGATTTTTTATTGAATATATTTATATTCTTAACAATTTATTTTTTTATCCAACTGAATAGCTAAATAACTAATAATTATTCACTTCTATTTTGACACATTTTGAAACTCATTAAGTATTCTTGCAAAAGCAGTTCAAACATTTTTTTTTAATTTTACTTCGGCACCAAAATTTGCTTAGACAGACATTTTATATAATTAGATTTTTTTTTTCCGTACTCATTACTATGTTATTTTTGCAAAGCGAATTGGTCCGAGTTTAAAGCCTGCATTATTGCCCTTCATAAGATAACGCAGTGTCATCAGCAAACAATATAACGTTTCCTTGGAAATATAACAATATATATATATATATATATATATATATATATATATATATATATAACACCTAAAACGATTATATATATATATATATATATATATATATATAACACCTAAAACGATTATATATAATATATATATATATATATATTATATATAATATTTACGAGTAAAAGACAAAGTGTTTCTCCTAGCTCGGAACTCTAAGAACTCCATGCACAATTTTATCTATTTTACTTACATCGAAAAACATTTTCACAGGTTTCCTCATCTGCCACCAGCACTATAACTTTCGTTACATAAATTTAAATTATTTAATAATTAAATGTTATATAAATTAAGTTAAGAAGAAATTTAGAAAAGTTCTTTTGCATAATAAAAATATTTGATAGAGTATAACCAGATCTGTATTTTATCGAATAAATTTTCGTACATCATTACATTAAAAATTATACATTTAAAATCCCCCAAAAATAGTAACATTTGCAATAAGTTACTACAAAAATGTAATAATTAAATTCCCTTGCATAAGCTGTCATAAATTACTACTTACATAAGTCACTCTGCCAAGTTATTACTATTTTCACAAGTCTCAACTTATTCCCTTCTCTTGTTCACAAGTATTTATAGTGTTGCTCCTTCTCAACCTCCTGAGTTAGGGGGGCAAATGTCCTTCTTTTACACTTATAAACAGGCTCATTAATGAACACAGAAGCGTCAATATCCAAGCCCATACGCCAGCTAGAGAGGTTATACTTGACGAGCCTTTTCCTGCGCAGTTTTTCCTTGTCCAGTCGACGACAAATTTCATAATGATGCCTGGAGGTCCTCTTGGAGTTTCCTTCTTTCCTAGTCTATCACAAGCCCTCAGTCATAGACAACCAAAGTCCAATCTTCAATCTCAATGTCCAATATATTTTTCACAGTTTTCACTAGTTAAAAATTATTTCCATTAGATTACACAAGAACCCCCTGGAACTCTAAATCAATAATTATTCCTCGAATACTGCATTGCGTCGACGAATATCAATTCGAATACTTCTACTTTCTTCTGTAACGCTAGATTTTTAGCTACTAATTAAGGCCTTCTACTTTGTAGGTCACTCTTGTATGGCTACATTATTTACTGCCTTGCTTAATATTTATTTTCGATACTCTCATTTTATCCAATACTCTCATTATGTCTCCCATAGTAACATTTCCTTGACCTCTCTTTGCCTTCAATAAAAATTTGTCCAAACACAGGAACTGAGATAAAAACCCTACCTCGGATACTTACTCAACCGCTACTCCATTAGTTGTACATTAAATTAGATTTAAGTAGGTCTCTGATATTTTATTATAAACGTACATTAGTAATAATAATATGTTATTAAACGTAAATTTATTTTTATATTTTCCATATTTTATACCTTAAATAATTTGAAATATTTATTAAGATTTTGTTCATTCTAATTTTGATTCATATAGACGTTTCTCAATCCCATATTTTATATGAAAATGTTTAAAGTTTGTACGATAATTGTTTTCATAACTATTTTAAACACTTGAAGAATGAAGAGACTAATGTTTACATCATTTCAACATTAGATAGTTCATTATTTTGAGCACCTATATTTTATTTTTCAAAAAGTGCTAAAACAATAAAATTCTATATGACAACTTGGTCGTTATTTATCCAACGGTTTCCATCGTTGTGGATAACCTTTGGTGCCAATATTGGCGTCCAGCACTCAATCGAGCAGAAGGGTCAATAATGTAACATGTTAACAACAATTAATCTTACACTTACTATCGAGTAGTTGATGTTTAGCTTGTGTATAAACTCACGTTGACTAATGATTCAGAAGCACTATAACTAAGAATTGAACTCTTTTAATGTAGATTCATAACTCGATAACAAACCTAATGTTCCGAAAGACTCCCAAGTATAAGGAAACAGTTATTAAAAACAACCGACATCAATTTTCTTTGTATTAATGGTTTTAGAATCGAAAACCACACTTGAAGCTGTAACATGTACGATAGACGAAAAATAAATATCTTTTCAAACATTACAACAATAACGATAGTTTGTAAAACAGCAAACAATGTTTTACTTTATTATGTTTCTACACATTTCTGCACAAGATTCCACCTCAACTTTTAATTTTTATCTTTAGGTTCTTAGGTCTAAGTTATCCCTAAAAGTTCTATAAACTTCTTAATCTGATGTTTTTTAGATATGTATTTGATGGTTTACTGATACAAAAGCACCAGAAATACTCCTAAACAGTACAAAAACCACAAGAGATGGAGACATATATCTTCCATTACAGTGATGTAATATTTAGGGCATAAAATGATAATTCTTTTAACAATACGCTGCCCCATGCAAATTTTGTTGCACCATTACTTAATGGCGGTTTAATTAAATTAGGAAATTATACAACAACTTATGCCGTTATTTGTTTGTATATATATATACAAACAAATAACATAATAACAAACAACATTCACATTCCTTCTTTTGTGAATTCTACTAAAAATAAATGGGCCAAAAAAAAACAAACAATAATCACTCTATAAAAAAGGTCATGTGATTTTTATGAGCGGCTATTTACAATATGTAATAAGCTTAATGTGTCATGTTATATATTAAGAGTATTTAAATTATTGCCGAAAAATGGATTCACAAAATTTCTGCACGGTAATATGTACTTAAATATGAATTTCTCCACTACGCTCGTGTTATTGATTCGGAATTATCAAGTCCCTTATTTATAAATATATTTTTATTGTAGTGAAGAAAATGGCGGGGTTTTGTAAACTAAAGAGCAAGTTAACCAAAATAAACATTATTATTAAGTAAAACACTGCAGAAGAAAACTTTAACTTTGCTAAGCCTAAGTTACTGTTATCTTTAGAACTTTGAATTGCCCTTTCTCTCACTTGCTCGCACTAAAAGACCAATGTTTCATGACTGTTTAGGCTGTAATAGTTTCATTAACTTTAAGAAACGCAATCACGAATATATTTAAGTTAAATGGTAAACATTGCATAATCTGACACAGTCATGAACAAAACCAATGTAATTATCGTTTTAAACCCAGAAACGGCAGTTCTGAAATTGTACTTCAAAACATAAAACTTTAACTCATAAACGCACCCTTAATAAATCAATATCTATCAAATTTTGCTAAAACGTGAAATTTTTACCTAGTTTGTATGTGTCAAATGGGCAAAAAAGAATATTACTGATCAAGGGTAATTTTGATTTTTTTTTTTTTGGTCCTTTTCCTTGTTGTAAAGAAAGGGTTCTAACTCAAGATTGGACAGATAAAAATGTAGATACAGCTAGGTTACCTCGGAATTAGAAGAAACAAAAATGAACCTGAAGGCTATTTATTTTTAAATATAACGAAATATTATGTTAAAGTTTATTTGTTTTTTTAAATAGAACAGAAATCAACATGACATATTACTAACTTTGTGGAAAATTGGTTTATATCTTAGGCCTTCATATTGCAATCAAATTTTTAAAGAAACCCTTCTCTAAATTTCAAAATAATAGACCTATTAAGACAGCAACTATTATTCATTTTCACGTTTGAACTAATATTTCCGTAATCGGCGTTTAACACGAGTTTTTTTATTAAAGTTGTGACTTAATATTATATGATTATTATTCCAAGTACCTTCAAGTTCTGATAAGCAAACAATAATAATAATAATAAATTAAGAAACTATTCTCTACACTGTTAAGTCTTTTGTACTCAATAATGATTGGAATCAAGTTAACAGTCATATTTGCAGATGGCGAACTTTGTTAAGTTTGGTAAGTCTCCAAGTTATTGTGGGTGTAATCTCTACAACTTTGCTATGGCCTCACTTTCCAGCACTAAAACTGTTGGCGCTATAAATTCTTATGGTTCATTTACATACAACCACTGACTTTGTTTATACTGCAATAATTTTACAAACTTTAAGTATCGCATTCATGAATATTTATACTTTGGAGCAAACATTAATCTGAAAACGCTTAAAGGTTTAATATTAATCTTGTTTTAAACTAATAATTAAAAACAGGTATTAAAATAAATAAATTAGTACTAATTACATTTTTATATTTAGAGACAATAATTTGAATATGATAACTATAAAGGATCAAACAGTGCGAGAGAGTGTTGTGATAACACGATAAAGAGGTGCACTTTTCTACTAGCATCTTGCATAAAACGTCTATTTTTGATGGAGGGTTAGTTATAAAAGGTAAAACGGAAAAATGGAAATCATGTGGGATTTGTGATATGGTTTTAAGATTAGAACCTACTTGTTAGGGGGACAGTTATTTATTTGAGTTTACATGGTACTAACATATAGAAACACCGCAGAGTCCAGATCCGTTCACTTAGAACCTAGATGATTCACAGCTTAAATCTATATAACAAATCATGCGACAAACAAATAATAATATTTTCACAAACGCAATTGCACTGATTTGCCTATACACAAAACACAAAATTGATTCAAAATAGTATATAGCCATAAGGCCTAACCTAGGCGTGAAATCGCATACCTAATTTCTTTCTTGATATAATCGTGGTGCGCATAGTATTATAGTGTAGTCGAGGTCGCCGGACCATTCTAAATTAGGTTTAACCACTCTTTATAACAGAGTATGAACATATTATAATAAAACGACACTCTCTAATGACACGTGTGAGCTTGGGTAGTTCCTGATCTTCACTGCTCGTACCTGCGTGCTGGGCCAAAAGCTAATAGAAATCTTGAATATTGTGCAGACGCGGTAGGTGATTTTCAATACAAGAGTGGAACTGATAAAGGAACACACTCGTTTGAACAAATGTCCGAACAAAATTAATTTAAGTTCGGAATTTAACACTCGTACGGAATTGATTTGAGGCGATTCGAAAATTAACCTCAAAGGTATAAAAAGATTGTTTTGATAGAATAATGTTAACAAAATACACAATCTATTAAGATCTTGCATTAAAAATAATCGTGATAATATTTTATAAAAATATAAAGGACACTGCATCAAATAATAAAAGAATCTTTACTGTTTCATGAATAAGGATTTTTATTTCTAAATAAAATATTCTTTAATATTAAAATTTTAAGGTTATTTAACAATTCGAATATCGATGAATCATTTTGATCGTTAGTGATTTTTATTCCCCAGAAAGTATAATTAGTATACTTTTATATTTTTCCGTTTATCTGAACACAACGATAAACATAAACATTAGTCTAGACCATTGTGAAACATTTTGGAAATTGGTTTAAGCATAATTTAACTTTACATACAAATTTAGTTATCATGTCAAGCGGTATAATAGTACACACTTCAAACATCTGTTTATACAATCGCCACTAATAATTCAACAAGAATCTAAGTTATGGCTAGAATATAATTACATTCAATTGATGTAAATACTTATTTAATATAAATTTAACATATTATTAGTAAATTATACAATCTCGTAATACCGTATATTTACTAACTAATAGAGTACCTAAGTCATACAACCATGATTGAAAGATTAGCAAACGTTCTTATAACTTCGTACATCTTCGGAAAAGTTCGGCTTTTTCTTATTTTTTAAACATTTTCCTTAACAATAATATTAAGAATAATACTGCCATTTAACATATTATGTTTACATCATTATTTATCAAAACGTGGTACGAACTATAACCCAAAAAGTTTAACTCAATTTTGTTTAATAATTTACCGTCGCCGAACGGTTAAAGTCCAGAGACCTTGCTAAATGCAACCATAAAATTCTTATATTCAGATATGTAAGTACTATTTTTATTTTTTGGAATAAACTTGGGGAAACGGCTGACCCTAACCCAAACTCGATTTCCTTATTGTTTAACAACAAAAAAATTAAGGGGATATACCAAATAATTCAATTAAAAAAATAAATATATGTGAAACCATGCCAAGGAAAAGAATTCTTGGAAGAGTGAGTGAAAGACGTTGCTCCAAAGACAACAATTGGTTGCAACCATTAGAAACTCTTAAAAAGCATCCCGTTATAGAAGAACCAACCAACTACAACTACAAATAACACCCTGCACAGGTAATAAAGCAACATCAGCAGAGAAATAGACACAACCTACAACCAACACATCTTCACTACGTCAATTGTTGAAAATAGACATTTAAATAAATCGAGCACAAGAAAATGACATTAGTGCAAAGCTTATGCAAAAGGTTTTGTTGTGGCAAACACTATATTGGTCACGTGAACAAAATTTTCAAAAATTGTGGAGTACAAAACTCTTTTCCTAAAAGCCTCAGAGGGACTTTGCTATTATAAGGGTAAGTTGCTGATTGAGATGTACTTAAGACTTTGTTTGAGCCTAATGACAACAAAACTACAAACTATTTAACCAACATTCACATGTATGTTGAATATATTCACATATTTAACAGAACTTGAATAGTGTTTTAGCTATGGTATCTGTTCAAGTAGACTCAGTACATGTTCGAGGACGAGTCTCATTTATTTTAGAATTCATGGTCAAATTTATCACATGATCTATGTCTTGCAGCCACCTTAATCCATAATACCATGGATTATTTATTATGTAATCTAACGAAGTTTTAGAAAACGACTTAGAAATTTTCCAAATCTTTCCTGTCACCCAGAAATATTGCAGATGGTGTTGAGATTTCACAATCCTTATCCACTAATATTCAAATTTGTCAAACTTTACATGATGAATGATAAGAATGTACAATACAAAATCAAAATTGTATAAAATACTTTAGATCCAAGTTTTGATTTGTCAGGTTCCAGTAATTAAGATTTTTATTAGTCACGATGGTGTAAATCATTGAAATTTGACTTTGACGTGTACTCAAAGAGTTCTGGATCATTAACTCGTATGTTATATTTGAGTATACACAACAATCCACTTTGTTACCTAATGCTGTTTCCATTAGGTGAAATCCTGGTGGACGAAGTAAAAATGGAGGGATCCCTTAATGTTTATGTAAAATCTTACCATAAGGAATTGCAAGCTGAAAATGACAAAAGTTTGACTGATTTCATTCACAGTGACACTCAGCCAATGGGTTTGTAATTGTGAATTTGAAACAGATATTCCAGTAGCTTTCCAATAATCTTTTAAGTATCTCCAATAAAAATGCTCCAGAACTACCAATACTACGTCGATGTAGATCACTTTGGTAAGCCTAATGTTTTTGAGACATTAATATAATACAAACTGGCTGTGAATTACAGCCGTTTGAACAAGTTTAAAACAGATCGTACCTGATATCAAAAGCGTTTAACTTGAAATCAAAATCTTTGCTTGATGATCTTTTAAAAAATATTACGTGATAAGCGTTGTAATATATTATGTCTATGTCATAGAATTCCAAACGATATGGTTACCCCGTGCACACATTTTATATCAATAATAATCTCTCTTGCTATTTTGAATATAAACTTAGTTGAGAATTTAGTTTCAGCATTCCAACAAAAGAATAAATAATATGAGATGAAGAGGGGAGGAAAAGGTTTAATATGCAAAAGTTTAGTCACACGTCATTATTTATAGGTGAGTTTTGTCACATTATCTGACACACACACACACACACACACACACACACACACACACACACACACACACACACACACACACACACACACACACACACACACACACACACACACACACACACACACACACACACACACACACACACACACACACACACACACACATTACACTTTCCAATTAATTTTTTTACAAAATAAATACATTTCTTTGCTTACAAAACTATTACTGTATTGTCTTGCTAGTACAATCTTGGGGGTTTATATTAATTATGTATTTTATAATGTGGTACGCCAGTTTAATATGGATTGTGTAGGTGCTACTTCAAACAAAACATTTTCAAATGCTGATTTATATTAATCTTATATTTTATTTTACATAGAAGGTTATTACTTTTTATGTGATAATTTCTAGACAAATATTACTTTAATAGTGTTGAATACTAATATTTTTTTTGTATATGTAGCATTTGCATGAGATTTCGTAGATGAAACTACATGTGTACGACACATTGTAAAATTATTAAATAGTTGGGTGTTGGAGGTGCGTTAAATATTCTGTAGCTTCCAAAGATATATTATGAACATTTGGAGTTTGTTTTTTGTAAGTGACATTTGATCAAAGAAAAACAAAATTCTAAAGCCTATTTTAAAATCCAAAAATTGGTTTTCTATTAAAGAAGGTAATCTCAAAATTTTAAAAAAGTACGTTTTTCAACCCCTTTCTAATTATATTGTTTTTGCGGTCATTTTTAACCAAAAAAACAAACAAAACAAACCTATTAAATATGTTATAATTTGTGTGAGCACACTCTCACTAATGATAAAATTTTATAGTTATAAAATTAGACCTGAAAAATTATGTTATATTTATGTGGAAGATAATAATTGGATAATGCAATGGAGATTTTATGTGAACACTATTTGGAGAAAATGTTGTGTGATTAATAACTTAACTTTAACTCAGTTTATAACTATACTGTATCATGTAAAACAATAGTAATTTATGTGACAAATACACCAAATATTCGTAATTTATTGACAGGGAAAATATTTATGTCTTACAAATTTTGTGATAAACTATACCTTTTTGATACAAAATTATTTTAGTTAGAAATAGTTTTCAATTACATTATCACCATAATTTATCAACTTTTGAGTAAAAACCATATTCATCCTGAGGCAAATGTATACTTAATTTCATCCAGTTCCATTCGAATCTCGGATATAAGGATTTACACAAGAAATACCAAAGACATTCTAAAAATTTTTGTAATCTAAGACAACAAAAATATCCTAACATTTATTTATTCTATCCTTGTGAAATGCTTCTAAGTGGAATCTATTTTGTGATAATAGAGTGATGAGTTAGAACTAATGTGTAAAGATGAGTAGTTTTAAGAAATACTCGTGTAACAATTTACGTTAAATCCAGAAATAAGTAATATCATTGTACCTCTAGAATTTTTAAAGTTTGGTAAGAGTTAATATATAACCTAGATTTGTATGCTGTTATGATTTGCAGTGCATCTAGTCACCAATCACTCATTTAAGAATAATAAAGTTTGGTAATTTACATTAATATTGATTGTCAAACTGACGGCGTAAGTACTTGTTCTGCATACGCTTATTTAGTCCAAAATGTTTTATTGGCGACAATTAATTTACGCCTTATGTATAACGTTATCGGGCAATCCTATCTGCCAATCCAGTGTAAAAAAAGGTCAATTGGCTTTCATTATTAAACACCGACTTAAAATTCTTCTACTATAAATAAGGCTGAAATTTTCTGCTTATTACCAAGTGTGAATATTGAGTAGCCTTTTTAATCCAGACTAAACTTTTTAAATTGAGGTAAACTAAACATTGTTAACCCCGATAAACAGTTTACGACTTTGTTGACACCACATACCGATGATTGCCGATCTTGGTATAGTTCAGTTCTGTGTCTGGTGGTCAAGTTTGTATTTAGTCTTACTTTTGACTACTTAGGCACTTTCCTGACTTTTAGGTCTGATTTCAGATTCCAACATGATCCTTGGTAACACTAGTTTTTATTACTTTATAATGGAAGTTAATATATAGTATCGAAACGACGTGTAATAATGTTTATATACACAAATGTCCATCTAAACCATATTAGTAATTATGAACAATTATCGTATAACTTTAAAACTCGATTTCGTTGTGTTGATTGATTCAGTGTTTCTACATGACAGTACACTTATACTATCTAACCTCAAACAGTCTCCCTAACTAAGTAGGTACTAACCCATACCATAAATCACATGATTCCCATTCTTTCGTTTCACCTTTATACCTTAGCCTCCATCGAAATAGACTGTTTATCTAAGATGCTAGTAGAAAGTGCATTATGTTAACACCTCTTTATTATGTTATCACAACACTCTGTCATAATCTTTATTTATTTGTAGTTATCAAATTCAAACCATTGTCTTTAAATATACAAAAGTAATAATTAGTACAAAATATTTATTTAAATACTATTTTTAAATGTTAGTTTAAAACAAGATAAATATTAAACCTTTAAGCATCTACAGATTAATGTTTGCTACAGAGTTTAAATATTCATGAATATGATACTTAAAGTTTATAAAATAATGCAATATAAACAAAGTCAATTGCTGTATGTAAATGAAGCATAAGACCTTACAGCAGCAACAGTTTTAGTGCGAGAAAGTGAGGGCATTGCAAAGCTGTAAAGATTACACCAACAATAACTTGAAGACTTACCAAGCTTATTAAAGTTTTCCTCCTTTAGCATTTTAGAGAATATTAATATTAATATCTGTGAGCTTCCTTCTAGTCTTCGTAAACGCAATAGAAGTTTCCTTCCTAACAAATTTTAAATTTGGCATTACTCTTCATTTTCTAAATTATCATAAATTTAAAATATATAAATACTAATAATGTTTATTAATATCGGTCCAAAATCATTGCACAAACTTTCACTCTCTTATCCCTAAAACCCCATTAAAAAAAAAAAACCGAAAATATTCCTTACAAAAATTGAACAGTTTCAGAGTTGTCAATATATGAGAACCATAGACCCTTATTTTGAAAATATATATATATTCAGTTGCTTCATTTCCACCATAAATTAGTCCTCGATATTTGTTTAAACTGAGTTTTTAATGAATGCTGACAAAGTTCTTTTTCTGTCTTGCCTGAACATGAACTAATTAATTTACTTCAATTTTTACACCGATTTGAGTCATTAATCATCATATTTTATTAAAGTTTGACCCACACCGTAAAGCCTATTTTAATAAATTACAAATTTTTAAAATCACATTTTATTTTATTTACCGATATCGGTGTTTCAGGAGATATTGTTATTAATACGTTTCGTTTGTATTCTTAGGTGTTACACTAGAGCAAGATATGAACAAATTCGTTATAGCCGATTAAGAGAAAATCTTAATTTTGTGTTTTTTTATGTTAGCTACTTCCAAATTATAAAGTAATTAACTCTAGAGAAATCCTTCCAAAAATCACTATTTTGAACTAAGGTGACTAAAAAAAGGATATATCTACAAGAAACTTGACATCTAAGATACATTTTGACCCATCACACACTTTCTCTATTACAACAAACATGTGAGAAAATAAAAACTCAAGGTAGTAATTTTATGCACAATCATTACTTTACTAATAAATATTTATATTTTAAATCTTAAAATTCAATGCAAAGCAATATATATATACAAATTGAGTTTCGTATGTGGAATGGTTAAAACAATATTTTATTTAATATCTTTGTTATACAGATTTTAATTTAGATATGAAGGTTAGGATATACTTACTTATCTTCAGAGTTATAATTTTGGTTTAATTCTTTGAAGTTGATATATATATATAAGTTCTTAAATATGAAAGACAATTTAAATATAATAATATTATTTACCGTATGTTAATTCTTTCCCTTTTTCATTATTGGTTCATTTCTCTCAATTAAAAGTCAAAAGATATTGACTATATACCCTTTTGTCTAGCGCTCATTTTGAATATTTCAAAGTTGTTCATCAATTGCATGAATAACTATTTCCATAATAATTGGTTTGTTAATTTTATAAATATTTTTACCTTTATAAAAGTAGAATTATAAGTGTTTTCAGATTTCAGCATATTATTGTTATTATTTATTATTATTATTTTATTTTAACTTATATTATAACAAACTTGTACGTTAAAGTTATTAGCTGCATTACATGGAAAAATGTAATATTTTATGTATTAAACTAGCTTTTTAGTAACTTTCATTTGTTTATCCATTGTAATACAAAGTTTTTTTTTTCTATTTTTAACTGAGATATCAAAATAACGGTTGGTACTTTTCCCAAAATTTTCAGAAACTCGGGTATAAAATAGTACAGATCTCACTCAAGTATCACTAATTGTGTACTCAACATTTCTTTCAAAAAAAAATCTGACGATACAATATTGTTATTGAAGCAGAGTAAAGAGTAACAGGATTTACCTCCTAAGTGGCTGGCCCATGTTGAACTAGTGCAATTATAAACTAATCATCTGGATATAATTATCGCAATAAACCTATAAACTGAAGGGTTTTGTCTGCTCTAAGGTAATTTAATGGTGTTAAACCCAGACATCGGTTAAACTTTATTTTATTTCATTTGATTACAAACTAATTTTTAATCCCCCAAAGAACACGTAATAACACGAAATTATTTTGCTTAGGTTGGTATAAATTTCATTGTTTTCTACACCAAAATTTGTACATACCTGAGATGTAACCTGCCTTTTATATCTGTAATAAAATTTGATTACTAAAATAAATTAAGAAGTATCTCCAATGATATCTTCCATGCTTGTTTTGTAAAGAACTAAACACTTTTTCTTATATCAGTAAATAGAATTTAACATCATCAATAATGTATTTATCAACACTTATTATTTATAAACGCTCCTAATATACCTTCAATTGTTTTCTTTGTAAAAAGTACAGTGTTTATTTTAAACGCAAGTACGTTTCCATGAATGCTTAATATTGGAAAGATGGGAACTAAAGAATTAATTGAATTGTAAATTACAAAATAATTTATTTCATTAGAGACTATTATTACGATTCGAGTTTGATTACAAAAACCAACCAAGCAATAAATATAATACTACATACTAATACTAATAAATATAACAATGAACATAAAATAAATATAAATGAACAATATTTTTTTTCTATAATTTACTTAGAATTAGTTATTAGGAAGGTCGAGTTTGGTTAATAATATTACCATTACAATAATAGTTTGTTTATATAGATAATATACAATGTATTTGTTTAATATTCATATTTCATTTTAATACATAGTTTATCTTTTTAATTTAACTTTTTGTTTATACTGGCCCTTTCAAATACAACTGTCTTATACATTCACACATATTGTATTACTGAACATACTTATATAATATAAATAATTGTTTTGACATATAAAATTACACTTACATTTTTATTACACTGTTTATTACAGTAAAATATAAACAGAGTACAATATTACTAAATTCAACACCGATCCTGTACTAAACATATGTGTAACAGTGTGCAGTACTAAGTATTAAACTTAACTAATACCACACTTACACGGTTTCATCATAAATAATTTGCTTTACTTGTGGCAGATTGTAATTCACACAATCTGTACAAATAACGTGTAGTAACGATCGGTCTTTTCGTAACATTAGGAATGTATATACAAGTATATTTAAATATTATTTAACTATTAATAAAACTTCTTGGAAGGAATAAACTATTTACTGAGCCTTATTTTGTGAACTGTAATTGTAGCTCTACAAAGACATTGTCAACTACTGACATCAGAAAACCACATATAAAATTATTTCAAATACAAACTAGTACCGTACACTAGAATGAAACACATAAATGCAATTAAATTATTAAAGTAGGATAAAAGAATATGTTTTTAATTTAAAAAATATTTTATGTATGTAAATGTTCTGTTAATATTTCAAAATCAAATTAAATTAAATTTCTCATATTTCTCTTTACTACGATCTTCATTAAAGTAAATATTTGAAACAGAAAAGCAATCAATTATCAGCTGTTAAAGATCGGGTAAGTATAATGTTTCATGACCCTAATAATAATAAATTATGTTTAGTTAAATATATATATATATATATATATATATATATATAATACAAAAATAAATCCAATAATAAAAACTTATAACTAAAAGTTTTGTTTTTTTCTTTAAAAGTATAAATTTTAATCTATTGCACAACCAATCTGTAACCATTTGTAAATAATAACACATAAGAAAAATTGTATTTAACGTATTTCTATTGTATAAAACTTTTTCGTTTCGGTTAACTCGTTTTAATTAAACTGTAATAATAAATAGTTATTGTTATTGTTACTTGAAAAATAGTAATCACATCCTTGTAAATCATAATTATTATATTTTAAGGGTACATAATATTTCATCTTCAAAATAACTTTTACGTCAAAGTTATTTGAGCATAAGTACCTCAGTTCCATATAAATTTCAATTACACAACCAGTATATACTAATGAATCGGTGGAATTCATAAAATGCAGCTAAATATATCTCACGATTTACGTGCTACTTCCAAACCTTGCACCTGCGTGACGCATGTCTGAAAAATGTTCCTAAACTCTTCATCTAGTGGAAGTTTGCAATCATCGGCGTACCCACCATGTGTGTGGATAGCGGCAAAGTCCATACAATTGATGGTTCCATCTCCATTACAGTCCTGATAAAATGAAAAGTTTATTAACTTACGTATTTCAAGAATTTTTTTTTAGAAATATTGGTTTGTAATATACAAAATAAAATTCATTTTCATGTAAACTGAAATTCTATCAATAGTATAGTAGCTAAAGAACGATTTCTCAGGGCCTATACAGATCCTTGAGTGGTAACCATGCCCTCCTGTCTCCTGAAGGCCAACGACCAAGATTAGTTATGTCAACACAAATAACTCAGTTTTTCCTTTAGTCCTGGGTCACAAATAATGCTTTAACCTATATTGTTTAACCAATGTTGCTACGAGAAAACTATCTTTTAAATAACAACGCTTAAAACTATTTTTAACAAGCTACCACTATAGTATTTACGCCTAACTTAGGCATTTGACTCCCTGTGAGTACAATTCAACAGAAGTAAACTAGAGACACCCACTATCATTGGCCGAAATTGTTCATCTAAAACTTTTACTTCGTGTGTTATTAAGCTAATTTCTAGACACTTTATACTGTCAAGTTCCTAATTAATACTATTTGTAAACGTCTTGAAATATCATCCAGGAAAAAACAATATGATATAGCACTTACGAAAACATATCACACATTGGTTTTCATTGAACCAGGAGAGTGGAGAATATCTTCCTACTGAATTAGGCCGATAAATTGTAGCATTAAAGGGTCTGTTCTACACTGTTTCCAACAGTTCTGGACTTTTCTAAATTATCTATATTTATACAATGTATTTAAAGTTCGTTTAAGAATCAAACAAATTCAACTGAGTAAATGTCCACAATTAGTTAGTCCTTTTCACAATTTTTTGCAGGACAAAATCATTTTGTCTCTAGAACAAATTGTTTATAGTATACTGAAAAATACAGTTTGATAAATTCTATTCGTCCTTTAGTAAAATTAATTGATTATGTCTTTCAATTTATCACTATTTAATAAACGTTTATTACGTCAGCAACATACAGTATTTTGTAAATTTATAAAAACTTAATACAGAAAAATGTATGAACTTCAATGAACAATCAACTGTATAGCGAGAGATGTTTTCTTTTTCTATTAAAACAAAAGCAGTGAAGATTGTTTTAAATAGCTGTTGTATTGACTTAGTTTAATTCTTTACAGTAATGGCTGAGTACGCCCTATTGAACAAAAACAAGCCAAGAACTCGATTTTCTTTCCTTTAGTAGAATTTCTTTTTCGTTTTAGTTATTGTAATAGTATTTAATTTTGTAAAGAAATTTTTTTTATAATAAATAATCAAACTTCCGAACGCCAATGTACGTTTTCATTTATTTATTTATTTAAATTGAAAATAACTCTCTCAATTTAACTAATGAAAATAGCAGTCGTAGATATAAAACGTACCAGGATATTAGTAATAATATTTAAATATTATTTCAATTTTCGGAAACTTTAGTTTTCAAAACAATTAGTTTTACACCTCAGAAATTATTAATAACACTTACAATAGGCCTACTTTATTTAATGTTGCTTATACATTTTTTTTTCACTGCGTGTTATAGCTTATCAATAATCTTAAACCTTACATAATTTTGCTACAAAAAGTATTGACAACAAAATTAAATTAAATACTTATCCCATACAAATAAATGAGATATTTTGTATCGTATTTCATAATTCTTGCTACTTTGATTATAAGACAAACTTAATAACTTATACTTTATTCAATCTGATATTATTAAATAGATTTTTTTTAATATCATATTTTTTCATAAAAGATTGGACATTAGATTTATATTACGTCTCAACCTATAAATTTAATCATAACCGTAACAAATTATTTTGGCATCTAAATTGGATTACTTACCTTAGCAAATTTCGACATATATTGTCTTACAGAATTAGCGGCACAAACTGGGTCATTAGCACAACGTGGAAAAGCTATAAAAAACAAATAAATAAAATAGTATTGCAATAATATATAGAACAAATAATAGACTAGAGCAATTTCAATAAATGCATAAACATTTAAGTATGAATTTCTTCACTTCATCAACACTTAAAAAATGTTTTGTTTGTTTAACCCATGCTTTTATAAAGTGTAATTTGAAATACAAAAACTCTCAAAACTTTTATATCAATACTGGAAAATTTTAACTATTTATTAAAATATTTTTTAACTCTGTAATGCACAACTTAAATATTATCCAAAAAACTTTATAAACAATTTTATTTTTTTGTAGCCATTCCTACCTCCGTTGTCTTCTTGATTATCTAATGGAATTGTTGGTTTTCCGGAGTCAATCCAATATGGTTTGGTTATACGAAACATCCCACAATCTTCTTCAGTACAGCCGATAGTGAGATTGCATTGTGACACCGCCTGGCAGATACAGCCAAGGCACACTTCGCTCACAATAACTTCACCGGGTACAACTGCAACACAAAATACAGTTATATTACATCTGGACACGTAACTCAAGCATTCCTTTCTGTGAGGAACGAATTGCATGACAAAACACTTTTTACGTCCTTTACAATGGCAAAGAAATGCGTACATAAAATATCGTTCTAAAATTATTGACCCTCAATGAACTTCATTCCATTTTTAGGCAAGTTAAACTTAATATCAATTAAACTTAATTTTCTTAACAAAATATAGTTTTTTACAAATATTTATTTAGCAATATTGTTTGAAGTTTCGTTCCGTTAAATCGATTTTTCTTACTGTTATTTCTCTGACTTATTAACTAGGTGTTTACTTGTTTTTTAATTATTTTATATTATTCAACTACATTTTATTGAAGTATACTAATATCATGTTTCAAACTCTTCATCTTGTGTATATAAATATAATTAATAATCTAATGAATGTGTCTGTCTGGTATTTTTTCACACTTTTCTCTAGTTTGCTTTCACCCTTGTCTGTCATCATACCAGCGAAGCTGTATTTAAGACACATCTTGTTAATAAAATAATTTAATACTTTGTATAGATGATGATCTCGGATGATAGTTCATTGTTATATGTAGACTACATGTTTATTGTGGGGGAAACGCTTGCTCAGTAGGCAGAGCTGCGCAGTAGACATCTTTCAAATGAGAACCAAAAAGAACGCGAAGCGTGTTTACATTCTAATCGTCAACACAAATCGCAATGCCGAGCTGTGGAAACACTTGAAGAAATTTAAGTTCACTTAGAATGTGATGGAAAACAGCGGCAAGAGCGAAATGCTAGTCTGGCAGCGTTCGAAAAGGCGATCAACAAATTTTGTGACAAAATCTGTGAACTTTGTAGGAAGATATGTCAAGTTACATAGAGATGTCAAATACTATAGTTGAAATAAGTTCATAATTTCACTAAAATACGAAATTTATACTCTATTTCCGTATATAAGTTTGCTTTTCTAATAACCAATGTAATTATTTTCCATACAAACGCGTACAAATAAGAATAATTATTCCGAATTTTAGTTGTTACTCGATTTAAAAGGCGTTAATTAATAGTACATTAAAACCTTGTTGCACATGCTTACCTGGGTCCCTCAAAAATATACATGGCAACATTTTTGAAAAATGAATGTTTTTCTTTTCCAGGAACTTTTATCTCGAAACCTAGATCTAAGCTGAAATGACAATTTGCCAATGAAACTAACGCTTAACAAGACACTATGAGATAAACTTGTTTATTTGTTTTTGAAAATTTAAATTAATAAATATTGATTCAATCTTTATTATTACGTTTGTGCTAATCCAAAAAAGTTATTCAATCATATTCATACAATAAGCAAAAAAAAATACAAATTTAAATTTACAAATATTTATTGTTAACTAAATTATAAAAAAGATATTATCTAACTTATCAATGTGAGTAAGTCCTACTTTATTACTTAGGCTATATGGACAATTTTTTTTTATTATGAGCTCAATTATATCTTCTTTGACCCAAATTATCATGTGTAAAATACTTTACTTAGAAATATTACTTATACTTTTATTACTACTTTTATACAGCAAGTATTACTTTTAAGTAATAAAGTTTTACTACTTCGAATACTTTACTTAGAAATATTACTTATACTTTTATATTATTAGTTTTAAGTAATAAAGTATTAGAAATACTAATACTTTGTTACTTAACTCTATTTTTTTTTTTTTAAGTGAACACAAATTGAAACCATGAGTGAACTAACTGATTTTAAAAAGACGTAGCTTGCATCATTGCGATTTTAATTCTATCCAAGATGAAAATTACAGTACTTAAGTTGTTGCTCTCTAACCGGTGAAACCGGTAGCTTAATTACTACAATACTTTATTAGTTGAAAATAAAGTATAAATTGTTAACAGTTGATTTTACATTATTTTTCAACTTCCAAAGATAATTACGTTGTCACATAAATTCAGATGTTAAATTGTTTTATCTCGTACAGAAAGTTTAATTTTATATGACAAATTTACGCTAACACATTTTTAATTTGGTAATATGCTGTTACTGTGTGTACTTATCCTCTACGGATTTCCTAAAACGATTCTTACAAAATACATTCTTGGCTTTAGTTCTTTTAGGATTAATATAAGAAGGAAATATATTCTAGCCCTGCAGTATTGCTTCACAATATATCATGCTTCCATCTTATAAACTACAGAAAACTATTAGTCATATTTATAAGTAAGCTGTGGTTACAGGAAGCGCTTTGTCACACGCACGTAGTAGTGTGCTGGTATTCAGTGTAGCCTAATGTCGATGGGAAACCGCGACATGAAATTCAATGAAGCATTAAAGGTCACTTGTGGGCCGTACCTACCTGACATTTATGACGCACACTCGAGCACGCACACCTACGATCATTTAGTAAAGACATGCGGTTATTATTATATACACCACACATTAGAGTAAGAACGAAGTTTTAATTATATTTTACTACAATATATTATCCCTCAAGCTCTTCCTGAAATTTCATATCCTTCTAATCTATCAATTTAATCCGAAATATAATCCAAAACTACCTTTGCAGAATGTTTTTCCTCAAGCACAAGCACTGATATTAAAGGAAAGAAAACACAGATAATAGAACGACTCATGATTAATGGAGTCCATTACTTTTGAAGGATTTCTCTCAAGACCTCCAATTTGATTATCTTCCTGCTTTTAACTATAACTGTTTCACATGTAGGCTCCATAATTATCCTCAGTTAGTTTTAACTATAGTCGTTACTGAAATAACAAACTGAACACAATAATCATAGATATCATGGGTGAGTTTTTTTCATGAAAATTTGTCTCTTTTGCCTAGTTATTGTCATGTAGACTAAACACATTATTAAGAATTCATGTCTTGATACTTGAGTTTTATCCTACTTCGTAATATGTCTAAGTATTTTCCTCTTTATATTCCACCTCTTTATGATTGAGATTTCCTGAAACTGAGAGGGTCTTCAATTCGTGATGTCTATTAAAAGAAACTACTTGATTTTATACTTTTGCTTATAGACAAAAAGAATAGTAGTTTTAATTAATTAACCTAGTTAATGATGGTGTAGTATTAAGTTTTAGATTTTGAACCAACATATACATAATTTTTTAGGGAACGAGTAAAAAAATAAAGACAGGTATTACAAATTTGTAAACTAAATTGTCACACATATTAATTTTATATATTTATTAGATTTCTTTAATACACCAACTTGATATCTACTTGTTACTTAGGAAAGGAAATGAAAGTTTGTGTTTTATAATAATTATTTTTAACACAAAAATTCCATATTATTCGTCAATATTTAGAGGTTGCTTTGTTCATAGTAAAGATATTGGTGTTTGTTTCAAATGTTATTAATGCACCGCAAAATGTATCGTAGATAAAAATAAATATTTGTGTATGTCTTATCTCGTGTCTGTCCTTTTGAAACCAGAACCACTGAAACCAACTTTATGCCTACTTTAAACCATAACCACTTTTATGCCTACTTCAGAACCACTGAAAGTAACTTCCAATTTAATTTTGAGATGTCTTTTATATAGTCTCATACAAATTGGAGAATATCTAGTGGTCTACTAATTAATGTTGTCTTTTGACCAACAGTAATTGAAATAATCAGGTTTTTTTTTTATTTTCTATGCTAGGCTTGCGTGTGGTGAAATTTTCTACAGTTACTAAACAAATGTGCATTTCAACTACCATCTAATGTCTATATTTAACATTTATGGTGTTCTGAGAACTACCACATTATAAACTACACAACACCTTACATACCTTTCTTCCTTCACTAACTAAATAACGCTTCTAATAATAAGGGATTATCTATAAAAAATTGTTAATATTCTGGTTACAAATTTGGGTCTTACTTAACCTAAACTTGAGATATACTTTTCCGGAACGATGAACAATGTCTTTGAAAATAATTATTATACTTGAAGTGAAATGCAAACTACTAAACAGCAAACTAGGCAAGCTACTAAAATAAATATTTTACTATAGACAAACACACGTGGTACTAAATTTCTCAAATTCCCTTACACAAAACGAAATCCGTTTAAGTCAAACATTGATCCTGACTTGGAACGTAAAATACTTCAAAATCAGTTCAATCCGTACCATACAAATTGTCTTGAACGTAAAGGCTTATAACAGCGACATTCGGGGCTCATCTCCCTGTCTCAACAGTGTTTTTTATTTGTGACCAGTATTCTAAGTTTGACATCAGTTATGTTTTTTTATAGAGTCATAATCTGTCACATCTCAATCAAATTGTATCTTCTGCAAGAATAACAGACTGACAAAAACCGCAATTTTGTTCACTGCGGAGACCTCAAAATATTAATGTAGAAACTCAACATCGATTTCTTCCACCCATTGTGTAACTTTTTCTATTCTACATTTATCGGTAAAACTAAAAGTAATAGGAATTATAATACAATTCACGGAAAGTACTTGTGAGAACTTCTCATAACCATTGTCGGTTATTTCGCCCAAAACACAGATAAATACACTGTCATCGCTTCGAAAACTGTCTGGATCTGAAAGGATTAACGGCTTATCTCTTAGAGATCTTTCACATTTTATAAAGTTTGTTACTTAAATGGCCACCGTAGAGATCCAAAATATCCTTCAATATTGTATTATCCTCTCCTCTTAACTTTGTTTTTGAAGAGCTGAAATTTTTTATTTCAAAAAATTATTTATTTTGACCCAATACTAAGTATAAAAATATAAAAAATTAAAAAATTTACAAATTTAGATTACAAAATCAGTTATTACAGACTTTTACCAAGTTCAGTTATTTCTAACTAGAAAATGTGGAAAAATCTCGTCTGTTGGTTGAAAATGAAAGAGTAATACACTACAGCGAAGCGAATAGCTCATTTACAAATGTGTACGTCCTATGTTAAAAAGTTGGTTTTTCAGGGAATAAGTTTTTGTTAAATAAAGGATAACTTTGTACTACGCATACATTGGTGTATTGTTTAACTAAACTTTGTGGGAATTCACTACATATTTTCCTTTTATGATTATCTTAGATAATAATGAATATATTTTCAAAAGTTACTGTTTAAATTTAGAGATGAAATTATACCTGCTTGGTGATAAATGCATGTATCATATTATCATAAAACTAAGTTTTTTGAAAACATTGAAGAGAAGTTCAAGACAGTGGGTTTAATTAAGATTTATATTTATATACATATATGTGATTTACTAAACCTACTGACGCTGGAAAACTAAAAGTATATGTTAAACATTATAACGAAGTGTCAAGAGAGCCGACAAACAGAGTTCGCCTTTCCTGTGTCAATTTTTGTATGTGTCTGCTTTGTCTATCTCAACTTAATATGGTAAAATGTATAGTAATATATAGATTGGGTGTCAAAACATTAATGAAAAGACAGTTTGTTTTATGGATTCTGTCTATATTCCAACTTATATGTTCACCTTAATAGTTCGACAAATTTCACAAAATCTTAACTTTCCGTTACTATTAACTAATATTTAAATGTTATTATATTTGGTATATCACAACAATTTTTGTAGATATTTGTTGTAGGCAAAGCACAATACATCGATTATATTAAAATGTGAAAAATCAATTTGTTTTAAGTTTCATTCATACGAGTTGAGTGTAATAGCGATCAACATCGACTATGAGATACAGAATTGAAGTGATCAATCAAGAAATAAAACCTTCAGTGTACACAATAACTCTCTGTTACATAGCTCCATATTGGTCTTTCAGGTTCGTTCCTCAATAATTAAAGAAGGTTAATGAAGTAAACGAACTTGAATATAATGAAATAATAATGGGTTTCAGAAGTTAGTGGTAAATAAAAAATATAAATATCAGTCCCTTTAAATAAAACTTTGATTCAATGCAATAAATTATTTAATAAATATAATATTCCTCGCAATTCTGTTTCAATTGACATAATTTTCATTGAAATTATTTTATTTATTTGAAATATAAGAGTCCATCTAACAAAATGTACGAAATATTCAAAAGTTAACTACATTTTACTGTAGCTTCTATACCAGGGAAAAGGTTTTTATATTTTACATTATTTTGAAAAAATTAGTGATTGTCTTCGAGAATCATTATAACCCAAATCTTGATCATATCAATAAAACTGTACTTTTTATCAATATAATACTGTATTTAAAATAAAGGTAAAAGCCATCCTGAATACATCTGTTTTTAAATAAAGCTTTTATATAATCGTTCAACTAGAAAAGGTCAGATGTTGTCAAACCCTTTATGGTTGCAAACGTCACTGTTATTTAAATATCTTAAATGAAATGAAATATTTTAGTTACAAAATAAAAATATATTATTTGTCAATTACCGTAATTTTACTAAAATACTTCTATGTAAGAGAGTAAAATAATGCCCTTAATACTGAATTTTTACACAATTTGTTCTCCATGTCCCCAAAGTCAGCACTTGTTAAATGTAATTTTTTTAAACAATACTTAGCTCAGACCATTTACTTCTTAGAAGTGTCAATTTATAAAATATTTTAAGAGGGAGAAATTGTTTATATTTCTTTCTTTCTATAAAATTGTTACCAAATAATTTCATTCTTATTTTCAAATGGTCTTTTGCTTGACTCTTTGTAGTCACAGTTTGAAACTATGTTGTTTACGCTAACTTCATCCTAATGGTCATTTTCACGTACATAAATGCGTCTTAATTGATCAAAACTTAAGCAACAAAATATTTAAAACAGTTGTCACTATAAATAATTTGAATTTGTTTCTACATAATGAACTTGTCTCCAACTTGTATATCAAATTTGAACAAAGTCTAACAACAAATTATAAGTGTAAATTATATTAACTCATACATTTTTTTTATGCAAAATGTTACACTGTTTCAATGGTATGAATCGTGTACATTTAAAACTCCCGTTCATGAATCTTAATGTTACAGAGGGTTCCAGTTACTTAAGTAAGTTCCCACAAAATAAAATCCATTCTTGTAGACGTTCCATATTAAACACAAAGACCAGCAGTCAAAACGAGTTAATTTTCTGTCAACTTTTTTTCACCTGATGAAATATAATCATCAGGGAACCCGAGTGGACCATGGACCCATTAGGATTGCTTGAACCGTTGGTAATTCGTATTATCTACTCACCTAACAACCAGTCATAAAATATAACATATCTCTATCGGTAGTGAGAAAGTATTCGTACCCCAAAATACTATATTGGTTTCTACGCTGTATATTTCAGAAATTATTTTGAGAGATACAAGTATCATATGCTTAATATCTAATAAATATCTATTACAAGCTTAAAATATTTCGGATATTAGTGACTGATTGATATTCAATCTCAGCTGTTTTATATCGACGGTATGTATTGATAATCTGTTTCACTAAATGTAGTAACAGTTAGTGTAAATACTAGATTGATGAGTCTTGTTAATGTATTGTAATTGCAATTAAGTCGACTCTATTTTCATGGTTCATTCACTGTAGTTGCAACGGACATTCTTCATGGTTAACCGGGCAGAGAGGCCGCCGGTAATTATAGGGTAATCAATATATTGCTTTTGCTTAGATTGGGTATTTTTGTTTGAGAAGAGAATAGTAATCGTATTCGTTTAACAGTGTGACAATATTCCCTCCCTCCCTCTTTCACCCACATTTTTCAAAATCGAATATTTTGGATATGGTCTTTAACTTATAACTTTTTAATGGTATTCTCATTAATTAATTGTTATATGAATATGAAGGACTTATGAAGGATTAATTAAAAAGTGAATAGATATAAAAATAACTTTTAACTTTAAATAATTTTTTTTACAACGCAATAAGTTTTCTACTTTATTTATTTTATATGTTGTTCACCCCTTTAGTTTTATTATTTGAAAATTTGAATGACCTTCACTATTGTCTCCGTAAAAAGTATCGTACTACTAAATAAACAGTTCGTCATTGTACAAAAAATAACATATAAAACCATATAAGAAAAAATAAACAAAAAACGCGCTTTATCTGTAGCGCTCACATGAACAATTTACAAATAACTTGGTTGATTTAAGGGACTTATAACCTAACCTTTTCTATAAATAACAATTTTCTTACTCGTCACAAAATCTTCCCTATTCCATGTATTTTTAAACGGTTACGGATATTTCTTTTTAATTTTGGAAGTAGGTACACAATGTGTGTTTAAAAATACACATTGCTTCAACCTTTATATTTGTTTTTTAATTATGTTGTTACGACCGTCTCTGTTAAATTGTATAACAAATTAAAAACCTAATGGCTTAATGACTTCTTTTCTATATCATTAACGTTTATCTTAACAGTTATAATGAATAATTCTTTTACAAATACTTTGTATTCCCTTAGCAAGGAAAAGTCACTTATTTGTATTTATTCGAGAAGTAGCAGTTGAATAACAACGATAAAAACTGTGTTATAATATTCGTTAATAGATGTATTACAATTTTTATTACCAATACGGAATGAACCATCCGTACAAAATTACCATAAAGTGATATCTAATAAAATATCTTTATGTTCAAAAATAAAATAAACTTTTAAAAAGGACTAAGAAATAATACTTTTCAGAATGTTTTAAAATTAAAACTTTTTGATTTCTACGCCAAATTAAATAAATCACTACATAAAAATTAACAAAACCCTACCCTAAAGCTCTAAGTTGGTTTTACGTAGATGAAAATGTACTTGCAAGAGAAGTTGTGACCATCAAATAGTAAGAATTACTGGCTTAAAGGCTACAAATGTGAATGCTTAAGAGTGTTTTGTCAAAACCTGTCAGTTTAAACTACGTCTTGAATAAGTAATTTCCAAAAATGCGTCATACAATTTTTTTGAAAACCTCTTTGCAAACATCTGTTAGACCTACTTTCAAAATATAGATCTTTTAGAAATAATTCATGTAAATTATTTATATTCTTTAATAAATAAATATTTCGATAAATATGAATTTATAGTTAGAATTGCATTAATTTTATTATTATGAAGTTCAACTTCATGAAATTTATAAGTTCTTATGAACACAAATGTAGCCTATAGTTAAAAATTGCTTTCATATTGTGTGCAGGAAATTAATTTTACTTTAAGAAATAAGGGTTTATTTATAAATTCAATGATTATTAAATTTGTTATTATTATTATTTTGATCATTACAATTTTCACTTTAAAAACTTTATTTATAAGGTAAATGATTATAATTGAAGAGTGTGATTTTTTATTTATATATATATATATATATATATATATATATATATATATATATATATACAAAGATGTACAACATGTATTCCTATGATTTTTGTTTTAGTATATTACATGTTTTTAATTTAAGTTGCAACATATATATATATATATATATATATATATATATATATATATATATATATGTTACTGTATATAAATTATTTATATTTATTATTATGTCTCTGTATAAAATTAGTAATTGTGCACGTTATAGAAATTTACACTAATTAATCCATCTACACAACTCACGCTCACTCACGTAAAATATAATATTTAAATGGTTATGGGAATAGTAATATTTAATCTCCTTTTTGTTTTTTTTTTTTTTCCTTAATATTTTTGTATTATTTTTAGTTTTTAATACAGTAATTACTTCTTGACATTACTAATTTTTAATAACTATTATTAATATTAAAACATAGTTGCTAATTATTGTCAGGCGATAACACTTACCGGCAGCGAAAGTGCCTAAGACACAAACCGCGAAACCCGCAACAAAAGCTAAACCTGTTGCTGACGCCATGATACAATCACGACTAAAACCACAACCTGTTCGTTGCGACTTCTTATAGGTCATAACTGTGACTTCTCCAAGTCCATGACGTCATCAATTGTTGGAAAACATCAGTCAAGGACATTCATGAGAATTCTTTTGCAGTTTTTCTACTCTTACGTGGGAACTTCTCTACGACATAAATTTTATGCCGCCTATGAACTTCATTATTGGAATGTTTTCTGTTTATACTATTTTGTTTTACGTTGATATTCCACAATTACTTGTAGTCAACTTCAGATGAAAAGTCATTTTTGGATGTGTCAGAATGATGATTTTTAGTCAATTTTAGTCACCTTAGTTTGAATTTAAAATATAATTTCAGCTATAAACATTTCGAGGTATGTTTTGTTTTATATAGGCTACGTGTTTATAATAATAAAGATATAAATTCAAGATGAATTAGATCACTTTTAAAGGACGTTTGATAATTTACACTATCTGTAAATAAGTGTAAATAATAGTAGTTTATACCAAGAATCGTATGAGGAACCCATTATGCTCTACAATTCAATAATATGACAACTGATTTTTATCATAATTTATGTTAAGCGTAGAGGCATTGTTTTTAGAGCGGGTAGAATATTTAAATTCTGTAGTTCAAAATTTCTCTTGCCTGCATAGGAGATAATGAATACTTCATTTAAACCATGTAAATATAACATATTAATAAATCGTACAACAATTTTACCATTGTCAGTGTTTGATCCTTTTAAATACAGGTTTTTGGACGTTAATAATTAAATAGACGTATAGAATAATTTCCAGACATTGTGTTTGTTTAACTGATACAACAGGTGTGAAAACCTTTTAGATGATTGTTAAAACGAATTTCCATATACAATATTTTTGACAGATCTGCAGAAAACTAACCTGATAAGGTAGTCACAAGTTTGTTCACGGTCAGATCAATATGACCAGTTTTTAGCTCTCTAAACTTTAATAAATTTTATTTTGAATGACAACTTTGTACCGCATTCTCTCTCTCTTACTACATTTCATGTCATAGTTTGAGAAAGTACAATGTAATATCATTTTAAAGCTCTACATTTGTACATGGTAGATTTTAAACGTATTTCTTTGTTTCGTGTTTATGTATATGTACACATAATCCGTATAATTTTTCTAGATAGATTCTTCAAAATAAATTTGTGTTCAAGTTTGCTATTTTATAACCTTTGAGTATATTGCATTTAGATTTTTTTAATTGATGTTCGTAAACTTTATTTTTTTTAATATACAATTTTTTATTTTAAATAAATGTACCGCCAAATTTAAAAAATAAATTAATGTAGTGAGTCACAATTTTACAGTTAAAACTGAAGGTAAATTATTGTATGGCATAGCCTCACACAATTAAATTTTTTTTTTTATAAATCATGTGCCAGTAATGCAAACGGAACTTAGAAAATGACGCAGGTAATAACAGACTTTACCTTTTACATTTAACCAAGGATAAATAAATACCCACAATTACAACATCTTTTCAAAATAAAATGAATATATACATAAAAATTATCTTACCATTATATTTAATGTTTTACTTTTCTTTTAAACGAAACATAATAAAATAACCAAATTCTAGTTGAATTTGCATAGGCAAAACATTGAATAGGCATTTATTGCAATAATAATGCAATGCTAAAATATAAGTAATTATGTGTTATATATAAAGTAAATAATACACATACATTCATAGAAACAAGCATAGAAATAACTATTAAAGCTAAATTCCACCCAAATACGTAAAGTCTTCTAAAAACCTTCATTTAAGAAGAAAAATGATATAAATATCAATAAAAACCAAAACAAAAGAGTTTGGAAACAAAAAAGTATATGAAATAAATCAGACAAACAAACAAGAAACCTTAAAGAGGAAATCAGATAGACCATAAAAGTTTTGTCAATGAACACAATGAAGCTCTTTGAAATAAAGGTAAATCCCAGGAAACGTCTAAAATGTATGCGACCATATTACATAGAGCAACTTGAGCGGAGCGACGCCAGAGCACTTGTAGGCTCTAAAATAACATTTTAAGAATAATTGCCGTTTGACGTTTTCGAATTTATTTGGGGTTTTTCGTCTGATGAATCATGTTAATGTTTATAAATAGTGTGTAAATATTTATTATATTAATTTGTTATTATATTAATTTAAATGATATTATTGTGGTTTTTAAAGATTACAGATTGTTCTGTTTTCCTTCTTTGCAATATGAATACGTCTTATTAAATATGCAAATTTGATTGGAATATACAAACTTTAAATGATAATGGAAACTTTTGATTTTTCATTGAAATGTTATTAACATGTACTTTTTGGTTTTCACTAACGTTAAATAATATTTAGAATATTTATGTACGTACAAAACATTCAACATCCAGAACTGACGTGATGTATAAGAAGCGGTCATTTCTACATCCTTCGTAACGTTGGTAGTGACATTATGCAGATCACCAGTAAACAAAATGAGCTATTACAGGCCCATGTATGTTCAAGATAAAATGGAACTGAAAAATAACGTTATAGTCTGGTCCATTTTGAAACTTTGTAACCATTTAAGTCCAATCATTTTAGGTAATTCTAAAACCTAATTTATATGATAAATTTAACTAACATCCCTACAAACAAGTTTAAGATTTGTTTAACTTGAGGAATATGTTTTATCAATGTAGTTTGCAAATAAAAAGTCTTATGTGTAGTAAACAAGTTTTTTTATCAGCTGCGGATGCGGACTTTAATACTTTACATTTTGCGATAACAAATTATCCTAAAAAATCTGTCTTTTAAATTAATAATAATTGACTGTTTTGAAAATCGAACTTATTTTTCTAGTTACAATTTTTTTTCCGGTTATCACAACACCTTATAATGACTACAAACAGTGATGGTTTTAAAAATATTATATACTTCAGTTTCAGAATGTCGTATTTGTTATTTCTACACTCTGATAAATCCCGGTTAAAAATAGATAGGGAAATCGTCTACAGGTCGTCGTTATAATAATAATTGTAGTTATCAAAATTTTCTAATCACTTTGTATTATTTTATTACTTTAAAACGTGGTTGATTGCGTGAAACTATTCTTTTTACTTTCTCAATCCGTTTTACCCAGAAAAAACTCTTCTTTCTTCTGAAACTGCTTAATCCTGGTTAAATCAAATTAGTTATTTATAAAATGTGTCTTATATCAACTTAAATAAATTGCATAACACTAAAATCTGCATAATTCCTGAAATTTATTCTACATTCTTATTTGATAATTGGTTTCAAATAACATTCTTTTTTTTTTTTTTTTTTATTATAAGTAACGGCAAAATATCTTTTTTTTTTATTTTAAAAACATTACTTTTATTTAGAACCATATTAATAGTTCTGATACTTATTTTATAATACATCAGAGATTCATAACGGATTACTCTAAATTCTGGATTGAATTAAATTCAGTCCGTCACAAAATTTCTGCCTCACTTAAGCTCTATGAAGCAATAATTAATTATCGATTAAGCACTTGACGAATGTGGTTAGTGCGGATCTGCTGTATTTTTCATGCATCTGTGAAAAATTGTTTCTTCCGTAGTCAATGGATGCTGATTGATACAATCTACGAAACCAAAGAAGTGAACACCAAAGTAATCATAGCAGTTGATTACACCGTCACCGTTACAATCCTGAAACACATTGAAAGAATACATCAATATTTAATACATCTTTTAACAGGTACTTATTTTCCTTTTGTATTTGATATTAAATAATATCTATTACTAATGTATAATAGCCATTTTTTAGTTACAAAAATATTGATATTCCGTTTTAAAATACTAATTTGTAAACTTCAAATATTTGTTTTCATTAATACTTATTTTACAAAGAAATTTTGTTTTTAAACCACATACGTTTTAATAGTGTCTATGTATTAAACGATTACCACCCTTAGGTACTTGTTTATTGCATAAAATCATTTATATAAAGTGAAGCCTTAGGTGAGTACAATAGACATTGAGTTCTGGATTTACAACTTACTCAAATCTGAATTATTACTAACACGTATATGCTATGTGATTTTTTTTTTACTGCTGTTTCACTGATTGTTTGCTAAGTTTATAAGTATAAAATGTTTAACTGAATAGCATTTATTTGTAAAATAAATTGGAACATAAAATTAAGAACAACGTTTAAAAGATATTTTCCTGATACTATAGCACCAACTCAGCAAGAAATACATGAATTTAAATGAGCAGGTTAGTCAATTTCATCGGTATTCTCCGATCTGTAAAATAATAGAAAATCTGAATCTTTTTGCACAAACGATTGTAATGCCCCAGCATAAATCAAACAGAAAATCATTATAGAGATAGAATTATCAGATGAAAATTGGGATGATTTTAAACGATATAGATACTATAAACGAAATAAAACGATTTACAAAAAACTTGGATTTTTATAATGAGAATATTTTTGAAAGACATGGTCCTAGGTTATAAGGCTCTGTTGGTATTTTTCTCTTTTATGATCTACGATTAACACTTCATAATAAGAGTTGATTTATAATCTTGAATCGTTGTGTGTTTGTTATAATATACATACGTAATGCCAAATGTCCCAATAAACTATATTTATTGCTTAAAAGAATTGTGTTTAGAGGATATTTATGTGTGAGGTGTGTAACAAAATGTGTCAATCTGTTATTTGTACACGTCTTGTTCACATTGATACCAACGGCCGTGACTATTAGTGATGGTTGTAAATGATATAATACACTCTAATTAAAAAATAAATTGATCTCTTCAGGAATAAATTGTTATAATTGAAGTTTAATTAAATTATTTTACCTGCAATATAAATATTTCAAGATTTTGTTTTACTTTTAATTTTTGTTTTACTTGTGATAATTTATTGTAGATTATATTGAATGACATTTTCAATTATTTCATTACTGAGACCAATATTAAACTATATTTATCTATGTTACTATAACACTGTGAAATGTAAGTTTTATCTGATTAAATTAATAAATTACATTTTATTGTATTTATTTCTAAAGAATTTGGCTTCGACGTTTCTAAACAATGTCTACAGTATCACAACCATTCTAACCAAATTCTATATTTTAAGAGTCAATTATTAAATAACTATGCTGAGGGATTAAATTGATTTTTTTAAATCTGATTTTAATTGGTAGCTATTGTATTTTTTTATGTGTTCACTTTTTCTTAATATTTATATATTGTTCTGTTAAGTTGGCTCTAAATACTAAATAAATCGTTCCTTTATTGTAAATAGTATACTAATTTATTTGAAATGTACATAGATTAAAGAACAACAATTTATTTATTAGTTTTTATTTATTATCACAAGTTATAGTGTAGTTAAAACATTTCAATAAACCCACTATATTGCTTCTTTCCTCGTCATATTAAAATTTCTTTTCTTCATCACAATATCTATAAACATATTTTGTGTATACAGTACTCAATGTAAAGTATATATTAAAAAACTAAAAATAGTCATGGATTATTTTTGTGCGTGACAAGCTTATTACAGTGATTCAAGTCGAAGTCTGTGTTGTATACATCAAAGTAGTAGTTGAAGAGGTACGTATAATAACCGCTAGATGTCATAAGTATTAACTCATATATAACGCTAACCAGCATTGTTATTTTCCACCTGTATATTAAATTCAAACAATCTTCTTTAGGGAATAAACACTACAAAAAATTATTTATTGAACCAAATAATTATTGGATTCTGATTGCTAATAACATTAACATTATACCTATGTCTTATCCATATTATCAAATTTAGTTTCCGTCATTCTTCAGACTTTGTTTAGGTAGGAATTATTCGCATTTAGTAGATTTTAAATTTTTATATAATTTATTAAATATACTTCAAAGACTTTGAACGATAGACTTCTACGGTCACAAACATCATTATGATCTTGTTCTTCGGGGATCGGCCGCGTCAATATTGTCTGCACGTTGAGTACAGCCGACGTTTCGGGCACTTTACAGAGCCATCCTAGGCCTGAGCTTATAAATAGTCCTGGGAGTGGACCCTAGAAATATATAAATATTTCTTATTTCTAAAGGCAATAGAAATAAGAAAACATAAAAACAACTTTAATAAAGACCAAGGCTATGAACTCAGTAACACGTGGAAACCCGTTATTTTAAAAATAAATACACAATGCAGCTTAGAAATCTTCCAGAAACGACAACTGTCACAATAAAACAATAGAATTATTGGTAGTCCAACGGCGCGCGGCGGCCCGACAAAGAGCAACGGCCCGACAAGGGTCCACTCCCAGGACTATATACAGTAAGCTCAGGCTTAGGATGATACTTCAAGGAATTCCGCACTATTAATTAAGTTTAATAATCAAAATAGTATTTCAATAATAAAGTATATATTTTTTAATATATTGAGCAACACGTAGACATTGCAATCACGAAATTATTTTAAAAAATTCCTTGGCAGGAGGGTTTGCGTGAATGTGACAACTGAGGATGACGACGTAGTAATTGAAACGTCACCTTGTATCGTAGTGTACAAATAAATGTTTATTCTCTTTCATTTCATTTGGTGAAGAAAGAGGTTTTAATACAACGAAATTGATCATTCATTCCTTAAGGTTTGGGTATTTTCACATAACTCGTCTAGTTTTTAAAATATTTGTGACAGTTATTTTATTTCTTTTTCTCAAATACTACTTACTCTTCCAAATTTATTCATATACTTTTCCACCGCCCTCTTACCGCATTCAAGATCGTTGACACAACGAGCATAACCTACAAATAATGAAAACAACATTTTTATTACAATAAAATGATTATCTTATATATTTACCTAGTAAATTTAGTTTCACATTTTTCTATCTATTTTGTTGAATACCATCATGTACATGTTTCTTGAATAACATGTGCATTCATTTTTGTCATGACTGTACCTGGAGTGGTTTTACAAGATTTTTGATGACATATTGATACTATACACTGTCTATATATATTGTATATTATTGTTGAAAATTCTAATTTATATATACGGGAAAATATATAGATTTTCTCTTAAACATTAGCAAAAAATTGTTAAAACCTGAGAACTACTGTAAAGATTAAAAAAAGTTCCAATTAGCATTTAAATCACATACCAACTTTCAGTAACAAAACATATGTTGGCGTTGAAAAATTTAAGAAACTGCGTAAAGTATGTCGACAAATCTGTATACACTAAAAAAAATGGACACCACAACTTCGCCAATTTCAAACATTTTTAGTTTCAATTGTGTATTACCTTGTCTCTTACAAATTATAATTTTATATATTTCAAGTGAAAAATATACGACCTAGACTGGGAATCGAACCAGGACCTTTGGCTTTACGCGCTACTACCAACAGGTCTACCCTAGTCGCTTCCTAGCACAGAGCTTAGACTGCTTTATTGCTGCAATTTTTGAGTTACCAAAAATATTTTTCACTTGAAAATTATTGTATTTTAAATACTTGATGGTAAAAAACGTATTAGTGTCAAAATCAATAAATTAAAAATTAATATATATTTTTGTTGCAAATTTCAAGAAAATGGTGAATATTTTTTTTATATTACCCTTGCAGATAAATTTAATAATTAGTTAATTATTTCAATCAAACAAAAACTAAAACCTGCCTAGATATAGTACATACGTAGAAAATAAAACTACATGTACATGAGCAGTTTTTGAGCTATAAGACTAGAAACAGACAGAAAGTCGTTGTGTTTTACAGGAACACGATTCGTATATATTTACTGAGGAAACTACTCAAATATATATATATATATATATATATATATATATATATATATATATATATATATATACTTAAAATCAAAGAAGCGAATGATTGTACATCAAATCTATTGGATCCATGTAGTATCTATTTTTGTAACATATGTTTTCTGTTTTTCTGTTTCTTTAGTACAAGTTTACAGTTATTCTAGTCAGTGAATGTTCATTTACACAAATGTTTTAATTAATAACCTTTCCGTATTATTTATTTTCTTTCTTTTTTTACATTGGTGTTACGAGAAAACAATATATGAACAAAATATTGTAAATATGAGGAAATTGAAGGTTATTTGCATTTACCTTATTGTAAGTCCTGTCAAATTGCACAAATTAATCATAAAGTTATGAAAGTTTTAAAATATACGTACATATATGATTCAAATGAGCTTAAATAATAAGTTCTGTTAATCTAATGTTCAGACAGTTACCTAAAAAAATTTATTTTAATGACAATGTTGCTACATTACTTTGACATTTTCCTAAATTAGTAAATAAATTGATTAATAACGTATACATTTTGTATGAAGAGAAGAGAATATGAAGATTGGTTACATGGTCATGTGTCCGTCTACAATTCTGTGCTGGCTTGTATAATATGTAGACAACAATATAAAAAAGAATCTACTGTACTAGAGTTTTAATAAAATTTTTCAATCTATGCCAATTATATCTAAATAAGATTATAAGCCAATTTCCTTAATAAGTTGATTTTATTCTTCCATAAATTTCAACCTAATACTACGATGTATTAGGTTTTCACTCTTAGGTCGTCCCTCGATATGTGATTCGCTAGTCTTTCTTTGTTTCGCTTTCCTCTTGACTTCATATGTAACATTGGATTTTTTAGTTCTCGTGTATACCTTTATTTCTGACCGCGGAACATTGACTATACAACACAATTCTTTGCTTTGAAATGTTTGCATAGTTTCGATATTAGAGGAAGCAGTATAACTCCAAATCTGAGCTACATACAGCCACACCAGTTTTATAATTTGGTTGCACAACAAAACTTTATTTTGTATAAATAAATAAGATTTTCGTCATGATATATTTTGCTACACTCCAGTTTTAGTTTCTTTTTTAATATTATAATTATTTACGTATTCTTTACACCGGAGTTCACATCAAGGTTTAAACCTAGGTATTTGTCTAAATTTACAATTGTTATTAGGTTATTACATATCCTAATCTGATTTATTTTTTCTTGTAAGTTCAATTTATACGCTTGAAATACGTTTTATTTAGTCTGGCTTTCAAGATTCTAGTTCAGCTACAGATGGTATTTGTGGTTGAATATAAATTATTTGCTTCAACCACTGTATCTCCAGTTGAAAAATAGCCGTATTATCAGCAAACGTCGCCATTGTTGAGTTCTCCTGGAATGTCAAGAGTGTACAACACACAGAGGAGTACATTGCCCTGTGATACTTCTGCATTGATTGCTTTGACTTCCAAATATTTATTCTTAACAGGATTCCGCAAATAAGCTTACAGAAGCTCAGCATTTAAAGCCAAGGGAAAATTTTAAGCAGCTTCCAAAACAGCCATCTTCTCAAAAGCTTAGCTACATACAGTAATAAAGCAGAACAAACTCAGTTCTCTTCATATAATTTATAAATAAGTTATCCTATGTATCTGATCAATGCTGAATTGTGTTTGTCTAAATACAAATTGGTAGTTTAGTGTTAATTTTCGGTCTTCAATAAATTATGTTTTCATCATTACTTTCTCAAAAGTATAAACACTATTAAGAGTAGAGTCAAATGTCTATAAGATATCACTCGAATATAATCTTTTCCTTGCTTTAAGGTTGTTATCTCTTCTACTATTTTCCATATGGTATGTACATTTTTAAGCCTTATTGCACTATTTATCAGGTAAGTCAAATTCACAATTACTTTCCTTGGCAGTTGTTTCAAAATTTTACCGCTTAAAGAGGTCTAACCTAGCATTTTTTTGATTCAGGTTTGCTTTCATCTCTGAAATGATTGCTCAATATATTCAGCAACGCATTTGTTTTTTCCTCCTTATGTTTGGCCCAAATATCATTTGTTTTCCAAAAAGAAAATAATGTAGTTTTTTCTACTTGATGGCTTTCCACAAATTGTAATATGTATCCTTTTCGTAAATCAGCCCATATAGATTTCAATTTATAGATTTTTTTCTTATTGTTATTTATTTCTACTTTAAATTTCTGAGATAAGTTGTAAGGGTGGATTTCTTGACATCTGTCACTTACGACTGAATTTTCTTCTTTCTTGCAATTTTAAAAAAAAATCCCTATAGTACATCACCATTTGTTATCTTCTTTAACTCTGGCGTACTTATCCATGGTGTCTGTTGAATTTTCTCACCAAATCTTTCCAATTCTCTCTCGAGCTGTTCAAATCTCTTCCAAAGCAAATTCAATGCTATTAATTCACAATTCCTTCTCTAAACTTGTCCCAACCTGTATATTTACTTATCAGAGTAAGTTTCTGGTCTCTAACAATTAAATTTTTGTTACATCTGTAAGTAATGATGAGTGATTAGAAATAAATTCATGTCCTTCTTCAACCTTAATGTAATTTGTGGGAATATAGAAATCTAACAAATCTAGAATATATGTTTTCGGTCTATTTGCCAATAGGTTGACTTCCATGTAGTAGCATAATCACATCTAAGTTCTTTTACTGTTGAAACTCTTCACCTTCCGCTGTTATGATTCTTGCTCCCCATTAATGATTTTTGGTAGTAAAATATTTCCCAAGAATAAATAGTTCTCCAGGTTTATTCAATATTTCCAGATAATCGGATGGCTATGATTTATTTTCCCTGGTATGCCTCTCAGCTATATAGCTTATTGTGCGCCCTCATTCACAGAATATTCCTTCCTTCTCAATCGAGCCTCAGATTTTTGGAAAACAGTGGAATACTTTAGATGATATTGTACTGTTTCTCTATTTATCTCCCACTCATTAGGGGTTCAATCGTTTCCTGTCCGGCATAGGGCAGTCAAAACTACGTGGTGAGCTGTTTCCACAGCTGCACCAAATATCCTACAGCTGCACCATAGAAGGACAGGTGTGGGTACTTCCCTTTTAGTGTACATGGATACGGAAAATCCATTGACCATTCAAGAATCCACTCACTCTCATAAGATTATTTCTATTCACTCTCTGTCGAGTTTTAATGTACCATTGAACATCCTCTTAGACAGTACATTATCCTTCGTTCTCTCCCAAAACATTTTGTGTACCTTTAACCCATGCGAGGCATGCTAAAGGTATAGAACCCTCCGTAGGCAGGATATGGGCAAATGAAGGGGCAGTCCGTTTCTTTTTCGGCACGCTTCATTCCCCTGATGATACGAGACCCACAACAGATTTACTTTGTAGGTGTATCTTCCATGGTTTTTTAGGACGACATGACAGTCCCATAGTACTTTCTTAGTTCAGTTGTGTTTTACCAAAGCCTGAAGTGGTGTCGTACAGTATAGGCTACAGAGATGGTATTATCATTTTAGCCCCATCTATATTTCTTCTCGCACATTCTGTAAAGGCTATCACCTCCTCTTGCAAAACCTTTGTCAGTATTACTAGCCTTAGTTAGTCGGAAGTTCTCTCTGAGTCTGATTCCGTAAACATCTGACCCTGTACCTTTGAATGTTTTGGACCTGTCCGTGCATTCTCATATATCTAGGTTTACCTAAAGACTATTCCTTTTTGGCAAAACAGTTGATACGTGATAGTGATTAGAAATTCTTGTCATCGATCTGTCAATATCTATCCGCAATATGTTGCCATTCCCGGTATGTTTGCTGACCTTATGTTAGCGCTAGATATCGCACACTGCGTTCTATAGGCCGTTATACCAACCTCTCCCGAGATAATAATCCCCTAGTAATGTACCCTACAGCTCTCGTTACCACCATCAGTAAATTTTGCGAGAGATTAGTAATACCTACTCATATAGCTAATTCAGGTCAACCTGTCGTCCAACCTTATTACTAGATACTTGAATTTTCTGAACAGATGGACCACCCGCCAAAGAATACTGGTCCTTCACTACACTCCACAGTCCTACGTTTGTTAAACAGCACCATGATAATGTTTAGAGGATTGACCGAAAGTCCTTCCTTCTTACACTATCATTCTATAATGGTTATTCCTGTATGCATAATATTCAAGCAGATACCCCTAAGAATATATACTTTCCTTATTTAGAATCACCCAATTCCAGTTATCTAAAACTAGGTATCACAGAACCGGCAATAGAACGCCACCCTGTGGACACCTTTTTTTTGTCCCAACTATACCCACAACTCCTCTGTGCCTCACTGTATAATTTCTAAACTAGCCAGCCCATTATAAATCTCTTCTATTACTTTGCTTTGTCTTTCCAAGTGGGGCATAATTCAAGCCATCAATTTAGTTGTTCTACTCTTAGTTACTTCACATGATTATATTGATTAATTCGTATTTATCACAGGCTTACTATAAGCTATTTAGCCATATATGTTTCTTTCCTGTATAAAGTGTTGTTTTTTTTTTTTGTAGTAGTTTGAGCGTTCATGGCTTTTTCCTCATCCTTTTTGGCAACCTCACAGCGTCTATAATTTTCTAAATGCTGTTGATCACAGTTTCAGTTAAGATTTATTACGTACAGTTCACGTTAATGTATTGGGGATGTTGTAAACGTAATAGATATATAAGTGATTAACTGTTAATTACTCTTAATTTCATTTCTGATTATAAAACGGAAAATAATTTTGAATTTCTCGTCGTAATTAATTGGAAACGCAATGAACACATTACGATTATATGTATTTTTAAACCCTTTTCCAATATATTTATTGATTTTTATTACGTATAGTTTTACTAAATTGAATTAATTATAAGTAAACAACAGCAGCTTTATATGATAATTCTGTTAATTTATTATTAAAAAATTGAACATTTAAAACATTTAGAAAAATTGAATATCTTTTCTACAAACAGTGACGAAAGTTTTTTGGTAACTAAATAACACAATCATTTAATATTAAATTTCGAATAAATTATTTTTTATCACATACCAATTATATATCTATTATTATCGATTAATAATCAATTTAATATATATTTGTGATTTTTATTATGTCCCTCTTTGTGCTAACGAAATCATTTTAATTTTATTTCCCGTTTTAAAATGGCGGCCAGTCAAACCAGTTAGTACACCTTTCTAGGCAAGGAATAGTAATATAGCTTGCCTTCAAATATAACGGAGTAAGCAAAGTATTACGAACAGTCGTATTAAAGAAATTTTAAATGAACAATAATATTGAAAAATAATATTTTTACGTGACACCAGTAAAGGTTTTTAAGTACTGTATGTAGTATACATTAAGAAAACTTACTTGTTTTAAGGAAATAAATGTTGGAATTGGTATTCCTTAGTAGTTTGGCAATAAGCTAGGTTAGGTTAGGTTAGGTAAAAACGGGCAACGCCATTTGAAAAGACTTCTGCAGGTATTGTTTGCGCTTCTTGTGTATTTGTGTTTTTAAGATCCTGAGGGTTGTCTGGTATAAACAATTTTTTTATGTGTTTTCAAAAAAGTAATCTAAAGGGTTTTTGTCTCTCCTAATCCATTAATTTACTAATGTATAAATTAAATATTTTCTTACTCGGTTTCCATAATGGGACATTACACAATTTCGTTGGAACCAGATAGCATTAGTTGTTTGACCGAACATAATTCGGATCGCAGGTACAATGAACAGTAAGCATTTCGAAATATGACTCATAATTTTGATTTCTGTCATTAATAAAATGTCTACCTAAACAGTCACCAATAACACCGGCAAATACATTGACTTTGGCGGGATTTTGAGTATAACTATGAACAAAATAATATTGGTTAACGTTCTCCAATTGACTGTTTCATGTGCCATAAATGTAGCTTCATCAGAAAACAAAATTCCAGAATCAGAGAAAAGTTTATTTTTATAGTCTCGTAAAATTCAATTCACCTATGAAAATCTTCTTCGGAAAGCCCCTGTACCAACTGTACTTTAAACGGCATAAGTTTATTATCTTTCTGTATAGATTATACCCTACTATGTTAAAGCAAACTCTTCGACTTGAGCTATGGGGATCTTACACGAAAAATTGGAATTTTTTGCGGCTTTTTCATTATGAATTTTAGATCATCCTGGTTTTGGATTGGTTCTCATCCTATGTGTTTCTACAAATCCTTTCATCGTTCCCAACACAGTGCTTTTGTAATTTGAAAAGATCGATCTAAAAATTCAATATTACATAAATCGACAAGTTCATCATACCCTCACATCATTAAAATAGTTATCATCTCGTATTCTGAAATTTGCAATATTTATTAATGAATGAATTCAATTTAATTTCCTCCTCGGACGAGACTGAAAGATAACAGCGAGTTTGTTTGTGCAAGAAATAACAGGTTGGAAAAGTAAGCGATTTGAGCCATAACCTGTTTGTTCAGGCAACACTGATAACAATAGTTTAACTTTATAAACAAACTACAAGAAAGAAGACACAAATAAAAAAATAAAATAAAACAAATTGATTTAAATAAATCGTATAGACTTATTTTTACACGTCATTAGTTTTCTTTTATAACATTTAATTTTATGTCAATAAATTCCTTTAAATTATATTTCAAGTGATGAGCGATATAAAAATTGCCCTATTGGTTCCCCCTTCAAATATTTGGCTCAGTTTACTAAAATAGGAAAATACATAAAACTGTGTTCATTTCGTTTTAAAAAAAAAATCCGCTGTTAAAAA
Source organism: Aphrophora alni (assembly GCA_963513935.1). NCBI lineage: Eukaryota > Metazoa > Arthropoda > Insecta > Hemiptera > Aphrophoridae > Aphrophora > Aphrophora alni. The sequence continues at coordinate 79,761,144 of OY740767.1, read as the reverse complement.
ATGAAATCTGTATTTTGTATTTTTTTTTTATTATTATCATTATTTTGTTTTTGTTTGTTTTTTATTGTTCATGTCAGATAAAACAAATTCTCCAATATTTACTTCTACCCTCTCAGAATTCCAGTAAAGACTTTTTCAAGGCACTTAAATTTCCCTTTTTATGATCTTCAAAATGATATGTTACACGATGGGAGTTTTTATTTAAAAAAAAAAAATAATTACCGTATAGAAAAGTGGAAGAACTTACCTATGCAGTTTAGAGAAGGTTAGAAGTTTTCATCTCTACTCGTTCATATATTATCTAAGGGTAAAAATACTGTTCTTCCACAACGTATATATTTACTGTCAGTTTATTTACAGTTAATTATAGTTTTACTTTCACTCTATGATATTCCAAAATTGTGAACGTTATTTATTTTAGAAAACAATATTTAAATTAAAATAATTCAGTAGTATAGTTTATTTAACAACAATCAGTATTTAAGTACATAATATGAGAATAACAACTATATTCATACCTCGAACGCCAATGTCGGCTTCTTCTTTCAATACAGGATACGCGGAATCTATCCAATATCCAAAAGTAATCGAAAATGGACCGCAGGCATAAGAGTCTGAATTTCCTTGACAACCAAAACTAGTGTTGCAGTTTGTCATACTCAAACACAAACATTGCAAACAAAGCTTTCCTGCTATAGAATCCCAATTTTCTTTGCCTAAACAGAGAATTTTTTAATTTCGTTTTAATTAATTATAATTAATAAATAAAAAAGTATATTTATTGTTATGGAGACTGTGTTGAAATACATATTAATTATTCCCATTTAAAAATTCCTCCAGAACATATCAAAAGTAATTTCCATCATTTGGGTGTCTTATTAGTTCTTCTACCTTAGGTTTTTTAGTAAATATGAAATAATATATTTTTAGTATATGATATAGCTTATTGATATATGTTAAATGAAACCTAGATTAAACTGCAGTTTCATACATTAAGGCTAGGTTGAAATTTTTATTTCTTTCAATATTCTACTTGTTAATGGATGTAAAACTCGTGAATACCTTCAAATAATTTGCAGTATGCTTTTGCCGCAACTGTTGCGTTTAAAGGATTGTTTAAAACCTTATTTCAGTCCAGCTTAGTACTGACTGAAAAACCTAAATACCAGAATCGTATAAATTACATAATTGCGTATAAATAAGTTATGGCAATCAAATTTTGGAGATGTAAACTCAAATAGCTTATTAGCTCTATTACACGTTTCTAGTTTATAAATTATGTAATTTTTACACTCAATCCATAAATTTATCTGAAACTTTAAAAAAAAACTTGAATAGAACCAACTTCGATCGGTGTACAAATAATTGATTTCTAATGAATAAATTTTTCGCCTGTATAATAACTCCCATTTTAATTTTTAAATGTTATAATTATATAAGTAAAAATATAGATATATTTTTATCATGCATTGTGATATGTTACAAATATGTTTTTAATGTGCATTTTGTTTACAATAATAAAACTTATAACCACAATTCTCATTAAATATATAATATGAAACAAACAACGAAAACCTAAACTGAAAGTGATGTAAATATAACCAGACCTGATAACTGAAAATATATCTAATTGGAAATGGTATTCGACTTTCTCTCCTCAAAAATACCAATGCTGTAGTTACGTGTCCAAAAAGTAAAAAAAAAAAAAAAAAAAAAAAAAAAAAAAAAAAAAAAAAAAAAAAAAAAGACACGTGTTATTAGAAAATCTCAAAACAAACACAAATATTTCTATCAAATTTTTGTAAACTGTGGAGGTTGGGGCTCACACAAAAATACGTTATAATGTGTATGAATTATGTTACAATTATTGATAATTTAAACTTGTGTTTGGAAACATCATATTTACATAACTGAAATTAGTCTCTTCGAATACGCCTGATATGATCAAAACTACAGTGAAGTGGTAGTATATAATAATTGTTTTAACAGAAACTTATTAAATATTTACTATCACCAAAATAGTACCATTGTTTATTCCATAAACCAACCAACAGAAATATCCCTAAAAGTTGTTTACTAAGCATGAAATTGGTTTACTAGGCATTGGTAAACTATTACTGTTAACGAATAATTAATTAAATAGCTCAAATTTAATCTAACTATTGTGTAGTACATGTAGTCGTTATCGTAACAGATAAGACAACAGATTATTCCGTATGTTTATTTATTAATATTTTTGGTCAAAAATAGATTTTTAAGTTCACAATGCTGTAATGAAGTAACTAGAACTATTTCCTACGCATTCTTAAATCTGTGTTTAATTTCAACAAATTACATTTTTCTTAATAGTTTTTAAAAAATACATCATTTTATTTTCAACTTCAAGATGTAAGACAAGTATGATGAAATACACAAAGATAAATACACAAAGAAATATAATAGATGATAGATTCATAAATCAAATACTAACACCTGTATTTATTACAAAGTAGAATTATTGGTATATTCAGTCATAAAACTTATATCACAAGGCTTAGCTATGAATTTTTATTTCGTCTTCATTCTTTACGTATATGGAATAAAAAACAAGTCCTGTAATCACTGAATAAATCTGTAATAATGTCAAATAAAACTTTAATACTTTATAAAACTTCAAGCATCAGTTATTCTAATATTTTGTTAAGTTACAATAATGTTTTCTGGTTTGAGGGATGATATAGAAGGACAAGTGAATACTGTTAAATACTTACACCTACCTTATGAGTCCTCATTTAATATGTCTCATTTGTTGGTTTCTAACTTTTGGAATGTTGGTAAGCTATTTTATTATAATAGTACCATAATAAGTTCTAGTCCTAGCTTCTTTTGGTAATTTATATTTTCTAAAGTGTTGGTAACGGTTTTTTATAATTATTTGGCTAGGTTTATGTGAACATTTATTTACAATAGGTTAGGTATGACTTACTAATTATTGTAGGCTATGATTGTTTTTGTATAGTAAACCTTAAGATGGGATTTGGTACATCATATTTATATTACTATCACATATTATATGTATGAATTGCCACAAATATACACACATGACAATATTCAAATAGTAACACGTAGACCAATTTTCAAATTTTAACTCATACGCCCACATATCTGCAGAATAAACAACCCCATATCCTGTACATTCCTACAATTATTTTCAGTATTCAACTTTCTAAAACAATAAGATGACCCTATATCGATTTTTTTTTATTCATTCAAATACTGTAGACAACAAGTAATTTTAATACTTACCCATTGATATAACAATTAGCATGCACAATAATAACTTAACTTTTCCCATTGTTAGACAATCCCGATACTAAACTGTTATCTAGCGATATAACTATCTATAATACTCAGCTGGAGTGTTTGTATAAAATACAGGTAAATTAATGTCGATAGCTGTTTCGTATTCGTCAATAGTGTCTGTCCTATAAGTTATAAAATTCAAACAAGTAAATAAAGTTGTGTTATTAGTACTGTTTGATAAATCATCTGGCAAACGCCAATTTACCACCCAGATTAATCTGTGACACTCCCTACACACTGTGTTGAACATTACTGGGAAAAAATCGCAATATAGATTACATTAAACCAAAAAATATTGGCATTTTTTTCTTATGATTTCTCAATACTATTTTGACAGCTGTACGCAAAAGTTAGGTTTGTTATGTTAACGTCATCGAAATCTTAGATACATTATCTATTAGATATTTATATTAGCTCTCTTGTCTTGTACAGACTGGAACTTAGTTGAGAAATCTGAGATATTCCGATTGTTTGGAGATCTTAATAAAAGACATCTCTAATTTCTATTTTATTTCGTTTTTCGATATTTAAATAATTTAATGACATTTGAGACAGTTTTGTTCTGTAACGTCAAGATCTGATGGATCAGGAAGCAAATCAGGATCTCTCTCTCTCTCTCTTTCGATAAACCAAATTTAAAGTGCATAGACTCACTTATTGTGTTTTAGTATGAAGACGTCGCGCCAATATTCCATCCAGTACCAATGAAGACTTTTAATAACCTTAAGAAGAGCGGTTCTTACAGACGAGTACAATAAAAAATAATATTTAACATCCAAATTACTAACCCCAGTTTTTAGTATATAGTCGTCACTATTTCAAATACTTACTTATTAAAATCGACAAGCAACTAACTAAACACAAATATTTAGTTTAATAATCTCCCTATGATATATAAAGGCCAAAAGAAAAATGATTGACCTATTGAATCATGTACACATTCAAAATTTATAATAATTTTATTAACCTGAAGACTTATTATCCTACGATATAACAAAGAAACAAAACCCTGCTTTAGATAACATACAACTAATTTACATATAAAAATAAATTATACAGAAATACATATATACAAACACATATGTACGAAATACAAACTGAACAAGCAGTTTAATACAATTTAACAAAACAACAATATATAAATATAACAAAATTACAATTTCATCCTAATTTCGTCTATACTACATGCATTCCAACAATAGTTTCATCAATTCACATGTATCTATTTCGTTTTACCAGCTTGTTCCAAAACATTTCGATGTGTTTTATTGCATTAATTTAACGTTAATAAATTGCTACTACCATAGTCCTGTTGAACTCGGCTGATGTCTTTTGTTTAGACATCAATCACGCAATTTTCTATTGTGCTCTCTTTCTACCATGAGAAATGCACAGCCTGGTGTGACAAAGGACACTGCTCTTAAGAATTTTCTTTGTTTTAAACCGCGCGTAGATATTACTTTTTCACATCCCTCCATTTCTCCCATTATATCCTTAGCTTCTTCAATTTTGGCAGTTTTACGTGCATTTTATATTGATATACTTTTTTTTAATTTACAAAATATTATTCGCGAAGTTTAACTTCTAAGTAATCTAAATCATTTCATAGTGTATTAATTAAAAATCCCAACCATTTTTACCAAATTAAAAAGGTAGATACATAGTCTACCAGCTGATTGACCCGCTAACTCTATTTTCAAATTTACTTCTGTATTAAACCTTTTATTAAAACCATCTCTTTAAAACTGATCAAGGCAATTTTCCATCCTACACCAGCTGATTCTACTATTTAAGTACGCCCAAAAGTGACCATACAAAGTCCCAATAATCCTTTATTATATGATTTAAACCGCAGTCAGTTCCTCAAATTTCAGACCCATACAATATACCCAACCTAACCTAATTTAACCTAACCTAACACAACCGGAGCTTAATATATTAACGAACAGTATTATATCCGTATCTGGTATTTGTGCCACAAAATATTGAGGCGGTAGTATTTTCATTCATTAAACTTAGTTAGAAATAAAACCAATATAAAAAATCAAAATTTATAGTGTAATTGTTTTTATAACGATAAACTAATTAGACTCCTTTTATATTTAGATCTGGTGAAATTTAATTGACGTCCAAACTGCCAAACTGTGTTGATACACTACAACGAACATCAATAACAAATTGTGGGGAAACCAGGGCTTTGTATGTAATATACTATAATTAACGCATAGCTAACTTAACATTCTGGTTTTCATTGCCAATGTTTCCTTATAAGAGTAGACAAGATCACGTGGCGGAAACCATGATCTTGGAAATAACAACGATTACGTCACACTGACAACACCACACTAGTCTTCAAATAGCGGCAATGCAGAGAGCTTTTCTTGTCTTCATTTCTGTGTTTATTCCCAACATTTTTATTGGTGCGGATAAAAGTAAGTACAGTTAAAACTTTTTTTTGTGAAAACCGGGTTAGTAATAATTTTAATTTTGTTTTTATTAAATTGTATTCCAGTGTTTACAAGTAATCTTGCTTTATCGTAATTCAGTTGTGTGTAATAAACGTTCTAAGTTCCTAAGTTTCATTTAGAACTGTGTTTCCTACTGTTTGAAATTGAAAACTAGCATTTTTATTGAAAACAGCCTCCTACTATTACTAAATTTAATAGTGTTCTGATTTTTGATGTGATTTCATATTTTATTACGTTTTGTGTTTTTATGTTTGCTTTTTACATACAATTATTTTTGTATACAATACTAAACATTGTGTCACCAGATGAAGTATTTGATATTAATAGGATTACTCATCCATTTCTTTCACCGTAGATACTTTGCTTCACCATTGCATTCAGCCTCAACTTGCCTTAAAGATTTAGTTTTAAATTACCAAATACGTCTGGATAATTATATTGTATACTTTTATCAATATAGTATGAATGTATATCATGTTTGTGAATGATGTTTATAAATTTTTGTTTGTATGATGGTTCATTATTAGAAACATGTGTATGAAAATGTAAATATATTCACTTCTGTACATGTGTTTGAAATAATAGGAAAACCTCTTTCTTCCTGTTAATTCCTTATCTTAGAGTGGATAAACAGAATTAAGTAAAATGTTATATTCAAAATTTGCTTTTAGGTTTTCATGGGTCTACAACGAACTATTGTTTCCACTTGTCAGTCTATGTTTGCCTGTCTCACAGTACAGTAAAAATTCATAAAAATAAATTTCTACTAGGATCATAAACTTTTGTATGCGGGTGTATTTTTATGGAATACACACAAAATTACTGATAAATACAAATAAATAAATAAACAAATATATAATAATGATTTTCAATTGGTTAGGATATCTTAAATCAATTGTTATGTTGTTTATTAAAATAATACTTTATATCTTTGTGAATGCTATCACTCAGAACTTAGATATTATTAAATAACGTGCTACAAATTGCAATGCTATGTAAATAATCTATCTCAATTAACAAATACATAGTTTAAGGTAATTTGGGAAACTTCTCGAATTAATATAATATACGATATTCTAGTTATTTTTGTTAGAGAAAATTGAAATAAAACTAGATCATCACTTCAACTTTTGTTTACATAACTTACTTAACGCACTACGGTAATAACCTGAATCTTTTGGATTACTTCAACAAAATACAGAAATTATAATTTTAACTTTAATACCGTAATTTTTAATTATATTCTGAAATGACGAAATACTGTTATCCTTTAATTTCCAATAATTTACTAGAAAACAAATCAATTACACTCAAGCCATTTGTTAACTTATATTAGTAACAGTTCCTGTACAATTCAATACTATCTGTTACAAAGATTACTTCAGATTATAAAGTGTCTATAAACATTACAAATAATAAAATATGTGTTTTGGTAAAAAATAATAAAAAATTGATTTAATTTTGGTTATTTTTTATAAATTCCTCATACGTTCAAGAAAGCAAGAAAAACTATTTTTGTAAGAAATTAAATATTTTTACATGATCCACATGAACTATTAGGACGATCTGGTATTTTTGCTGAAATATTGTTTTAATAATATATAAGAAATAAATAAAATAATGTTATCATAAGAGTAAAGAATTATAGAGACAGCTTGTTATTTAAACATATTTTATTTTGTTCTGCATCGTTTTTATAGAAATATTATATATATATATATATATATATATATATATATATATATATATATAATCTGAGTAATATAAGTATTTGTTAATGTAATATATTATTATATTCTTTTAATTAATGAAACTAACTAATATTATAATTCTCTGATTTTTAGGTGGGGAAACTTGGTATAACCCCATCACAGAGCGATGTTTTCATTGCATTTGTATGAGTAAAATGAATTGCAACACAAGCTTTGGGTGTAAAGGCAGGATCTGTGGTCCTTTTGGAATTACTCATCCCTTCTGGTTGGATGCTGGGAGTCCTGTTCTGAAAGAAGAAACCACGACTGATAAACGAGGTAAGAGAAATAAGTATATTGGCATATTATTTAAGTAAACATCCTTTAAATCAATCTTTGAATGTAAATTTAAGACTTACGGTCCCTTTGTCTTTCTCTTCTGGGTAAACCCAAGAAAGCCATTAATGGAGGAATAAACAACATATTGTAGGTAACTAAAAGAAGCATATTGATTATAAGAAGAAATCCCGCAATGTAATCTTGGATTTAAAAATCAGATTTACTATCATTTTGGGATTACTCAGTTATTCCAGGTTTACATTGATAACCCTATATTGCAGAACATGTATAACATATGCAGATGATAACAGATATAAATAAAAGAAGCATATCAAGATCTTATTTAGGTAAAGATCCTGAATTGTAAACTTTTGGTGAAAAGGGAGGTTCTGCACTAATTTTGAGATTTTAAGATTACTCACCCATTTTAGATTTATGCAAGAAAACCTCAACCGCATAATCAAGAACGATATCTAAATTTAGGAGTTATTTGTGTCAATACCTAGCAACGTAGGTTTCATATAAATGCAATCTGCAGTTTTGGCGTGATTCTTTCCTTTCTGGGTGGATCCTTCGAGTCATATGCTGTTTAAAGGAACAACACTTATAAACAAAAGATGAGTGTTCTTGGTACATTTAGATTTATCTAATATTAGAAAAATTATTATTGTTTTCTCAAACCTAATAGACCACAATGATCGTGACATGAAAGTCCTACATACTATCTTGTGAGAATTTAATTTATTTACCTTGATTGATATAAGTTTTTTGGGGGGAAAGAGTAATTTGTTTCTGCATGTTACAGAATACGTATACTGAAACCGCAGTACAGTAGCTAGTTGTTCAATGGTGTAGACAGAGATTGCACTTTCTGTTTCCTACATAATATTCTAAAACAGATATGTAGTGAATTAACACCCGATGGAGTAAGAGTTTGTGTATTTTAAATTTTAATGTTAGTCAATAGTTCAGTTGTTTCTTAGGTATATCTCTTGTACAACATTGAAAATGGAGAAAACTATCAGGAAGTGTGTACTAACTACCATATATAGTTATTCAAAATTATTAAAATTTTATTTTAGTTAAACTAAATCTATTTATAGATTTATTGTATAGTTAAAACTGCAATCCTAATTTGTGTGTGTGTGTGTGTGTGTGTGTGTGTGTGTGTGTGTGTGTGTGTGTGTGTGTGTGTGTGTGTGTGTGTGTGTGTGTGTGTGTGTGTGTGTGTGTGTGTGTGTGTGTGTGTGTGTGTGTGTGTGGGTGGGTGGGTGGGTGTGTGTATGTGTGTGTGTGTGTGTGTGTATGTGTGTGTGTGTGTGTGTGTGTGTGTGTGTGTGTGTGTGTGTGTTGCAACGGTTTAATTGAACCGCCTGCAAGGAGCAATTTTGGAAAATAGATAAATTCCAAAATTTCAATTAAATCAAATAATAATTGTAGAAATGACAAAAACATTTCTAAAAATAAAATAACACATGTAAAATTAAAGGGAATATGTAAGTTAGCCAAGCCAAGGTCACGCGCCTTGACAGGAAATATCTAGCGTTCCGGATTGAACATGAATTCGTCCATATGTTTCTAATGCAAAAAACATCAAAATCCGAAAACTTAAATTAAAATGATATAATCGTGTAGAGCTAGGAAAACCTAATAATAAATAATAAGAGAATAAACTCGTCAAATTAATAATAAAAAAGTTATAGCCATAATAAAACGTCATAAAACATAAAAAACCCTTAAAATAAAGAAATTCCAAAATCTAATAATAACAACGCATAACCATAATATAAACTAGAAATAAATAAGACTCGAAATCAAAATTTAATAAAAGACCATAAAGTAATTAAATAATAAATAACCAAAAATGCAGAAAGTACCGTAACTTGTGAAACCCAGAAGCGAGGAAGAAGAGGAAAGCAGTTTTGGAACTTTCAGCATCAGAGGAACAACTTGCAAAATGAAGATTTTCAAAATTTCCAAAATTGGAAAAACTAAATTTTGAAAACTTACGAAATTTTCAAATCTCCGTAAAAGAAAAAATATATGTCGTATCGCTACAAATGAAGATGGAAAATCATCAGGAAAAGAAGGGCTTCAAAATGAAATCACCCAGAAGAAGATCGAGCGAAGCGAACGGGATATATGAAGAAAAGAAGAATTCGCAAGTAAAAAATTATGAATTTCAGGAATCAACTTGTCTTGAACGTCGTGCGCATAGTAGGCAGTAGACGCATGGAAAGGGAAAGTTACCAACTTCAACACAAATCCACCATAAGAAATTAAACTAAATATAACAAATAATAATAGGAATAGATAATTTAAAATAAGAAAAATAGACGAACAATAGAAGAATAAGCCAAGGAAAGTTCATCGTAGTGCGAATAAATAAATAAAATTAATTAAATTGTGAAATAAAACAGTAACAATAATCAGTGAAGGTTGGCCACACTGAAAGGCCTAAAATTCGACGAGTTAACTTTCTTCAAGTTAATTCGACAGTCTCGTTTAGTACCAGCTCCAGGGAAGTCTTCTAATAGCAGCTCCAGGAAAGATCACCAACTTTACTCAAGTCTGAACAGGAAATCGTCGTGAAAATATTGTCAACGCTCTGTACTTCGCCAGGTTAATAACGGTGCCTACAAAAAGGATCGGCCTTGCAGGAGACAACGTGACATCCTACAACAGCTTAGTAGAAGAGATCTTCACTACGGACTCCGGCAAACATTCTTCTAGAACTTGTCGTCATCAACAGATTCTTCGAGAACTGGACTTCGAGATATTCTAGACAACTCTCAGAAAACATCTCCAAGATCCTCAAACACTCTCAGAATCAGGACGAGCGGACTTGTGCACTCCACAAAACAAGGTACTGCATAAATCAAGCTTTTTTAATAAATAAAATATTTTTTAATAAACTTGAATTACGTCCAAAATTATTAAACTCAATAAAGTTAAATAATAACATTTTAAAGACAAAGTAAAGTCAAAATAAAGCCAATTTTAAATTCATTCAAATAAAGAGATATAAAATACAATAAAATTCGAGTCCAATAATAAAGCAAAAGTAACAGATTGGAAAGGAATAAATAATAGGATTCATATTTATGTGTATTAGAATAAGAATATCAATTGTTAGTTTTAGTTATTGTTAAAATTGTTTAATATAGTAGATTTTCAGTTTGTTAAAAGAGAAAGCATTTAATATAAATTGTCAGAAAAGGCGACATTAATTGTTGTAAAAGATTCGAAAGAAATCCATTGTTTCTCAAAATAAAAATTAAATTGTAGACTCTTAAATAAATTTGTTAAATTTCATTGTTGAATATTTTAATTAAATCTAACCCATTCAAAGAAACTCATTACATTAGAAAGAAGAAAAAGTAAGTGCTCACCAAGTATAAAGTTAAAAATTCAAAATAGAGCAAATTTTGGTGTTAATGAATTAAAGAGCTCCAAAGGGCACACCCTTTGAAAAAGAGTCTGGAGTTTTAAGAAAGGTAAGCTAGTATAAGAAGTGAATATATTAATATAGTAAAATTTCCTGTGTTAGCATAAGCTGATTAAAATAAATTATTCTTGTGTGACATAAGGAATCAAGAGCCTTATCAAAACTATTAAACTGCGAAAGAATCACTCTCTATTATAAAGTAGATCGGCGGGGTTGTAGTTGGAATAAGGTCTTGCGGCGAGTGCTGTCCCCGAAAGGGGGGGGTGCGTTGCAAGTGGCGCCCAACGTGGGGCTCGAAAGTAACCAAACAAAAAATTGTTAAAATTACTTTAGGGTTGAAAACGAACAGCTTAAATTCATTAAAATCAAAATTAAAACTTAAAACTTAAAACTTAAATAAATAAACAGTAGTAAACTTAATAAATAAATCTAAATAAAAATGGCAGCTCCGAAAGAAACAGAAACGGAAATGCAGAAGTTCATGAGATATTTCCAGGCGAAAGAAAAAGAACGCGAAGCTAGGGAAGAGGCAGATAAAAAAGAACGCGAGGAGAGAGAAAAAGCACGCGAATCGGAGAGGAAAAAAGAGAAAAAAGAACGCGAAGCTAGGGAATTAGAAAGGGAGACTAGGGAAAACGAAGAGAAAAGGGAACGCGAAGCGAAAGAAAGAGAACGCGAAGCAAGGGAGTTAGAGGAAAAAAGAGAACGCGAAGCTAGGGAATTAGCACGCGAAGAAAGCGAACAAGCGAGTAGGGAAGAACTCTTACAAGCTGTAGGCGGTTTAGGAGAAGACGTAAAGAAAAATTTTGAAGCAATTCAAAATAGAGTCGGAAATTGCGAAGACGAAATAGTCGTTTTGAAAGGGGAAATTCAGGAAATAGGGGAAACAATTAAAGGTCAGGATGACAAAATTAAACAAAATAAAGTTAATTGCGAAACGTTAAGCAAAAATATAAAATCGTTAGAAACCAAAATGAGACAGACAAGTATAGGGCAAAATTTAGTAGGGGCTGGGAGAAGCGTAGTGTACGTACAACCCGGTGCAGCAGGAAATAAAACTGTCGAATTTTGGGGAAGTTCTAAAGAAAGTCCAATGAAATTTCTAGCCGAAATAGAAGAGATTTTCATGGAAATCGATCCACAATTAGACGAAGGGGAGAAATTAAAAATCGTGGAACGACACATAAAAGGGCCGGTAATAGAATGGTGGAACGTAATAAAAGATTATAAAGATAGATACGGACAATTTAGGGTTAAATTTATAAAAAATTATTGGGGATATCAAGCCCAGCAACATATCCGAAATTTAATTGAAAACGGACAATATCGTGATACAGGATATATGTCAAGAGTTAATTATTTTTGCAAAATGGTGGCTAAAGGACAATATCTTGATCCACCAATCCCAGAAAAATTTATGATTAATAGAATCATGCGACATTTTGAACAAAAGGTACAATTTGCGAGTATAGGAAGTCATAGCGAAACCGTTGAAAGCGCGATAGAATTTCTTAGAACGTTTGAAACGATGGAAGGCGAACCACGTAGGGAAAATCGAGAAGAAAGACCAGCGTATAAGGGGAACCTTGATAGGAAAATGGCAGGAGCCATGGACTCTCAAACCTATCCTAGAACACCTAACCTTAGATCCTATGGGAATAGACCGCAAACAAACCAAAACCAAAGTAACCAAAAACCCAATCCTACACTACCTAACAATCCGAGACCCAGTCCAAAAAACTAGGTTATAAGGTCCCGGAAAAAAGCAAAAGAAAACGGTTACAGGCAAAGACAGGATTCGGGGCCGCAGATCAAAATGTAAAAAATAAAATCAAAACAGAGAAACCTTTAGAAAACTTTTCAAAAATTAAAAATCCAACATTAAAATCAGTAGGGAAATTACAAAACATTTCATGCGATATTAGGGAAGAGTTAATGACAGAAGGCGAAAATATCAACATTCAAACAAAATTATTAGAAAAATGTCCGGAAATAAACGTCAAAATTCATCAAACAAATATAAAAGTTTTAGTAGACACGGGAGCGCAGTGGTCGTGTATACAAGCTGAGTATTTGGAGGAGTTAAAAAGACGGGGAAACAAATTTTTAGAATTACCAGTTTATAACGTCGAAGTAGTAACAGCCATTAAACAGAAAAAACAAAGAGTTTCAAAACAAGTATCAATACCCGTGCAATTTAACGACAGAGTAGTAGATATAAAATTTCTGGTAGTACCAAAGTTAACTAGTTTAGGTATATTAGGATGTAATAGCCTATTCGAGTTAAACGCGAAAATTAATATGGAGGAAAAATACGTAATAATAAATGTAGAAGGGGAAAACAGAAAAATAAATTTCATCGAAGAAGCTAAAAAAGTAACTTCAGAAACCAATCTATTAAATAGATTGGACATAGAACAACCGTCAGCTAAAATCTGTGTACGGAAATTGCGAAATCAAATTAGCAATATAGGAGGTCCAAATACTATAATGCGAGCGAATGGGGCGTTATATGTTACTACATTACCCAGTGTAGAAGTAAAAAACGAGGGTACCGAACGTGACCAAGCCGAACGTGACAAAGGGGGAGAAAATACCAGAATTGACCAAACAGGACGTGTAAACAACAAACGTGACGGGAGGAAAGAAAAAACCGAAGCCGACAACACCGAACGAGACAATACAGGAAGGAACAGGAGAAGGGAAAACTTAGAGAGGGGAAGGGAGTTTGAACTCAAAGGAAAACAGGAGATAAACCTTAGAAACCAAAACACGGTCGAAAGGAAGATGCCAATTCAAGGAAGGAACTTTAAAATCCAAAAAGAGATTAAAAGTGGAGCAACCTATCCAAGAAGAAGCAGGAAGAAGAGCGAAGCGAGCGAGAAAAGGGAAGAACTATATCCAAAAAAGCTTCAGAGTCGTGAGTTATTCGTACAAGGGCTAAGCAAAGTCGTCGTAAATAAAGAAGTAAGTCTTAAGCACCAAATACAAAATGGAGACCACGCAAAAATGAAGGGATCACTGGTAAACATACCTAAGTTCGAAATGAGCTTAATTCCAAAAGGGGAGTCCAGTAGTCAATCAAACCCAAACCTGAATAAGTTAGGAGCGAACGAAACAAAAAAGTTCAAAAATCGAGAGGTAACCAAAAAGGTTAAATTCAAAACAAAAGTAAAGCATAGTCAAAAAAGGAAGGGGAAAAATAAATTTAAGTTAAAAAGGAAGGGAAACGTATTCGTAAAACTAAAAATAAAAAATAAACCAACGGTAAAATTAAAAAACTAGAAATAAAGGTTAGAATAGTAAAATAATAGTAAACTTAAAGTAGAATAGGTAAATTCGTAAATTCATAATCATAAACATCGTCCATAATAATATGTAATAAATCCAAAAGGAATAAAGTTCAGAATAAATCATAACGGTAGATAAAAACCAGCTGTTTCGATAAAAGCGAGGGGGAGAATTGGGACAAGTTGCGTAGGTCAGTTACTAAATAAACAAGCATCCGGAAGACATGAAAATTGTACAGTAATTAAGGTAGAGAGGGGTTCTTTCGTTATAGCGATAACGGAAATAAGAAATGTCAACATTCAAAGGAATTTCAATCTGTTACTTGGCGTAATCTAACCTAGCGCGAAATCAATTAAAAGTAAGGATGGCTTGATTTATGTAACTTACCTTAGTGCAAAAGTGATTAAATTTGTGTCAAAATTTATAATTTTAAAAAAGTTAGGATAAAGTGTAAATGTGTATAACTATGTATAATCATGCTAAATAGACTGTTTCAGATGAAAGAGAGACGAAATGAACTATCGAACATGAAAAATATATATGTATTTGTATAAAATAAGGATTGTTTTCATATGAATATGTCATGTTTATTACCATGTTTTTGAAAATTATATATGTCACCAATTAATCATTTATGTTAGAAATAGGATTGTTTTATAGATAGTAAGTTTTCATGTTATATAGATAATTATGTTTTTCAAAGAGAAAGGAAGTAAATATGTAAAGAGAATAGAAAAATTTAAGGAACATAAAATTTTAAAATCTAAAAAAGGGATTTTAATGTCAAAATTTTAAGTTTTTGAGAGGGGAATTTGCAACGGTTTAATTGAACCGCCTGCAAGGAGCAATTTTGGAAAATAGATAAATTCCAAAATTTCAATTAAATCAAATAATAATTGTAGAAATGACAAAAACATTTCTAAAAATAAAATAACACATGTAAAATTAAAGGGAATATGTAAGTTAGCCAAGCCAAGGTCACGCGCCTTGACAGGAAATATCTAGCGTTCCGGATTGAACATGAATTCGTCCATATGTTTCTAATGCAAAAAACATCAAAATCCGAAAACTTAAATTAAAATGATATAATCGTGTAGAGCTAGGAAAACCTAATAATAAATAATAAGAGAATAAACTCGTCAAATTAATAATAAAAAAGTTATAGCCATAATAAAACGTCATAAAACATAAAAAACCCTTAAAATAAAGAAATTCCAAAATCTAATAATAACAACGCATAACCATAATATAAACTAGAAATAAATAAGACTCGAAATCAAAATTTAATAAAAGACCATAAAGTAATTAAATAATAAATAACCAAAAATGCAGAAAGTACCGTAACTTGTGAAACCCAGAAGCGAGGAAGAAGAGGAAAGCAGTTTTGGAACTTTCAGCATCAGAGGAACAACTTGCAAAATGAAGATTTTCAAAATTTCCAAAATTGGAAAAACTAAATTTTGAAAACTTACGAAATTTTCAAATCTCCGTAAAAGAAAAAATATATGTCGTATCGCTACAAATGAAGATGGAAAATCATCAGGAAAAGAAGGGCTTCAAAATGAAATCACCCAGAAGAAGATCGAGCGAAGCGAACGGGATATATGAAGAAAAGAAGAATTCGCAAGTAAAAAATTATGAATTTCAGGAATCAACTTGTCTTGAACGTCGTGCGCATAGTAGGCAGTAGACGCATGGAAAGGGAAAGTTACCAACTTCAACACAAATCCACCATAAGAAATTAAACTAAATATAACAAATAATAATAGGAATAGATAATTTAAAATAAGAAAAATAGACGAACAATAGAAGAATAAGCCAAGGAAAGTTCATCGTAGTGCGAATAAATAAATAAAATTAATTAAATTGTGAAATAAAACAGTAACAATAATCAGTGAAGGTTGGCCACACTGAAAGGCCTAAAATTCGACGAGTTAACTTTCTTCAAGTTAATTCGACAGTCTCGTTTAGTACCAGCTCCAGGGAAGTCTTCTAATAGCAGCTCCAGGAAAGATCACCAACTTTACTCAAGTCTGAACAGGAAATCGTCGTGAAAATATTGTCAACGCTCTGTACTTCGCCAGGTTAATAACGGTGCCTACAAAAAGGATCGGCCTTGCAGGAGACAACGTGACATCCTACAACAGCTTAGTAGAAGAGATCTTCACTACGGACTCCGGCAAACATTCTTCTAGAACTTGTCGTCATCAACAGATTCTTCGAGAACTGGACTTCGAGATATTCTAGACAACTCTCAGAAAACATCTCCAAGATCCTCAAACACTCTCAGAATCAGGACGAGCGGACTTGTGCACTCCACAAAACAAGGTACTGCATAAATCAAGCTTTTTTAATAAATAAAATATTTTTTAATAAACTTGAATTACGTCCAAAATTATTAAACTCAATAAAGTTAAATAATAACATTTTAAAGACAAAGTAAAGTCAAAATAAAGCCAATTTTAAATTCATTCAAATAAAGAGATATAAAATACAATAAAATTCGAGTCCAATAATAAAGCAAAAGTAACAGATTGGAAAGGAATAAATAATAGGATTCATATTTATGTGTATTAGAATAAGAATATCAATTGTTAGTTTTAGTTATTGTTAAAATTGTTTAATATAGTAGATTTTCAGTTTGTTAAAAGAGAAAGCATTTAATATAAATTGTCAGAAAAGGCGACATTAATTGTTGTAAAAGATTCGAAAGAAATCCATTGTTTCTCAAAATAAAAATTAAATTGTAGACTCTTAAATAAATTTGTTAAATTTCATTGTTGAATATTTTAATTAAATCTAACCCATTCAAAGAAACTCATTACATTAGAAAGAAGAAAAAGTAAGTGCTCACCAAGTATAAAGTTAAAAATTCAAAATAGAGCAAATTTTGGTGTTAATGAATTAAAGAGCTCCAAAGGGCACACCCTTTGAAAAAGAGTCTGGAGTTTTAAGAAAGGTAAGCTAGTATAAGAAGTGAATATATTAATATAGTAAAATTTCCTGTGTTAGCATAAGCTGATTAAAATAAATTATTCTTGTGTGACATAAGGAATCAAGAGCCTTATCAAAACTATTAAACTGCGAAAGAATCACTCTCTATTATAAAGTAGATCGGCGGGGTTGTAGTTGGGGTAAGGTCTTGCGGCGAGTGCTGTCCCCGAAAGGGGGGGGGTGCGTTGCAGTGTGTGTGTGTGTGTGTGTGTGTGTGTGTGTGTGTGTGTGTGTGTGTGTGTGTGTGTGTGGGTGGGTGGGTGGGTGTGTGTATGTGTGTGTTGCCACGCTGCCTCTCTCGTCGCGTTGTTAGTGAGTTCGAGTAGGGTTCTTCTTGCCCCACGTTGGAACGCCACTTACCACGCCGAAAGTCTTGTCTGACTTCGACGCCTATTTAAGATTCTTGTTCCCTTTTTTGGAACACTATTATCACGAACTCTTAAACTCGCTGTACGATCACCACCGACTGGGCGAACCACCTTTCTTTTCAGAGCAGGCGCGGGCAAGGCCAAGATGCTCACTTTTACTTTTTTAAATCAAAGATTTTGCAACTCTTGGCTCTAATAAGTATGAGCTTGTCCTCATAAACTTACTAAATTTTAATTAACGCAAAATTCCCTGAATTTTATCTCAATGCTCGATTATTTAACTTTTTTAAGATTAACTCTCTCTCTCTCCAAGGTCGTGCCTTTTGGGAGAAATCGGCTCTTAAGTTCTGATGATAACTTTTTAAAATTTTCAAATTATATTACCAGAGCACATATATATATAAAATTTATGTTAAAACAAAGTTAATAGCATACACAGACTGGATTTATATTAAAAACACAACAAAATTTAGAAATGAATTATTTGTATATTATCTCCTCTTTTCCACAGAAAAATTTTATATTCAAAACTTTTTTAACCACACAAAACAATTTAATTGAACAATAACACAACTATTTATTTATTTAACAACATTAATTAATGTAAGATTATCTATATATTAAACAAAAATAAAAGCGCTTGACTTTCCAGACAGAACCACAAACAGTTTTTCCTGTACTGAAAAAGTCGTATTTAAATTATTAATTATTATCAACACCAAAGCAGAGGTTTAAAAATGAATTTAATTTTTAATAATTCCCCTAATGACGTTATATTTGAAAAGAAGTTAATATTTGCGAATTATTCCTTAAGTATAAGATACCTTCACACTTTAATAGAAGTTCTAGTTGGATTTGGAATTTGTTGTATTATTAAGATGATAGTGATGTGATGTTTTCTATCCAGAGTCTGTAAGCTGCTAAGTAGTTGAATGCTGGTCTCGAATTCTTCTAAGTCGCCTTGAAGATCGATTAAAGTTGAAATTATTCTAAGTCCAATTAGTAGAGTGACAGTTGGATCTTCCTCTCAGCTCAGAGTCGGTTGCAGAAGAAACGTCCTTTAAGCGTCGATTCCAAATCAAAAGTAATCGTCTTTCGACGATTAAAACTCGGTCTCCCTGTCAGTGGGAATTAATCCACTTTTCTGGAGCCAATTTTCCTCCCTTTTTGGGAAAAAGGTATTTTCCATATATTATGTGTTTTCAGGCCCTTTTGGTCTGAAATATTTACACTATATGTTTTATTAGTCCTATTTTTTGACTAATGAATAGTTTTCTTCCTTATTTATTAATTAAAACACCTTTTAATTAATAATTTATAGTATTTTTTCTTTAACGTTATCTTTGATCCATGTTGGCAACATGATGATTCTGACTTTAGACTCTGCTTGAAGATGCGCGCGCAACTGTTCATGTTCTTGCATGAAAATCTCTACTTTTGACGTTTTTTCGTTCAACTCGCTATAACTTTCGAACGCTCGAACCGATTTTAAAGTTCCTTTCGGATTCTTCTTCCTTTCCATCTTGTGGGTCTTGTGGAACTTGATTCATCGCTCTACTACGCTTCGTTCGCGAGTTATCGCCCTTTTCCTGAAATTTGATTTTTCCCCTTTTCAAATTTTGAGATAAGTCCTTTCTCAAAATTCTTTTGACGAAATCTTGTTCCTCTTCTACTACGACGAAAAACTATGTTTGTACTTTTCCCATAACTCGTTTGGTTGTCGAGTTATTCGCCTTTGAAGTCCTTAAGTTTGTGTCGTATGAGTTTATGTTCATAAAAACCCCCCCATTATATATTATTACTTCTGCTTTGGTGTGTTACCATTTTACATACTAAATACATATAATTATCATGTTACTTTACCCCTTTAACGTTTATATTACCCGCTTTTGGGCTTTGAAGTTTTACGTTTTGTAATTATTATATCTCCCTTATTTTATTTTCAAATTTGATTCTAAGTACCTATTATTGTGCCCTATTGTGGTCTCTACAATAGTACTTATTATTATTTTTTAAATGATCCCCCCTTCAACTCAAAAATTCCAAAAAACTCCCCAAGAATGACTTTCTAAGTCCATTCTCACCTGTTAATTATTATTAATTCATATTTTTTATTTGTGATTATTGTTATTTCCCCAGTTGGTTATGACTCTACGATTTTTGAATTTTGAATTTATTCTTTTTCCAAATTTTAGGTTCTTGAGCCCTTCTAAAAACTTGAATAACTTTTTTGTTTTATGTGATTTTAAATTTATTCTTCGATATTATTGGTCGGTTGACTCTACTGAATATTTATTTATATTAATAATTTAGTTTCTTAATAAAATAGTAACTAAGGCAGTTTGTTTTTTAACGTCGGAACAAGCAAGTTTGCTCTCGAGCTGGCGTGACGTCATCGCCCCACCTCGTCCCCACTCTACAAGGTTTAGCGCGGCAATTTAACTTGTTTTAATTGGACTTGAGACGTTTGGCTTTTTCCAAACCGCCTCAAAATCCCCCCTTTGAACTAAAATTTTCGGTTAAAATGAAAATATCCTATTTTTCATTTTTTTTAAAAAACTAAAATTTTAGTATTAAACCCCTTTTTCGACATATCACATTTCATATTAACTATTTATTTATCATCTCTATTAATCATCAACATACAGTTTGACATATTAACCTAACAACTTATATAAACACATTTATTTATATCTAAAAAACATCTCCTCCATCATTTCATATATTGATATACTCAAAACACATTTTATTCATGATAGTATAATATTTATATATTCAAAACACATGTTATTTATGATAGTATAATATTTATATATTCAAAACACATTTTATTCATGATAGTATAATATTTATATATTCAAAACACATGTTATTTATTATGGTATACATACAAATTTGCTTAAGCGTTCTTATAGTCCATTACAGCCGTTTCATCTAAACGTCCTTGCTGTAAATAAACACATTATCACACACAAAACATATTACATTTATATAAGGAATAATTCGTCTTATATGATTATATTTATCTGCTTTGGTTGAATTTAAAACTATGCCTACATATATATAAAGTACTTGGTAACTACAACGTTTATTATCCTAATTGCAGTTAAAAAGAAAAAATTATTTAATTCTATCGGAAATTTCCTTTTAATAAAAAACAAAACAGTACACATTTAAACATCCATTCATTCATTTCCATCACCCCTCTGCTAATTTGTAGGACAAGTTGTCGTTCAATATTTGTTTATCAATATCCTGTCTTCCCCTTCACCTCCTCGTCTATACTTTGTTTATTCAGGTGCGGCCTGCAGATGCGTGTTACCGCTCGGCTCCTGACCTTGTACACTTAGGAATTTATTCGGGACTTTTCCTGTTAATCACTGACCTAGGTTACATTCTTTTAAATCAGCTGAGATTCCGTTATTTCCCTTTTACCTCACTCGCTTCTACACTTTACATATTACAACTTTTAAACATTACAATTTATACATTTTATTCATGAAATTTCTTACGTTCTATTAATATCTCCTTAGTCCTTCACATTTAAATATTACTTTCCCTTCGGGCCTCCATTCTTTCATCTTACACTTCGTATAATTTTTGAATTTAACTTTCTTCTTTCGATACCTTAAATTTCGTCCATTTTGTCTCTCCGGATCCGCCATTTGTATTATAGCTCTCCAATCACTCCCGTCTTTGGCGTCGAATCTGTCTTGTGTAAGTTCCGAATCGTTTTCAGAGTTATTTTGCAAATTTTCGTCGTATTGTATTATTTTATTATTTTCGTCGATTATTGCCTTTGGCACATTTTTATTTCCTTTATTCTCCGCTCCTTTCAGCCCTTCATCTTTATTAATTACTTGGTTACCTTTATCCCACGCTTTTAACAGCACTTCATCATTGTTAAAATTTGCATTTTTCCTCTTCGCCGATTCCTTCCTTGCACTTAACTTGTTTCTTCGCTTTTGACCACTTTCTGATTTGTCACTACTCGGTCTAGACACGTCCTTTGCTTTTTGTTTTAGGTCCGTAGGCATTTTAACGGCCAACACACAAGCCCCTTTTGCTCGCTTGTGCGAATTTGAGCCTCCATTATTCACTGCTGACGACTCTACCATTTTACCGGTTTCGCCGCCATTTTGATGTTCGGTCTGCGCGTTTCTATTGCTCAATCTTATTATCTTATTCTCCTTAAGAAAATCTACAACAATAAATTCATTTTCCTTTACCAGTTGTAGGAAACCCTTTTCCATATTAATGCGACTTCGATATTTGCACATTAAATCACAACCCATTATAATTTTGCTTTCCAGCTTTGGTACCACCATAAATACCCCTCTTATTGCTTGGTTATTTATTCTAATTTCCAATAATGCCTGTAATTTAATCTTCTGTCGTTGGCTTTTTATCGCTGTCATCATTTCCGTATTTACGACTGGTAATTCCATGATTTTATTGTTCCTATTTTTAAGCACATGTTTATAAAAATCCTCTTGCACACAGGACATTTGAGCTCCGGTGTCAATGGACATATTTACTTTTATATTTTCGATTTCTACCCCTATTTCCGGACATTTTTCGTAAACTTCACTATTTAAAATTTTATTATCTCTTTCCTCCATTAAATCTTTCTTAATTTCTGTGTTTAAAATCCCCAATTTAATTTTATTTATTTTCTGATCCCCCCTTTTAAGTTTGCTAAATTTGGTTTTATCGTCGATCTCAATTCCGTTTGTATTATCCTTTTTCTGCCAAAAATTTTGCCTTGAGATCTCGTATTTTAGTTTTTTGTGACCTTGGGCGGGAATTTTTGATTTGAAGGACCAGGGTTTTGAGGTATTTGTGGTTGAGGTTTATTCTGGGTTTGACCATAGGATCGAGGGTTAGGGTTTTGGGATGGTTTTGAGTAGTCTTGATTCCTTTGCCTGAAATTTTGATCTCTTTGTGGTCCGTCCCTCCTTTCGAAACTATCTGGTCGGCGAACTTCTCTCGTCATTCCGTCTACGTTTTCAATGGTCCTCAAAAACTTGATAGCGTCCTCCAAATGCTCACTAGCCCTACCAATACACGCTAATTGAACTTTTTGGTCGAAATGCCTCATTAGTTGGTATATAAGGAACTCTTCCGGAATTTTGGGTTCCAAATATTCGGCCTTTCGCACCATTTTACAAAAATAATCGACCCTACTCATATTTCCGTTAGGATTATATCTATGGTTTTCTATCTGATTCCTGACTACTTGTTGCGTTTGATAACCCCAATAATGCTCTAAAAATAACAATTTAAACTGGCTATATTCTTCTGTATCTCGCTTGATTATTTCCCACCATTCCATGGCAGCTCCTTTCAATTTTTTCTCCACTACTTTCAATTTATCACTTTCTTCCATCACGGGATTTATTTCTTGGAATACCTCCTCAATTTGTTTCAAAAATTGCACAGGATTTTCTCTTGAATTTCCCCAAAATTCTATAGTTTTTGACTCTAAATTTGCCCTATCTAAATAAATTATATTTTTAGCATTACCACCGGTTTCTTTAATTTTGGCAACTTCCCTAATTTTAACTTCTAATTTTTTAACTTTCTCCCCAATTTCTATAGTCGACTTTCCCTGTTCCTTTAAACTGTCCGTCATTTTTTTAATTTCCCCTACACACTCTTCCACTTTCTCTTCACAATTTTCTATTCGTCTAGTATTTTCGGCCATATTACTATCTATAGATTCCTTAATTTCCTCCATATATTTCCCTATTTCCTGTTTTCGGGCGTCCTCCCTTTGGATGCGTTTCGTTTCCATTTCTTCCTCTCTCTTCATTCTCTTGGCTTCTGCTTCTTCTCTTTCTTGCTTCCATTTGGCTTCCATTTCTTCTCTCTCCTGCTTCCGCTTGTTTTCTGATTCCTCATCTCTTTTGATCCATTTGGCTTCCATCTCCTCCTTTTCTTGCTTCCTTTTGGCTTCCATCTCTTCTTTCTCTTGTCTTCGCTTGGCCTCCATCTCTTCTTTCTCCTTCTTTCGCAATGATTCCATTTCTTCCTTCTCCTGGTTTCTCTCGATTCTTTCTTCTAATCTTCTTAATTTGTCCTCGTCTTCCTTCTCCTTTTCTTTTCTTTGTTGTTCCGCTTTGTCCTGTTCTCTTTCTTGCTTTCTTCTATCCTCCATTTGGTTCAGGTACCTCACCATTTTCTGCATTTCTGTCTCCTGTTCCTTTGAACCCTCCTGTTTTGCTGGATCTTTCGCTGGTCCCATTTTCACTTCACTTATTCACTTGATTTATTTAATTAGTTAAAAAATTTAAATTTCAGTTTAATTTGGACTCTACTTTTAATTATTATTATTCTTGCAATTTAGTATATTTGTCGTTGTAATTACCAGCACAACTTATTACTAACACACATGTACATATAAATTATATCAGAACTTAAGATATTCTCGTTCGTATGAAACACTGAAAAATTCAAAATTTTGAAAATTTGTTCCAAAACTTTGCTTTTCCGTGCTCCACGCTATTGGGCGCCACTTGCCACGCTGCCTCTCTCGTCGCGTTGTTAGTGAGTTCGAGTAGGGTTCTTCTTGCCCCACGTTGGAACGCCACTTACCACGCCGAAAGTCTTGTCTGACTTCGACGCCTATTTAAGATTCTTGTTCCCTTTTTTGGAACACTATTATCACGAACTCTTAAACTCGCTGTACGATCACCACCGACTGGGCGAACCACCTTTCTTTTCAGAGCAGGCGCGGGCAAGGCCAAGATGCTCACTTTTACTTTTTTAAATCAAAGATTTTGCAACTCTTGGCTCTAATAAGTATGAGCTTGTCCTCATAAACTTACTAAATTTTAATTAACGCAAAATTCCCTGAATTTTATCTCAATGCTCGATTATTTAACTTTTTTAAGATTAACTCTCTCTCTCTCCAAGGTCGTGCCTTTTGGGAGAAATCGGCTCTTAAGTTCTGATGATAACTTTTTAAAATTTTCAAATTATATTACCAGAGCACATATATATATAAAATTTATGTTAAAACAAAGTTAATAGCATACACAGACTGGATTTATATTAAAAACACAACAAAATTTAGAAATGAATTATTTGTATATTATCTCCTCTTTTCCACAGAAAAATTTTATATTCAAAACTTTTTTAACCACACAAAACAATTTAATTGAACAATAACACAACTATTTATTTATTTAACAACATTAATTAATGTAAGATTATCTATATATTAAACAAAAATAAAAGCGCTTGACTTTCCAGACAGAACCACAAACAGTTTTTCCTGTACTGAAAAAGTCGTATTTAAATTATTAATTATTATCAACACCAAAGCAGAGGTTTAAAAATGAATTTAATTTTTAATAATTCCCCTAATGACGTTATATTTGAAAAGAAGTTAATATTTGCGAATTATTCCTTAAGTATAAGATACCTTCACACTTTAATAGAAGTTCTAGTTGGATTTGGAATTTGTTGTATTATTAAGATGATAGTGATGTGATGTTTTCTATCCAGAGTCTGTAAGCTGCTAAGTAGTTGAATGCTGGTCTCGAATTCTTCTAAGTCGCCTTGAAGATCGATTAAAGTTGAAATTATTCTAAGTCCAATTAGTAGAGTGACAGTTGAATCTTCCTCTCAGCTCAGAGTCGGTTGCAGAAGAAACGTCCTTTAAGCGTCGATTCCAAATCAAAAGTAATCGTCTTTCGACGATTAAAACTCGGTCTCCCTGTCAGTGGGAATTAATCCACTTTTCTGGAGCCAATTTTCCTCCCTTTTTGGGAAAAAGGTATTTTCCATATATTATGTGTTTTCAGGCCCTTTTGGTCTGAAATATTTACACTATATGTTTTATTAGTCCTATTTTTTGACTAATGAATAGTTTTCTTCCTTATTTATTAATTAAAACACCTTTTAATTAATAATTTATAGTATTTTTTCTTTAACGTTATCTTTGATCCATGTTGGCAACATGATGATTCTGACTTTAGACTCTGCTTGAAGATGCGCGCGCAACTGTTCATGTTCTTGCATGAAAATCTCTACTTTTGACGTTTTTTCGTTCAACTCGCTATAACTTTCGAACGCTCGAACCGATTTTAAAGTTCCTTTCGGATTCTTCTTCCTTTCCATCTTGTGGGTCTTGTGGAACTTGATTCATCGCTCTACTACGCTTCGTTCGCGAGTTATCGCCCTTTTCCTGAAATTTGATTTTTCCCCTTTTCAAATTTTGAGATAAGTCCTTTCTCAAAATTCTTTTGACGAAATCTTGTTCCTCTTCTACTACGACGAAAAACTATGTTTGTACTTTTCCCATAACTCGTTTGGTTGTCGAGTTATTCGCCTTTGAAGTCCTTAAGTTTGTGTCGTATGAGTTTATGTTCATAAAAACCCCCCCATTATATATTATTACTTCTGCTTTGGTGTGTTACCATTTTACATACTAAATACATATAATTATCATGTTACTTTACCCCTTTAACGTTTATTTTACCCGCTTTTGGGCTTTGAAGTTTTACGTTTTGTAATTATTATATCTCCCTTATTTTATTTTCAAATTTGATTCTAAGTACCTATTATTGTGCCCTATTGTGGTCTCTACAATAGTACTTATTATTATTTTTTAAATGATCCCCCCTTCAACTCAAAAATTCCAAAAAACTCCCCAAGAATGACTTTCTAAGTCCATTCTCACCTGTTAATTATTATTAATTCATATTTTTTATTTGTGATTATTGTTATTTCCCCAGTTGGTTATGACTCTACGATTTTTGAATTTTGAATTTATTCTTTTTCCAAATTTTAGGTTCTTGAGCCCTTCTAAAAACTTGAATAACTTTTTTGTTTTATGTGATTTTAAATTTATTCTTCGATATTATTGGTCGGTTGACTCTACTGAATATTTATTTATATTAATAATTTAGTTTCTTAATAAAATAGGAACTAAGGCAGTTTGTTTTTTCACGTCGGAACAAGCAAGTTTGCTCTCGAGCTGGCGTGACGTCATCGCCCCACCTCGTCCCCACTCTACAAGGTTTAGCGCGGCAATTTAACTTGTTTTAATTGGACTTGAGACGTTTGGCTTTTTCCAAACCGCCTCAGTGTGTGTGTGTGTGTGTGTGTGTGTGTGTGTGTGTGTGTGTGTGTGTGTGTGTGTGTGTGTGTGTGTGTGTGTGTGTGTGTGTGTGTGTGTGTGTGTGTGTGTGTGTGTGTGTGTGTGTGTGTGTGTGTGTGTGTGTATGTGTGTGTGTGTATGTGTATGTGTGTGTGTGTGTGTGTGTGTGTGTGTGTGTGTGTGTGTGTGTGTGTGTATGTGTATGTGTGTGTGTGTGTGTGTGTGTGTGTGTGTGTGTGTGTGTGTGTGTGTGTGTGTGTGTGTGTGTGTGTGTGTGTGTGTGTGTGTGTGTGTGTGTGTGTGTGTGTGTGTGTGTGTGTGTGTGTGTGTGTATGTGTGTGTGTGTGTGTGTGTGTGTGTGTGTGTGTGTGTGTGTGTGTGTGTGTGTGTGTGTGTGTGTATATATGTGTGTGTGTGTGTATGTGTGTGTGTGTGTGTGTGTGTGTGTGTGTGTGTGTGTGTTGTGTGTGTGTGTGTGTGTGTGTGTGTGTGTATGTGTGTGTGTGTGTGTGTGTGTGTGTGTGTGTGTGTGTGTGTGTGTGTGTGTGTGTGTGTGTGTGTGTGTGTGTGTGTGGGTGGGTGGGTGTGTATGTGTGTGTGTGTTGAGAAGGTTTGGGAAAAGCCAAATTCTCAAGTAAATTTAAAGCAGTTTAAATTCCCGCGATAAAACCATATAGATAGGGGGCGAGGAGGAACGATGACGTCACGCCAACAGGTGCGGAAGATTGCATGTTGGTACGTTAAGTCACTCTGCCTCGTTTCTTATTATATTAAAATACTAAATTATTAAAATAAATAAATGTTTAGTAGAATCAACCGATAAATAATATCAAAAAATAAATTTAGAATCATTTAAAACAAAAAAGTTATTCAAGTTTTTATAGGGGCTCAAAAACCTAAAATTTGGCAAAAACTTAAATTCAAAATTCAAAAAACGTAGAGTCATAACTAATAGGGGAACTAACAATAATCATAAATAAAAAATATGAATTAATAATAATAAACAGGTGAGAATGGACTTAGAAAGTTATTCTTGGGGGGTTTTTTGGAATTTTTGAGTTGAAGGGGGGATTATTTAAAAAATAATAATAAGTACTATTGAAGAGACCACAATAGGGCACAATAATATGTACTTAGATTCAAATTTGAAAATAAAAAAAGGGAGATATAATAATTACAAAAAGTAAAACTTTAAAGCCCAAAAGCGGTTAAATTTGAAGTTAAAGGGGAGAAATAACATTGTAATTATAGATATCTATTATGTAAAAGTGTAAAACATCAAAGCAGAAATGAGAATATATAATGGGGGGGGGGTTTATGAACAAAAACTTATACGATAAAAACTTTGGGACTTCAAGGACGTATAACTCGAGAACCAAGCGAGCTACGTGAAAAGTACAAACAGAGTTTTTCGTCATAGTAGAAGAGGAACAAGATTTCGTCAAAAGAATTTTGAGAAAGAACTTATCTCAAAATTTGAAAAGAAGAATAACCGAATTTCGGGAAAAGGGCGATAACTCGCGAACGAAACGCAGTAGAACGATGAATCAAGTTCCACAAGACCCACAAGATGGAGAGGAAGAAGAATCCGAAAGGAACTTTAAAATCGGTTCGAGCGTTCGAAAGTTATAGCGAGTTGAACGAAAAAACGACAAAAGTAGAGATTTTCATGAAAAATCCTGTAAAGTGGCGCGCGCACCCTCAGTAGGAACCTGGAGTCTGCACCTCATAGTGCCAACTTGGATCACAGATAACACTAAATAATAAATACAATAAATTATTATTTAAAAGGTGTTTTAATTAATAATAAAGGAAGAAAACTATTCATTAGTCATAAAATATGATTAATAAAATATATAGTGTAAATATTTCAGACCAAAAGGGCCTGAAAACACGTAATAAGAAGAAAATACCTTTTTCTCTAAAAGGGAGAAAAATTGGCTCCAGGTAGTGGAATAATTCCCACTAAAAGGGAGACCATAATTTATCCATCGAAAGACGGATACTTTTGTTTTGGAATCGACGCAAGGTAGACGTTTCTTTAGCAGCAGACTCCGAGCTGAGAGGAAAATTCAACTGTCACTCTACTTAACTGGACTTAGAATAATTTCTACTCCTATCGAACTTCAAGGCAACTTAGAAGAATTCGAGACCAGCATTCAACTACATAGCAGTTTACAGACTCTGGACCGAAAACATCATATCAACATCAGCCTAATTATACAACAAATTCCAGAACCAACTAGAACTTCTAATAAAGTGTGAAGGTATCTTATACTTAAGGAATAATCCGCAAATATTAACTTCATTTCAAATATAACGTCATTAGGGGAATTATTAAAAATTAAATTCATTTTTATACTTCTGCTTTGGTGTTGTAAATAATTAACAATTAAATACGACTTTTTCAGTACAGGAAAAACTGTTTGTGGTTCTGTCTGAAAAGTCAAGCGTTTTTATTTTTGTTTAGAATATTGAAAATGTTACATTGGTAAATTTTGTCAAATATATAAATAGTTGTGTTGTTGTTTAATCAAAATTTTGGTGTTATTAAAAAAGTTTATGAATTCAACATTTTTACTGTGCAAAAGAGAAAAGAATATATAAATAATTCATTTCTAAATTTTGTTGTGTTTTCAATATATATCCATTCTGTATATGCTATTAACCTTGTTTAAATATAAATCTTATATGTGTGCTCTGGTAATATAATTTGAAAATTTTAAAAGTTATCATCAGAACTTAAGAGCCGATTTCTCCCAAAAGGCACGACCTTGGAGAGAGAGAGTGTTAATCTTAAGAAAGAGTCAAATAATCGAGCATTGAGATAAAATTCAGGGAATTTTGCGTAAATTAAAAGTTGGTAAGTTTATGAGGACAAGCTCATACTTACTAGAGCCAAGAGTTGCAAAATCTTTGATTGAAAAAAGGTAAAAGTGAGCATCTTGGCCTTGCCCGCGCTTGCTCTGAGCAGAAAGGTGGTTCGCCCAATCGGTGGTGCTCGTACAGCGAGTTTAAGAGTTCGTGATAAATAGCGTTCCAAAAAGGGAACAAAGAATCTTAAAATCGTGAGCGAAAGTAGGGTGTTAAGTGACGTTGCAACGAAAAGGGGGCAAGAACTTAAACACACCCGAAAAGGGAGCGGAGCGTGGCAAGTGGCGCCCAACGTGGGGCAAGAAGAACCACAACGGAGAGAGAGCGGAGCGTGGCAGTGTGTGTGTGTGTGTGTGTGTGTGTGTGTGTGTGTGTGTGTGTGTGTGTATGTGTGTGTGTGTGTATGTGTGTGTGTGGAATTTAGCATTCATAAAAGTGGGTTCCTTTTACATGTTACTACATACTGTTTTCATTTTACACATTATTCAAAATCATAATAGTGAACAATATACATATTATATTAAGAAATAAAATATCATTCTTCAATATCACTTAGTATAGGTCGGTATATGTATGTATTATTTTATGTCTTTTCCCTTAATATAAATAACATTAAAAGATAATTTTTAAAATAGGAATTTTATTAATTTAGTATCATTTAAAAAAAAACTTATTAATTGTTGTAGAGTTTATTTATTGATCTGTGGAATGTTTACAGCTTTTGCACGTTGTGTGAACGATTTCGAATGCGCAAGAAGAACAGTAAAACAATACATGGAACTTTTTGGAAGGGTAAATATATTACATTTTAAGTTAACATAAGACAACATAATGGCAAAAATCAAAGTAAAATAATGTGGAGTAGAATTCACAGTTACACAGTTACAAAATTACAATTTTAACACCAAAAAAGGTTATTTGTTTTTGCTTTTTTGTTACGTTATTTATGTATTATTACACTAATATTTTTATAGCAATATAAACAAAAAACATATTATGTTTAAAACAACGTACATGTTATACAAATAACTATTTAGTCTGTTGATGTGTTGAAACTGTTAGTAATATAAAAGTTAAAGGGGAACCAAAAAATCGGAAGAATCAGGACGAAATTCTAAAAAAAAAAAATTTCTTTAAACAATAATTTGTAATATTATTTATTAGAACAATATTATCCACATCCTATGCCTTCTATTTTTATACTCTAAAGACTTTACAATAAATAAATTTAAGGTGTACACACACACACACACACACACACACACACACACACACATCACGTATAAAACACGTTTCTTATATTAAAAGTATAAGTTAAATGAAATTTCGTCTACAGTAATACACATAAAACCGGTTTTTCGTTTGTCCCAATTCGAGATAATCCATGTTAATAACACTTCAGTCAAACTTGTACAATACTAATTTAACATCTACAGTGCATTATGTGGTAGAAAAACAACTTTTACTAACCTTGCACATCTAATGATATATCTGTTTTGCTTTAACTGAGTATTTCCGTGAAATAAAGTTGTCAATTCAACAATAAATTCCTTTATACTTAATTAGGTATTAGGCTTAAAATGTATAAGAATGTAATATCAATTTTACAAAGAACAGAATATTTTTTTGAAACTATTCACATTTGTACTCCAGGACTACTTGAATTCTCCAATTCATCTGAGACATATACACTGTAGAAATACAAAGTACTATTACTTAAACAGAATAATGTACAAGTGATTTATCATATATGTTACAAGAAATAAATCCAAAATCATGTAAAGTTTATGAATGGTAAGCAACCATTGTCTTTCTTTATCCCAACCTCTTACAGGGACACATCTAATCTCTTTCAAATGATGAAAACATTTTAATTTCGATAGTATTAATAGTCTATAAAATATTTGGTTTAGAAATCGTTTCACAGATATACCTATACTTTTACCAACAGCCTATGTAAATAAACTGAAACATAGAAATTAAAGAGATATATTAAATGTTGAGCTTGACTTATGAGAAAAATTATACAGTATAACAAACACACAGAACACAATTCTCACTAAAAAAAATACGCCTAAGTATCAAACGAGTTCAACGACAAGGTCGTCCTCTTCAGTAATACACGAACTACAACAATAAAACTATAACTGAAAGTTAGTTTGATCCAGTTATAGTTTGATTGGTGTAGCTCGTGTATTACTGAAGAAGACGACCTTGTCGTTGAAACGCATCTGATACTTAGGCGTATTTTTTGTGAGAATTGTGTTCTGTGTGTTTGTTATACTGTTAAAGAGATAAAATGTAAAAATGAAAATCTCGCCGAAGATTGACATCTATTTTTTAAGTTTGCGATATGTATTAAATAATGCAAGATGTAAGCAACACAACAAATGAGACACATATATGTACACAAATTGTATACAACATACTATGAAGCGATTATTACGTACCTAAGAATATTTATTTATATAATATATATATATATATATATATATATATATATATTATTTGTTATAATAAACACACTTTTTACAACTTTTGTGAATATTATGTGAAAATACGTTATTATTATTGTTAAAAAAAAAAAAAAAAAAAAAAAAAAAACTATTATGTATTATTATGATTGCCGATTCAGTTTGATCATTATCGATAATTAAAATATTATTATAAGTTATATATAGTGAACCATATCTTATTGATAATGAATTGAACAATTTTTTACTTTAATACAAGAAATATGTGGTCTTGATTTTCATTTTAAAAGCGGGTTTATCAAATGTCTTTGCGAGAGCTAACGTTTATGTATAAATAATTACTTATTTAACAACTTCCCTACAATGTTTTTCAAACATTTCTAGAAATAGGCTTAATCAAATATTAAATTTTTTTGTAACTTGACAGGTGGAAAGTATTTTTTTTCCATACAAATTAACAAACCACTATATTTTTCTGACAATACGAATCATTTAGAATAATTAATATTGCAACGTAGTCTGTAAATTCAAATTATTATTTATATCAGTTAATACTTACTTAATTGCATAATTTTACATTTGAAAATTCCTTTAAAATATTAAAAAAAGCAATTATTGCAATATATTTTTATTCTGTCATTAATATTTATAATTGGTATATAAACCTAATACACACCTTTTCGAGAGTGTGAACAACGCTCCTTACGAATTGCAAAATCTTTGATATTTAAAACATAACTCTAGTATTATGGTACCTCGTATAACACTGAGGATGGCGACTTTGTCGTTGAAACGCGTTTAATTAAGTAAACGTAATTTTTGTAAGAACTTGTGTTTGAGTTTTATTCTATCTAACAAAACACTTTACTATGGACAAATAAACAGTAAATTCGTATTACACTTTGATCAATGGAAAATAAAAACATATAAAAATACTAAAGTTTCTTCAGATGTGTCTAATTACTTTGTTGCTTACATCTTACATTATTTCATAAATTTAGCAAACTTATAAAATTATATGTTAATCTATGGTGAGTTATTTCATATACATCTATTTTTATATATCTCTTTTGTATATATTTTTGTGTTTCTGTGCATAGGCTGTTGGTAAAAGTTATTACTACAGTTATAGTTTAGTTATTGTAGCTCATGTATCACTGAGGATAGCGTCTTTGTCGTTGAAACGCGTTTGACTATGAAACGTAATTTTTCTAAAATATTGTGTTCGAGTTTTATTCTATCTAATATTATCTCACAAGTCAAGCTCAATATTTATATATATAAGTCGTTAGTTTTAGATCCTAGGAAAGTATTAACGTTTGCATCATTTATATGCTTTTTTACAAAAATATCATTTCCTATTTATAGCCAATATTAATATTTTGTACATATAAAAAGAGAAATGGTGTTTCTTATTGACACATCAGAATGTTCTCGTATAAGGTATGTACTTAAAAAATATTCTCTAAGATTAGTAAAACCAATACCAACTAAAATAAATTTTGTTTTAATATACAAAGTTCTTTTTTGTTCAGTGTTTGTATTTTATTATGTATTTATTGGTTGTATTTAATGGTTGTATTTTATTACAACCATTGACATTTAAATAGAAATTGTATAGTTATTTTGTTACTAACAAGGCCATAAAAGAAATGCTTTATATATTATTTTTTAATCCTCTTGTGCAGTCTGTAATTTGACACCTTGTACGAGTTCAGGTTAAAATCAAAACTCATGTTTAGCAATTATCGAAACAAAAAGTTTGTCTCATTACTAACTTAATGAATATAATAAATAGTTAAATATTGAGCTTGACTTGTGAGATAATATTATATAGAACAAAAACTCGAACACAGGATCTCACAAAAACTACGTTTATTCAATCAAACGCGTTTCAACGACAAAGTCGTCATCCCCAGTGACACATGGGCTTATGTAACTTCGTTACAGTTTTTTTTTATTGTAGCTCGTGTATCACTGAGGATGACGACTTTGTCGTTGAAATGCGTTTGATCGAATAAACGTAGTTTTTGTGAGATCTTTTGTTCGAGATTTTGTTCTAAATATATGAAAGATTATTTTGCTTTGTTTAGAAAAACTGTCTTAGCAGGCCTTGTTTCCAATAATTTCAATCATGCTCTTAACTCTGTCAGTACATCTTGTAAGTAGTCGTCCTTAAAGTCGTATTTAAAGTACTTTTAAAGACGCTACTCAAAATTCATTTTTATTATTTTGAATTACCAAACCATAAATTAATTTCCATTATTAATTTTGATATATTATTTTTTGTTTTATAAACCTTCATTATTTACTACAATTTGATCGAGCTGCCGAAAATACTTTGATCGATGTGAATCTTCAGAAAAACAGTAGCTAATAGGGTTTTTGTTTGTTTGTTTTACCGATATTGGGTACCGATAACTTAAAAATCAAACTTGTTAAAATTATGTGTTTTGTTAGTCATTATAAACTTATTTTTAGCCGATTTAAAAAAAAGAGTACTTATGTTTTTTATTCTTACGTCGGGCATCTCAAAATTTTGTGTTTTAATTTAATACTTGAAATACAGTATATTATTTCTAAATTACATAAATAAACACTTTGTTGTACTTTCCACAATATGTATTGAGCCTTGCCGACATAAGCACCTTAAAACATTAATTTCATTAACAACGTAACATCACCAAGAACATGGTAAATAGCATAAATGTATTCTCCCAATCTTAAAAAACTTCTACTTACCAAATTTGAACAAAATGTGTATAGCCGTTTAGTGTCGGATTTATTTTTGTAGATGGAATTAAAATCATTGATTATGTTTTCCAAATAGTTATTTTTGAAAATACTTTACTAATACATTTATTTTATTTATACTAGACTATTTTGAGAGTTATTTTATTAAAACCCAGTACAATCGATTTTAATAAAACTTGCGTTTATTGTTTTGCTTTTTTTCCTGTAGGTAACTTAAAAACTCAATTTAAAGTATTAGTTTTTTAAGGGGAATACTACAGTCATAACAAAACCTCAATGTATTATACTTAAACAAATCCTGTCAAGATAGCCAATAAACTTATGTTTTTAGTTAGCCCAATGACGATTGATAATTCTTTAATGATTTCTACAAAATTATTTTTTTCCCATGTTTACAAATTACTTATTTATGTATTATTTGTATAATCTTAAATATAAACACATTTTCATCTGGTTAATTAAACTGATAGAGTGATTATATATTATTACATCTGTGTTTTTTTAAATTTTTAAATTTTATTTAATTTTTTTTTTATTTGGAATAAAAACAATGTTGATAGAGTAGTGTATAAAATTTATTAACTTATATGTTATTAATTTTAAAGGACATACCTTTTAGGATTGTAATCGGGATAATGAAATAAACTGCACTGATTACTTTACCCTGCACATGCATGGGAAGGAAAGCTGTATTTACCCACACACATATCACCAGAGCCAAGAGGAAATAGCCTTCATGGAATGTTTAAATGGATCCAACTGAACACAACGAATATTAAAAATGTTATAATTGATATCTTGAAAATTGTATATTAAATTACTTTTTTAGCTAAGAGAAAATAAGTGAAACACGGTGTAAATAATTTAAGGGAATTTTGATTGTTATTTGGATTGAATACCATTTATTTGGATGATTTTAACCGATTTTATCATTATTACAAAGTTGAAGATGTAGTTATTATGATATGAGGTATTTTATTACAAATTCAAATCAAAATGGTCAAATTTGCATAGGTACTGTGTACTACTTTTAATTAACTGTGCATAATGTGTTATTTAATTATTTCCATATACTGTCTCTTAAATAATGTAGGAGAGTACAACAAAATATATAATCATTGAAAATGTATTACATTTAATAAGATAATTAAATTTGACATTACCTTTTCGACATTTAACAAGTATATATCTTATTTTTAAAGCGATAAAATATTTTCTGTTTAGTATTTGTTCGACTAAACGTAATCCAAAATACTTATATTTTGACTTAAAAGGTAATAAAACAGTAATGGATGTGCCAAAAGCCATTTACATCTTTTCGGAATGTTTTAGTTCACATTAAAGAGGTTATCCTGTATTGTCTATATGAAAATCTTCGTACTAAATATTCTGATCTTCACAGGATTGTAACACAGCTTCTATAAAAAGGACATATTCAATTATTTTGCCATTGTAAAGTTGAATAAGATTAACAATTTTTTTAAATAATCAAAAATAATTTTCGTTCATGAAAAATGTTGACTAAATAAAGTGGAGGCTAGTCCATTATATCCAAGGAAACGGAATACTTTAGATTATTGTTTTCTTGTTGAAGTTATTTTTATTTATGTTGAATAGGCTGGAGTTTCACTCAGTAACGTTTCAATAAGGCCTATTTTGTTCATTATTAAATTCAATACCAACATTATTTTACGTAAAATAATTTCATTGAATGTACCAATGAAGATTGGAAGAAACTACGCCTTATATTTAAATGTTTTACTTACTCATATTAATACATATTCTGAGAGCCTCTATTTAGTTACAGGTTGAAGTTGCACCGCTATAACTAACTAATAATTGGAGGTAATATATTAGTTTGTACAAAAAACTTTAGTCTCACTTTTTTTAAATTTATTTTAATAGCATTGATTTTTTACCACAAAGTTTATTGTTATTTCATTACACATCTATTATTATTGATCCCATCATTCTTACATCGTCACGGTGTATCAATGTGACAAACAGTAATTAGCAATGTAAACAAGTAGTATGTATAGAATATTACTGATTATTATATTATTTTATTATCTTAAATACTAAAAAAATAAAACTGGTGAACAAATATACTGAATATCTTCAAATTCATAAATTATTATCGATTGACTTTTCATATCAGTCTTACTTGTGAGACTATGTGTACTTATACATGTTATTTTTTATTTTCTTATTTTTTATAGTGTACATTTTTATTATTATTTTTAGTTCACATCGGTTCACTATTTTGTGAAAAAGGGAGAAAAAGAATATTAACAACTTGTTGTATACAATTTTGTAACCTGTGCGTTATTTATGATTAAGGTCTTACTTTTCAGGATTGTAATCGAGATAAGGAAATAAACTGCACAGATTACTTTACCCTTCACATGCATGGAATGGAAAGCTGTATTTATCAACAAACTTATCAGAAGAGTCAAGAGGAAATAGTTTTTATGGATTGTTTAAAAAAAACTAGCTGAAACCATGAGAAATAAAGTTAATATATAAAAAATTTAAATTATATTATTTTTGATACTAAGAGACTATGGGAGAAATACGGTGTACATAATGCAATAGTAATATTTATTGTGTTTCTACCATTATTCCAAACCAATAAAATTTATTTAACGTTTCTAATTCTCTTTATCATTATTACACAGTTCAAGATTTGGTTATTTTAATATACGCAATTTTGTTTAAACACAAACCAAAATGGACTTTTATAGAAGAATAGATACTGTATTAGAATTAGGATAAAATATATTTTTTTCAATATCAGTTGTAGAATTATTTTTCCCATTTCCTCTTGAGTAAACAAGAATTCGTCTAGAAAATCCTAGAATAAAATTGG
Source organism: Aphrophora alni (assembly GCA_963513935.1). Taxonomy (NCBI): domain Eukaryota; kingdom Metazoa; phylum Arthropoda; class Insecta; order Hemiptera; family Aphrophoridae; genus Aphrophora; species Aphrophora alni. The sequence goes on along the minus strand of OY740767.1, from coordinate 79,723,123 downwards.
AATTGTAAATGAATGTGGATCTAATGAGAGACAAATTGCATGGCCTTCTTTGTCTAAACCACAACAGATTTACAATAAAACATTAGCAATGAAAATAACCACCTAAAGTTCTTCAAACGTTAAAATTGCACAGTTTAGAACATTGCAGGATTATAACATGAAACAACTTTAGGCACATCTTTACATTAAACAACTTTAGTGACTACCTTTTTGCCCTTGAAACCATCCTGCATAACGGGTTTCATGGTCACATTCAAGTACATACATCGCAAAAAATGCTTACCACTTTTGTCAAGGATTCATCCTATAATATGATCTCCTGTTATGGAAAGGCTTTTAAATGTGTCTTTCTTCTATCAATAACTTGATTTATGTTACGACATGGTCCTTTAACTTTTTTTTTCTTTTTAATTATACAGTAAATGGAAATGAGGGAAATATAATTCTAGGTTTTTTAACATATTTACAACTCCCTTAGGCTAATGAAGAAAAGCGATTAGTTAAACATAAATAAAAAACAAAACTTCATTGATAGGGCTTTTGCTTTGGACAGATCCTAATTAAAAGTTTTAAAATAAGTTACAATTATTGCAAAATATCTACTTACAAGTGCTTGGGAAAACCGTACCATGCAAAATAAATCTAAAAATTCAAGTTAAAGAAATGTTCATAAAATGTTAAATTTTGAGTTTTTACCCTTTATTTAATGTTACAAAACAAATTATACTTCCTATTTTTAAGACATAAAGACACCAACATATAACTCCTAAAGTTTGATTTATTTTTTAATACGATTATGAAAGGTCCACTTCAAATGTGACAATTATTACACTTCATATGGCTACAGTATTCATTAAATTGTTAGTTATTTTATAATTTATAATAATTAAGAATATATTACTTCAGATTAAAATGTTGTGAATTTTAAGTTATAATCTCTAATTCTTCGTGTATAAAATATATACCAAAATAAATTATGTCAGAAAAAACACCTATCCACAATTTGGAAAAAAACAACTTCCTGTTAAGGGTGTATTTCAAATTCACGTTTAGAGACTATAACTATAATATTGATGTGATTATTTAAAATAGAGAGAAATATGGATTTACTACAGCAAGCGGTTGAAAGAAGCAAGTTATAATGGTAGTTACAGAACTCAATGCGTGTACAGTTTTTTTTTTTTTTTTTTTTTTACTTGTACTTAAAATTCAAATAATTTCATGAAGATTTAGCGTTGTAATAGCTTTTTCAAAACACCAATTAAGATTGAAATAAAAATCTCTATTTTATAAATACAAGTATTTATAAATAATATCCAGTAAGTTGTAAGTCACATATTTAAGATTGACTCTAAATATCTATCTAATGGGAATGTCCAGATAAAATAACTCATTCTTGATAATTAAATAGAGCATTCAAGAGATTTCCCTAGTTTGAGGATTAGATAGAAAAAGACCAGGAAATGGATGAAGGAGCACGTTTAGTAAAATTTTAAGAAATCTATATTTTATTTCAAAAAAGTGCATCTTATTAATTTGTTAATAAATGCTGATATTGGTTGTTAAATTTTGTTTTATTTCCTAAAGCGATCTCATATTTAATCCATAAACAACGTCCATATTTTAAATTTAAGTATAACTTTAATTTGACGAAAACTTGCGCTAAAGCATCAGTACAAACATCCAAAAATAAAATAAAAATTAGAGTTTACCATTTGGAATTTGTAGCTAGTAAACTTAAGAGGTTGCGTAATTTTTACATAGCCAATCTACTGATTATTTATTCAAATTTAACCTATATATATAAATGGGGAATGTAGATCTTGGAAAGAGTCAGGACTGTTGTGCCCTATCAACAGGTGATGATGAACCTACCACAGTAAATCACATTTGCCAGTAAGAATTATGTATCTTCTTTTACCAATTTTACAAATAAGATATTGTGGTGTTACTCTCCTCCTTGCTTGATTGAATAATCTCCTATAGTATTTAAAATAGTTCAAAATATTAACTTCTTATTTATTTCTTTTTTTAACTCTAGCTCTTCGTACATTTGTAGACTCCTCTTTAGAGTTTGCCTCTATAAAAGCTAATTGAGGTTACAGTAACAACAATTCAATATTTTATTTTAATTTCATAAAATATAGCACTTTTATATCTTATTAATTATGTGTTATGTTATGACTCTTTTCTAAATCAATGAATAATTTTCTAGTGATTATTTTTAACACCAAAATAAATCGTATATTGTATTGAATTTTGTCTATGTCAACACATATATACCAATTTCCTCTTGTATATATAATTATTATTGATCTTCTTTAAATTATCATTTATAAAATAAAATGTTATTAATTTATTTTATTTACCTTTAATATTTAAATTACATTATTGTACATTTTGTTTTAATTTTTGATTTTGAATCCTTCCATATCAAATAAATTTTTTTAAATTATTGCTATCGATAATTTCAAAAATTGTTTAATATTGAAATTTATTATTTTTTTAGTGTATTTGTTTTACTATTTTTTCCAAGATTTTCCAAAATTATAGAATTTGTTAGCCATTACTACAAAAAAATGTAAGTAGCGACTTTTAATTCTTTGTTAATATGACGTATAACCTATAATATATGTTTTGATGACGTTTATGGCAGATATTATGAACGTTCATTAAATGTTGCATCTTATAAACATTGACAATTATTAAACACTTATTTAACGTTTAATGCTGACTTTGAATGCTGAAACGATTGAATAAATGTTGAATTTAAATTGAGTGACAGTTAATAAACGTTTATTTAAACCTTTGCTTGATACCGACGTCAATGTAAAATATATATTTATACAACGTTTATGCCAAACATTTTGGACGTGTATTAAACGTTGAAGCATATAAAAGTTGGCTATTATTTTTAATATCAATTGTAAAACAACAATTATTAATTATTGTAGCTGATACAAATGAAAAATAAATTAAAAGAAAGAAATTCTCTCAGTTATTAAGTAATATTGGATTTTTTATCAATAACTATTTGTTCTTTACCCATACATTAACTGCGAATAATGGTTACTTTTATTCAATTGTTTTTGTTCACTTTTAAATACAAGAAAATACTAACGTTTAAAATTCAATTAATGTAGTTATTACTTGGTTAGTTGCTTTATGCTCCACCTAAAATTTTCTATCTTGTTCCTAATTAAAATTTAAAAATTGTGAATATATTAAAATATTCCTAAAATACGTTATTTAATTTGCAACGGGAAACAAATAATATTGATTACTTTATTTATTTGAAATCGTCCAGTTATTTTATGGCTTTTCTTATTACATTGTGTTAAAATACCATACAATTAGGTTTATTTGAAAAATGTAGTATGATCATAAGATATTTCCGCTTCTACTGCTCTCTGAAGCATTGTTGAATGAAATTGGAAAAAAATGTTTCCATTGTAAAAAGGAAATATGTTCAAAAAAAGAAGTCAAAGTAAAACCCAAACTTGATTTGATTATTTATTTGTACGATAACTATAAATAGAAATCCAAGTAACTCTATTTTATTTTGTCTTTGTAAACTTATAAAATGAACAAAATATTTGATAAATATATATTTGACACACATACACACACTCTTTAGGAGCTCACTTATAGTGATTAAGGGTGTGATAAACTCGATGTACGCCTTTTCCATCTAGTCTTAGGTTGGATTCCTCTCTTTTATCTTTCCTATAAAGTGTCTTTTAGCACACTCTTGTTCTCTTCTAAAACTTCTACTGTTAAAGTATTCGAGGGCTTGAGTTCTCTCTTTTATGCTCTCTTTTTAAGGCCTTGTACTCTGATTTGATGACGATGAGGAAGAATTGACTGCATACTTGCATAGTCGAAAAAAAATTGTCCAACCAATTCCTCAAATAATTGGACAAAAACAGTAGTTTTATGAAACGATATTCTTTATAGTTGATATATATTTGTCGAAATTGATAAGAATATTTCGAAAATTTAACTTTATTTTATAACATCTTTATACAAGATGTATTCATTTTTTACCAATAATCACGAAACAGTCATAAATTGAGACATGGCGACCATTTAATTTTCTTTGGGAATTTTTGAGGTACATATAAAAAAAGTCATGAAAATTTGCAGGTTTTTATCTTACGACAATACACATCTGAAAAACTGAGCACCAGCCTACCATATTTTGGGATAGCAGTCAACCGTAGCCAATAGTTTTAAAATTCCAGTAGTAGGTAGTACGAGCTTTTGCCAAAATTAGGTTTTTAGACTCTTGTAAAACTTTACAGTTTTTTTTTTTTTGTTTTTTTTAGCCTCTGGAGATTTTATTCCTCTATAATTAATACCACTGCAATTAAAAAATGATCTTTGTGAGATTTTATAAATTTTTAGTTTTTAATTTTTTTTGTAATATATATTGAATATCTGTATTTTATATTTAAAGTATTTTTAATCACTATATTTAAAACATAAAAGTTCAAACTTCGTACTGAAGGTCAATTTAATACAAATGAAATAAATAATAAAAGTTCTTTTTACTAAAGTTTAGGCACACTGATTCAATGTTCTATTCGAATATTGTAAATTAATGAGATTTAAATAATTTCAATTGCAAGAAGTCTTATTAATTTATTCCTTGGAAATGATTTTTTTTTTTTTTCAATAAAATTTACTCCGTATGTTAACATAGAAAATCATGATCACTATACAAGGTTAAGGAGCATGTGGCTCCTACGTGGTTGCACTATCCATAGCTACTAACGGAAATCCTTTATTTTTTTAAGTTTGAAATAAAATTAATATAAATTATCTTAGACACATTTAATATGTGCAACTGTAACAGAGCTAAGTCAACGTTATCTAGGAAAATGGATGTAAATGATGAGGTTTCCTTTCTTGATCATATAAGATTTTAATAGAGCTTCTACTAGCTTGAAAAGTAATTAAAGCTCAAAGGGTTATTGGAAAGACTCGTTCCACATCATTGTCTTAATCTGTGAATAATTATTCAAACATATAAAAATACTATTTCAATATCTAAATTTTTATTTTTAAATTGTTAGCAATCTTACTTTCACAACAATATATGGTGTATATTTTATGTATAAATTTGATAATTAATTTATGAAATGATTAATGTATTATCAAATTTAATAAGTACAATATTTCAACTACTCTAAATAAGGTATAGATTTCTATTACCGAAATTTAACAGTCAAAATTATTTCAAAAATTCTTGATCAAAAAAGCTAATAGTTTAGAACATCAGTTGTCTTAAAGTTATAAAGAGTAAAATGAATATAATTTTAGTAATACAAAATTCATTTATCTCATGTTCAAAAGATTTCAAAAATTAAGCAAGAAACTTTAATTTCCCTTACTGCAATACCAAGAATCAGTATGGAGCAACCACTTCTGGAGATTTAATTATTTGATTTTTTTCAAAAGGTTTCATCTTTTAAACACTAGACGAATTCAAGGAAATTACCGGTGTAAAAATAACTGAACATATCTACTGGTATAAACAAGGATAGATCTTAAATTATTTGTAGTTATTTAATCATCATAATTTCAAACAATAATTGATTAAGTATTTTAAGAAAAAAGTCTTATTGTAATATTAAATAATACAATCTAAGTTTAAAGAATTAAAGTTGAAATAAAATTACCAACATACATAGATCGTTTCATTTAGAAAAGAGAGAAATCATAATAAAATTTAAACCTTACTAAGTGTATTAGAATTTTATTGAAACCATATTTATACAATTCAGGAAGAAAATACTTTATATAAGACAAAATCGTTATGGGTGTAAAATTTCTTAAAATATAAATAGTTCATTATTTTTTATTTAGTATTTTTTTTTAAACTATTGCATTGGGCTTGGACACATGGAACCAACAGGAAACAACAGCACATTTAAGTCAATGTCGTAGATAAGAATGTAAATATACTTCAAAAGACTTTACCTGTAACAGAAAATAAAATAATTGTAATTCATGGGAGTAAAATACTCACTTCAATTTTATACAAAAGAAAATATTGTTTATAAATAATTGACATTTTCCTTATATCATTGACCTTTTTCCAAAATTAAAAATATGGTGTATGTTTAAAGGATTTACTTTACTCACGGTTTTACACAAAGCGGTCCAAGGCATATCCGTATACCTACAGGTTTATCAAATGTAGATTTATACAATTCCTCTTGTAATTCCTTATCCTTGAGAGAAACCTTAATATCATCTGCCGCCGGCACTATCAACAATAAATGAGGCTCATTAACTTTACTAAAATAATGTATAGAAAGCTCAGAAGGAATACTGTATTACGAAACTTATATTATAAATTCGGAATAATTTATTTACTTATACATGCTAATTGGTAAAAGTAACTTACTATGTACTAGTTTCTTAGTTGCTTATTTCATACTAATTTTTGTATTAACTAGATAACAAAGTTCAATTAATTAAATTATATAATATATGTATATATATATATATATATATATATATATATATATAATGTGAAGTTATCGACAATGGCAAAATTAACATTTTTTTTAAATGCAATTAATTATATAATTTACATATAATATTATTATACTCCAAGCGAGTCTATTTGTCTGATTCCAATAATTTTTGTTTAAAAGAAGACATGTTAATTAAGCTTAATAATTTTCTTTACTGTTGAGACCGAAGGTTCTTGGTGGAATTCGATGTTTAAAAAAAATAATAAAACACAATTTTTTTATTTTGTAACTTCCACTTTTTATTAGTCTAGCCCTATTTGCCTAGACTAATAAAAAGTGGAAGTTATAAAATAAAAAAATTGTGTTTTATTATTTTTTCTTTAAGCTTAACAAGTTCATTCACTCTACTGTAACTGGCTAGTTAAATATTTCATTAAATTTAACAAAATTGGTTTTAGATGTGTAATGTGTGTATAATTATCATATTTTTAAGTTAAGTTTCCATAATGTGATTACGATTTTATTTAAAAATTTATAAAATAATCAACAAAACGAATAGATCTATAATTTTAAATTGGTTAAATTTTAAATAACACTTAATTTTGATTGTATAAATAGTAAGAGAAACTTATATTATTTCAGGTAATATATTAAATATATTATTTAAGTTAAAACATTAAATATATTAATATATTAAATATTATACTTTACAATAATTTTCAAAATATAAGGCATGAAGTTGATCTAATGGCTAATGCTCTAGCCTTAGATTGTGAGCTCTATTCCTGTAGTGGCTTAAAAACATTTCGTTACTGACCCAGCACGGTAGGGTAAAGTGGGGAACCATGATTAGTAAAAACTCCGCGTCATAAAAACTAGAATCATTACAACAGTAACTCAATGTTCTGACCACATCACCCGGTGAATGGGAAGGCGTCTAACAACCATAAACCCAAAATGGGCTGTGATGCTAAAGATTGTTTACATGTTACTCTTCGACCTATGACAAAAACAAAACCAACATAGTCTTAAACAGTAATAAATTATTCATTTAGTTATAGATTAGAGAATTACATAACTTAATGTGTTTTGTTCTGGATGAATTATAGGTGAGATCGATGGTTGTAATGGTTATGAAGCAAGTCAAATAAAGTATACGAGACCCAATACTGTTTTATTGGTTAAAATATATAATTATAGATATTAAATATTATTTAAAAACAGGTTTACGATTTGCAGGTTGTACTTTTTTACAATTTATCCAGATTTTAAATTTAAATGGATGCTTGTTAGGATTGTTATATATAATTCATGAGGAAGACTTTTAAAATACGTCAGACTAACAGAAACCATACAAGCAAACCTAGTGTGACTTTTTGTAATATCAAATTGTGCTTTAAAATAACTTCAAAATGTAAGATTAAAAATACAGCTTCGGACGATTACTTTTTTGCTTAAACTTTTTTTTTCCTATTTTACAATTAATTATGATTGAACAATTACGTTTATTGAATGAATAAAGAAAAATGAACGCAAATACTTTACACTAAAGAAATATTGCATACTTCTTTCACAATTCTCATCAATATATTTTTTTAATCAAATTACAAAAGTGAACTTAGTTATAATAAATTAAGAAAGAAATACTAAAACTAAATTTTTAAAATCCCTTAAAAGAATTTATTCTAATATATATAATTATTATCGTATACACCACTCAATTAAATAATCAGAAAAGATAGTTGTCTAACTTGCTGCGGTTTGGATTTGTAAACCGCAAAAGTCAAGGACGATTAATATCCTTCTGTTTTCTATCTTACAGAAGTCTAACGGACATAATAACACATTGGAAAAAAATCTGAATTGACATCTCAGATGGGTATAAATTATATCACGTTATTCAGTTATTTATACAGCTGTGTGTGTAATTGTTTAGATATAGTTAATATTGTGCAATTCGTTATTTCTTGTTAATAAGAACTGCTGTATACATTTTGTTTGTTAAAGTTCATTATAATTTTCCACGACAGATTTTCCTGATAACTATTTTTTTGATTAATTTTTAATTTAAGTTTACATTCAATAATATCTTGATTTACCTTTGTATGATTATTATATAAGAAAACGTATTCTTAAAAGTAATTGTTTAACTGTTCAAGAGTGACCAATATTTTTATTTTATTTTTCTGGAGCAGTTGATGTTACATTCCCCCATTTAACCATAAATGATGACTTAATAGAGAAAAAATACAATTATTCCAAAAATTTTATTTTAAAATTAAATTATTCAAATAACTGTAACATATTCATAACAGGATAAATGTAAGTCTCACTTATCCAGCACATATTTATGAAATAGAAAAATAAAATTATTCTAATGTATTGAAATTTCTGAAAAGCAAGCCAATAAATGAGTTAAATAACAATACATGTGGTTTTTCTTAGTATATCCTGATTCTTAGAACAGAAAGAATATTATTTCTAATCTTTGGGTATTTCTTGCAATACTTACTAGAGAACACAGCAACAGCTATAGCCAGCAATAAGACAAAACAAAGAATAGTCCTCATGGTGTTTGATGAATGTGACCTTAGTATGCTGTCTTATATACTCAGAATTAAATCAGCTGTAGATAATCAGTGTTAAAGTCATTAACGTTCTGCATCGTTAAAACTTTAGTAACGACTTCCTTCACTATGATCGTTGCTATTTTGAAAGTAAGATAGACTATATTCAATACGGAAACAATTTTGGTGAATTTAAAATCGGTAATAATGAAACCATTGTTAAAATCATTTTATAATTAATTGTTTAAAATTAGTGACCCATTACCATTTTCTGTATCACATTACTCATTAAATTTCTCTGTTTAAAAAATTTAAAATTCATTTCTTCTCAAACTAGCTATCCTGTTATTTAGGAGTGAAAGTCATCTAAGAGCCAATAGTCAATGATTTTTTACAATTACTGTAGAATAGTTATCACTACAGGCTTTAAAACTCATTAAAGTGCCAAACATTAAAAAAAATGTTTCATTAATAATAATATTATTATTATTAGTAACCTACAAACTTTTCTTGTTTCTTTCTCGTATTTTATCGCGTTGTATAGCAACTATCCTCAGGTAATAAACAATTTGTCCATTTCGTCAATTGATGGTATAACCATGTGTAATGTTATATGTAACCTACCGTCTACCTTCCTTAATTTAGCTGTATAGACTAAGAATAATTAATTATATCAGTACAGTAAATAATATTCATACAAATTTGTCTCCGATTATTTATCTTGTTTCTAATTATATTTATTATATCTCTCTGTATTACTTAACATATCAGTTGATATTTATCATTAAAATATAACTTAATAACATACTTTATACCTATATTCTCATTGCTAAAAAAATACCGAAATAAATCAATTTGTATTCAAAGTATTTCTAAAATTTACTTTTTACTTTTTGATATTTTATTTATATATATTGGCCTTTATTTTTTTACAGAAGAAAAAAATCAATTAGTTAAAAGTTGAGATAGAAACAGAGTCGGTATTGGTTGAATGTATGTGATCACTCATTGGTTAAAGAAAGCCGACTGAAACAAAACTTAAATTATTACGAATGCTTAATGTCTAACGGAACTGATAGAATATGATTTACTCTCAGTTGCTGAAGCACTAGTGAAACTAATAACTTATAACAAGTTATAAGTGAGGGTTAAACAAAATAATACTGTAAACTGTGCTGGGCATAAGTAGTTCCGTATCATAGATGGTGTTACGAACTCCTTTTCATACATCATAACTTGTTCTTAAAAGTAAGTCTTTCTTTTCTCATACTCTCTGTTAATTAAACTAAATGGGAGGCGTATAATATTATTCTCCTAAACTAAATATTATAATAAAATAATAACTAAATATTTCAAAAAACTAATTAATCAATAAAATTTAACTAAACCTTGAGAATTATTTGTGAACTTTTATTAACTTACTTTCAACTTGTTTCTATTTAAATTTAAAATCAACTGTTGTTATTTAACTTTAATAACATTCAATTGTAGAGTAATCCATAAACTTTTTTTTTTCTAAATATAATTAAACCACAATAATATTTCCATTTTTAATAGTATTATTTGGAACATTAAGTAATTAAACATAACATATTGGTAATCTAGTATTGTTGAGATAATTAGAAACAAAACTTACATAAATCTCTTATTTTAAGTTTTGTCTTGTGCCAAATGTTAGTAAAACCTCACAGGTTGAATCACAGACTATCTGATTTTAAATAAGTATGTACCAAAGTGTGTGAGCTAAGGCAAGATCTTGAAGTAATATAGCATGTCAAAATTCCTAAAATAAATCAAAAATATAAACATTTTTCAAATTTAAAATCTTAAACTGATTCTAAAAAAATATAAATTGATTTTGATTTAATATAAGTTGATTTTCTTTTTCGTGTTTTTCGCTTTCTAAAAAAATATAATTTTTTTTAGAAAACGAAAAACAAAATCAACTTCACCTCCAGTTTTTTAATGTGTTTCACCGAATGTGTATATGTAAACATTTGTATTCTTCAATTTAGTATTAAGCTGATGGAATCTTTCAAATTCTCATTTTCTGCTGGTATCTCAAACATTCCGTTTGTTACAATAAAAAAAATAATAATAATAATACAAATTTTGTATCAAGGTTGAAAATATTTAAAAAAATGTTTACAAATAATAAAAAGAGAAAATAAATCAGGAGAGAAAAATATTGTTGGAATTTTCCTTGAGATCAATTTAGTACCTCACAACTATAAACTATAGAAAGTAATACGTATGCCTAATTTCTCAAAACTTGCAACAACCATATTTTGTTTCACGTCTAAGCTATTTTTTTAGAATTACATATTTTTTTATGAATGAATCTATACTCATCTCCTTTTCAATAATTAGTACAATATAACTTGACTGAGTATTTTTAATGTATTTACTTTATTATAAACTGTCAAAGCTTGACAAAATATAAGGATATTTATGTTGCCAAACTACCAACGGAGGGAAGTTGTAAGCGGAATCAACAGGCCTGGCTGTAACCTTTGATTTTGTTCAATCTCTAAAAACAATCACAAGTTATATCGAAAAAATATATTTTGTATAAATATCTATGATAAGAAAATAACTATCAAAAGTGTACACCAATTCTATAATAAACAGTTCTTTACGAAAAGAATTATGAATTACATAACAAAACCCACGCATAAACCAACGCTTACACCCCTGTATAAGTCGTTGCATACACGACTGAATAACGGCGAAGTAATTTATTCCCATCACGAAAATGTATTAAATTCAGTGGTGTATTTAATATATTAGTGATTATTTAAATAAATATGAATATACAAATGTTATAATTTAAATGTAAATTTTACAATTATTTTAATTTTAATTCTTTAATCGGATTGTTATATATATATATATATATATATATATTTAATGAACATATAAATGAATAACGATTAGATGTTCAAATTAATTTTCTGAACAAAATATATATTATATTATTTTTTTAAATATAAATATTGACTATAGGAATATATAAACCTATACAAGACTTAAACTGTTTCAAACTATTTAATGTTTTAATAATTCTTGTTAAGAATCTGGCCTAAAAATTAACCTGGTCAATCTTATCGTGAAATCAATTGATTGAAATCGCTGTATATTACTGTTTTAAATTTAGGTAAATATAGTCAACACAATTTAAGATTCATATTTTATTCATTATTTAATTTATTTATATGTAGTTTAGCTGAATTTTTGGCTAGTAACCCATCTCTTTATAATTTACCATTTCTGAGATAATACTAAAAAATGACATCAACTTTTTTAATACCTTATTTAATAGCTACTTTTATTAATAACTTTGTATATTTTTTAAGGCAGTAAATTTAAAATTTCCAATTTTGGAAAATTGAGGACTGAAAATTGCATAGCTATGTATTATGTAATTCAAATTATGTGACAGCATAATTTGTTATAAGAAAAAATAAAGGAATTAAAATCATTCATACAGTTCTTTCTTACACCTTTGTTTTAATACTTCTAGTATACTCGTTTTGAAATTTAACCCAAGTAACTAAATTAGCTTGTTAAGTATCATTAGTGTAATTTCTCAAATTCTGTCAAGTTCAATTTTTTATTTTTTAAAATTCATTTAACTATTTTATTTTATTTTTTTACATTTAGGGGTGTTTTATTGTTCTCCATGCATTATTTTTATAAGATTAATTAGGTGTAAACCATCATAATGAAAACAAAATTGTACTACCATACTTAATCGAGATCAAATCAAAAGCACTTATCTTAAATATGTTCTATTTGTTTTGTTCGATTCAATTATTCAATGAAGCCCATTAGTTAGATCTGATGGTGAATGAACCTGTTTGGTTGAGTTATTGATTGTTATTAATGACAGAAGGAAATCGACTAATTGGTAACAGACAATCAGGTATCGCTTGTTTGGAACTAACATACCAGTTTATTATAAAAATGCATCATTTCTTTAATTTTATTGTTTACCTGTGATTTATGCAAAACTTAGACTTTTATGTGATCTAGAACTTTATTTAGTTATTTCAAATAAGTACAATAGTAAAAAATTACAATATTAGGTATGTAGCTGATGTGCTGACTTAATCTAATGGGATTTCTTCTTTTATTTAACACGGCTGCTCCTTTTAGTAAGCTGTTCAAATCAGTTATTATATATGAATAGAGATATCCTCCGAGAGCTATTGTTGATGTTTTTTTCTAATTTTGAGATTATGCCTTCAACAGTTTTACAATTTATTGATATCTGTTAAAATTTCAATTGTAGACAAAATGTGTTCGTGTAACAATGGTTGCAGATTTTAAAGCTATTGGGATTACAGGTGAAAATTAATTCTCTAAATCAATTGTTCTGAAGTTTGTAAATCTGCCGTCCTTTTTAAATTTAGTAATCTAATTTTTGGTTCAAAATGTTATTATTTCTATGAGTAATTTAGACCACTGGCGTCAGTGGTTGTATGAGAAGTTTCTATAGTATTATTCGTTCTTCTGACCAAATACCATGGTATTACCATGCATATAATAAAAATGTTATATTTCAATAATTTTAGTCCATTCCTCTGATTTTATTTACTTTATTTTTTACATTCAATAAGTATTAATAACATATCCAACGAAAGAAAATTCAGTACATTCAATTTTGATATTTTTTTTTCTTAACGCAGATACCTCCATTTTTGAAGTTATCAACCAAATGAAAAGAAAGTTTCCAATATATGCCCACTTACCAAATGTTATTAAACCACCCAATAGCCAACATAACCGTTTCAGACGTTTTGGCTGCAGATTACGACACATATGACAGACGACGATATTCCAAAAAAAACATTTTTAGACTCAGGTCTCTTCGACATGAATATAACTACAAAAACCTCGACATCGATTTTTTTGACACACCACACAACTTTTTCTATATCTGAGAAATTAAAAGTATGAGGTATATTTTTATTTCTTAAACGAGTGCATGGCCAAAATAATTCAAGTTTATAACTACATTATTACTTTCTCCTAGAACACCTTACTTTTTATACCTGAATCAATAAGGTATTATATTGCTATCTTATAATTCTGGGGGGGGGGAAATTAACCCTTTGTCCATACATAAGGTATAGAAGACGTCATGCAAAGAGATTCTTCTGACAGTCGTAGCGGCGTGTGAAGAACATCACCTCTTTACTATACTTAATTACTTTCACACTTAAAAGTAGCAGGTCTAAACTTATTTTTACTTGTATATTGATTAATTGACTACATTTGGCGTATGTGTCATTTCTTCAAAAGTGTGAAAGATCCATTAGAGTGTATAAGCAGCGTTCATGAAAATGTATCTATAAGATATGACCTATTGGTAAACGTTGATTATATAAGGACATAAACATCCTAATCAAAACAACTCAATGGTGAATAGGTAACTCAGGTATTCACTTCCTGAATGACCCAAAAGGTGAGTTACTTTGCAATCTGTTACGAATTTGAAATTTAACATAGCTGGAGTAACCACAATGTCAGTTTAAACATTCAACTTTAAAATGTAGGCAAGAAATCAAAATAATGTATGATTTCTTAATTAACAACGAATAATAATCTTCAGTCTTGTTCAGGAAACGCTAGAAACCACGTATGTACAAAACAATCTTCTTGGGCTTGAGCCCGAGATTTTTTAATTTAGTTTATTGGCTTCGCTCTTTAACAGATCAATTTTTAGGCTCGGATCTTTGTTTTGTTTAAAGAGCATGTTGTAATTAACGACCTAACTTGGTTCTCTATTTGTGTATCTTTGTCCGACTATATTTACTTTTAAAAAAATCCCTCTTATGCCAACCTCAATCTCAGTTTTCAAGTCTACCAGATATATAAAAAGAGAAACTAGTGAAACAATCTCTCATCATCTGTAATTTAATTGCAGATTGTGTTATATTTTTGTCGAAATTTGATAAACTTTGGTTTCTGGGGTTTTTTTTAAGAAAGATCATCAGCATGTTTTGTCATAAATATTTGTTGAATACAATAGATTATATAATAATATGGTAAGCTTGTTTCTATTACACAAGAATATTATTTACTCATTTTTTCCCCCAAACGAGATATATACGGGGTTAACAGAGTTCGAAACAACATATGAAATACCCCAATAGTGTTCAAAAAAATGAAAATAACAAATTAACGGATTTGTTGTCGTATTCAATAACATATTACTTTGCTAACGACTTGTAATTAAAAACGTCCAAATTTATATAAAAATTAATTACTCCCCAATTTATCTAATTTCTAAACCTTCGAGAATTGGCTCCTCTTTCTCTTCGTTTTCCGTAAAAAACACTTACGAACTTGTGAAAACAATTCAAAACATTGAATTAATGCCTAGTGATATTTAGCGTCGTTTAATGTTCTGTCTCTTTGTCCGAGTGTTCCAGTGACTGAAACTATAAAATATAGTAAAAGAGCGGTGATTTTCATAATAATAACAAGTTTTTTTGTTTAAAATGAAGGTACTGTTATGGAAAACCTCATGTCCTGTTCTATCACAAATTTTGTTATGAGTTCGTTTGAAGTAAAGAGTTATAGTTTGGTTATTGTAGCTCGTCCATTACTGAAGATGGCGACTTTGTCGTTTAAACGCGATTGGATACGTACTATTTGTTACAATTTGAGTTCGAGTTAATATATTATTGTGATTTAAAAAAAATAAAAACCTATTCCCAGTTTGTCTATTGACAAGTTTATCACAGTGATGTTTATCACAGTGATGTTTATCACAGTGAATAAATGGAATCCAAGTGTTGTTCAAAAATAAATCTATTTGTCATCTTATCGTAGACACGTAACAGAAAATAATAATCAAGTGATTTCAAACTCGAAAATTACGGACATTAATTTATTGCACATATTCGTGCACTTTCCAACAGTCTTGACGCTTAAAGGCTGTACTAGGATGACTTTCCTATTCGAGTGATACTTTCCTTATCACAAAACTTTTTCTACTGATAATCACTGTCTCTGTGAAAAATGAAGTTTTCTCGTTGACGAAAGTAGTAGGATATCAGAAAAACTTCGTTCAATATCTACTTGAATTTCGGGAGGATGTATTAAATGAAATATCCAATAATCCTGATTAAGTACTAAATAATTGCCCCTACAAATTATTATAGGCAAAGCAACTGCTTAAAAGAAATTGTATGAGCAACAAAGAAATCACTACCACGTTTAGCAAGTGCAAGCAATCTTACCACATGATTGGCCCCTTCGTGTTCAATTTTGTTCATGGTTTATTGACAAATATGTTACTCTGAACTTCCTATGTAAGGTTTGTTTACCGATAAAGCTAAATTTACGTGAACCGCCATTGTTGATTGTCACACATGTAGTCTGATTAAAATCCTCATGTCATTACCCAAAACTGTCACCATTACAATTTGTCTTTAAATGTGTGGGGCTGAAATTGTGGATTATTACTGTTGGTTTTTACCTCTAACACACAATGGTGAAAGATATTTATATTTATTTACTCTTGATCCTTTACTAGAAGATGTGCCACGTGTAATTAAATGTATTTAATTCTTGATGGAGCTCCAAGCCATTTCAGTTTAAATGCTCGAAGCCACCTGAACTAAACTTATCAAAATAACAGGATTGGTCGTGGGGGGCTAGTATTATGGGCCTGAAAAGTCACTTGAAAGCAATCCCCTCATTTTTTTTCTAGTGGGGCCATTAAAATACATCCGTAAACTCCACCTCACTAGATACCGTGGAAAAAATAAGCTTAAGAGTTGGGAATACGATTCAAAGGTTTCGTCAGACATCTGAAATATTTGAAAGAGTCCACCTTTCAATAAGCGGACACCTAGATGCAAGCCCCCCACATTAAAGATTTCCGCTAGTTTTTATTTTTTGCAGATATTTTCCTTTAGATTTTGTAAAATAAATTTCCATTGATAACAAAATGATTTCGTAATTGATTCTATCTTGGGTGCTGTAGACAATTAGTAAAACGTAATGGTTTCAGTTTTTTTTTCTTTTGTCGATAACTTAGTCATCTTTTAGGCTACAGAAAAGCTATAAATAAAAAGATCATATTTTTAACCAATAGAAAAAAAGTTACGTCACTTGTCAGTATTTAGTAATAAAAGAGTTATTCAACGTTGAATAGTTTAAGTACCCGCCATTTTTAAATGAGTAAAGGAAACAGTTTTTACTTTTCTCAGATAGGTTCAAGGTAGAATTTATAGAAAAGATAAAAGTGAAGGACCTAACTAAAGACATGAAAATAGGTGAAATCCATTTAGGGTCAATCAGGGTTGCCAAGCCAGTACTTACTATAAATGAGCCTCTGGGTTGAAAACAAATGGAAGTTTTTAGGGTTTTTTATTGCAAATAAACATTAGAGTTTGTTTTTTTTTTCAAATCGGTTACGGACGCGCTGCTACTGTAGGACTCCAAGATATGACCCGACTCATTTCTATTGCACAGCTGATGTGGTCACTACTGTACTCAGTTATCATTTGAAGTGCCTTGCCATACCTTGTCATGTCTTGACATGTAATGTCTTGTGGTATCAAGTCAAGTCATGTAATGTCATAATTGTCACGTCTTGTCTTGTCATGTATTGTCTCTCGGTTTATCATGTCTTGTCCTGTTTTGTCAAGTCATGTCGTGTCAAGTCATGTTATTTCATGCCTTGTCTTGTAATGACGTGTATTTTAATGTCATATCATTCTGGTCTTGTCTTGTATAGTCAATCTCTTGTCTTGTCTTGTATAGCCAATCATTCTTGTCTTGTCTTGTCTTGTCATGTCATGACAAATCATGTCATTTCATGTAATGTCATGTATTATCGTGTCTTACCTTGTCATGTACTATCTTGTTTTTTCATGTCATGTCAGTCATGACATGTATTGTCATGTAATCTCATGTCTTGTTTTGTTATGTCATGTATTATCTTGTCTAGTAATGTCATGTTATGTCAAATCATATAATGTCATGGCTTGTTCTGTAATGTCACGTGTTGTCATGTAATGTCTTGTAATGTAATAAATTGTCTTGTCTTGTATTGCAAAGTCATGTCTTGTCTCGTAGTGCCATGTATTATCTTTTCATATTGTATATAGTCATGTCTTGTCTTGTAGTGTAATGTAAAGGCATGACATATCTCGCTTTGTAATGTAATTTCAGGTTATTTTAAAATAAATAATGTCTTGTTTTGTTATACCACGTCTTGTGTTGTAATACCACGTCTTGTCTTGTAATACCACGTCTTGTCTTGTCATTTCATGTTCTCTCGTGTAAAGTCATGTATATTCATGTCTTGTCCTGTAATGTTAAGTTGTTTTAAGTCTGTAATATCATGTAATGTCTTGTAATGCCATGTTATGTCATTATTATCTTGTAATGTCATGAATTGTCATGTCTGGTGTTGCTGTCATGGTTTTTCTTGTATTGACATGGGTTGTCATGCCTTGTCAAGTATTTTATATCATGTAATAATCATGTCATGTCATTCATGTCTTGCCTTGTAATGGCATGTATAGTCTACAAGCGTCTAAACATTTGTTCTAATATTAAATAAAATTAAAATAAACATGTTCACGTTTTTTGTAAGATTTAATGCGTATTGATCTACAATTGTTTACAAGAATTCCAAGGATTCTTTAACGTTCATTAAGAGCGTCTGGCCTTGATCGTCTACCTCCAACTGGATTTTTTATGATTAACATTTATCTTCTAGAAGATCTGACATTTTTTAAATCAAAAGTTAGTGAAATGATTAATAATTACTTTAACTCTATTTCACTATAGTGATACAGTATATGTGTTTAAAATTAATTTAACAGGTTGGAGATTGAAATAATTATGGGTTTGTACAATTTATATATTTAAACAAATATTTGTTATATTTTTATATATTTATTATTATTGTTTACAATAAATGTCTTGCACTCCTACAACATATTGCACTTCCATTGTCCAAACAAATACTTCAGCAGTTTGACCTGCCCTCACCGTCTCATTATGTGAACTTAGTCAATGTTAATATTGAATAACTGAAAGGCTTTTCTTACGATATAGTCCAGCTTTCTGAATCAGTTCTTCAAACAAAGTCAAGTCTATTACAAAGTTATTAGTAGCGTTGATTCAGATTTTTGACGCCTTTTCTTTCTAGACGCTACTGGTGACACAGGAAAACCTGTTGCTTGCGACGTATTAAACAATTTAAAAATCGCGATTTCTGTAACTTCCTCAGGTATTGCAGTAACTGCCTTGTACAGCTCACTCTGCTTTTAAACTGCCTCTCAACTTGAATCACTCTATCGCCCTGAAACCCCTTCGTGCATCACAATTGATTAAACTTCACAAACTATGAAATAGCAACGAATATTAAATTTAGGAAAAATATTTGTTAATTTGTATCACAATTTTATATGAGTAATCTATCATTTTAGCAGTTCTCAAATTCAATGTAATGGCTAGGCTACTTTTTCGTCTATATCGTTTCATATTGGGTGAATCCATCTTGTACGATTCTCTATAAAATTGATTTTACAAATTATAAATGATCCGATAATAAATCTAGAAGATTTTAGTTTGATTGTTATCACTTGTTCAAGTAGTTAACTGTTTAACTTTTCCTAACCAGGTTTTCGTCTTTAAAACCAGATATCTCCCAGGAAGCGCTCATACTATTCTCTTTCTTTTGGATTGATACAGTTGTAAAAAGGATTAACTTACTAATGATTATATTTTTATTAATTCAATGTTAATTTATGAAATCCAATACATACAGATTGTAGTATACAGTATCGCATCACCTGTTACTGTCATTTTCCTAAATAATACGATGTTCTGTTCTAGATTTTAACAGCTGTGAAGTGAATTACATTTCGACAAATAAATTGTTCAATTCTGAATTATTTTTTTTAAATGTGAAATACGCAGAAACATAGAGTATTTAAAAATATGTAACTCCATAATTTCATGCAATCATATTTCATCGATAAAATTTTACATTAGTTACAGCTAATACAAAGTGGTGTTATCTATGTCACACCATGTTATTCTCATGGAACTTTTTTTTAATGAAACATAAAACGTTTTAACACGGATATTTCTTAAAACATTTTAACGTGCAATGGTAAAAAAATGGCCCCATTTAATTAAAAATTTTAAACATCGAAAGATTGTGATATGAATAATATTTCATGAAAATTTGGTTGAAATTAAGATATAAAAAACGTTAATAGGTAATATAAACATCTTTACCTTATTTATTCATTTTGAAATTTGAAGCCTTAAAACATTACGTGATAAATTTTAAAAAGTCAAACACTATTATAATACACAAAAAATAAATTTTATACTACTAAAGGTTGCAGTCTTTATTGGTCACTGTACATCTTGAAACCGGTTGTGTCAATATACTTATCATTATTATCATTATTATTTAATGCAATAGTGTTTGTGTTTTTCACATTATCTTTGTTTCTAATATGAATACAAAAAGTTTCATAGTAAAAACATGATAAATAATGTATTCCGACGAGGTCCTTCTTGAAATGAAAGGTCACAATTTTAAACTGTGATATTAATTAAACAGTAAAAGTAAGCTATTAAGTCATAATATCCAAATTCCAAATATTGCAGGGTACAAATCTTATTTATGATCAGAAATTACTCCAATGATTTCGGTTTCAATTATTATTTATTGAAATTAACAATTTGGGGTATCTATTGTTTTTTAAATCAATATATCAGAAAAGTAGCTGTAGAAGGAACTGCATGTGTTTTGTATACGTTCAATTCGTCCAAAAGATACCAGACTACGGCATAATGTCTAGGAAGTTCTATAGTTGATGGACATCTAAAAACATTTATCTGAAACCAACAAAAGAAAATATAGTAAGTTTGATTTCTTTTTTATAACTACAAAACAATCATAATGATTAATTTTTTCGTTATCATACAGTATTACAATCACAATCAATACTAGCCTAGTATTTTATTCAAGCAACTTTTTTGATATAACTGAAGAACGGTAATCGGTAACAAAATCACAGTTTTTTATTAATTTTGACAATTCATAGAATACGTAAATCATAAACGTTATCGATGTTATATGTATGATATCACAGATTTTCTTATCGCTAATGCTATCTGTATGGAAGAACAAAACAGTTACAAAAATTATCATAGAGGTTTGAAATTTAGCATAAGAAACTCGTATATTTGTTTAAAATATCAATTATAAATTTCGAATAAGTAGTTATTTTTATATATATATATATATATATATATATATATATATATATATATATATATATATTTAATCATTTTTCAATTTTAACAAGCTAATTAACGTATGTATTTATTGCTTTTAATTCTGAATATAAAAGTAACAACCAAAACTTCCTAATATTAAAAAATATTATGTAAAATCAAAAATGTAATACCTTGAATTCTCACCGAAAATCTGTAGTAATCAGTTAACACGCGCATAGTTAACTAAGGCATTTGATCTAGAAGTCATCACAAAAGTTCACAAAAGTACGACGTTTATATCAGCCATCGAAATTTTGGCATCTTTAAAATAACAATACACACAATGACGATATTTACTAAATTGTGTGTAAAGGCGGGAAAGCCTGATTGAGCTAACTAAGGACCGTGATATCGTCAATCCACTTGTTTAATATTCTTTATTTACATATAATTTTATAATAAAATTAGAAATAATCTTTCAAGTGATAGTAAAGGATTTTTAATGTTTTCAATTATTCTCTTATATATCTTTTTGAATTGATTTTATACTTTTAACTTTAATAACTATAAAACTTGTTATAACTTAAATTGATGTTGTTTATATAAATAAATTACGTTTAGTTATTTATAATTAACTTACGTCTTTATACAGAATGGTCCAATACAAACAGAAATGCCGTAAACAGTTTCATTGAGTAATGGTTTCAATTCCATATTTGGCATAGTTGGGAGATTCTTAATTTCTGCAGGAACTGTAACAATAAAATTAAAATAATGCAAAATTCTAAAACATTATTCCAAAAACTTTCTATACCCACACCAAATAAGAACCAACCAAATATAATCGTCACTAAAAAAGTCAGTTAGGTAATTTCAATCAAAACGTGCAAATGAATCATGTTCATGGTTCGCATTTTTAAATAAAAACGTACCTTAAACATGTTCCGCTTATACCATAAATAATTGTCGAAAATCATATTTGATTGAAATCGTGTTTTTAAAAACGGGCGCTCAAGGTTCATTTTTGTTCTTACCAATTATTCCAGAACTGTTACTTTTTTACTATTGATTTGAAGACAACTTTAGATCACTTCACATTTCACTAACGAAAGAATTAGAACTAATTTTGAGAAGTAACCCAATTTATTTGTACTTTATTGGGGTTGTCCCACGTCGCAGATTCTTCCAACTTCTTCTTCTTTTATTACCAATAAATATCAAACCAGTATTTTTGGAGGTATGGTGGTCAATATGTTTTGTTTTGTTTTGTTTGGTTCTATAGTGGCTAGTTGACGAACTTGACCATAATTCTTTCAATATCGTTGAAGGTGATTTTTACAAAGTCGATTTTTTTTGCAGTTTTACTTCATTTTGATCTATCGAAAAAATGAAATAATCGCAAGATATTACCAAAATATACCTACATACTAAATTTGAATAAAACCATTCCGCGCGTTTTGGCTGCAAATCACAACACATACAACAGACAACAGACAGACGGACCACTATTTTGTACTCCGTAGTCCACAAAAGGTATATTATCCGCAATAAAAACATGACCCATAACACCTCTCTCTATACTACATATATGCGAGAAAGTAAGGATACATGATACTACAGTATTTTCTCTTAAACAAGTGCGACAACTAAATAATTCAAATTTGACTGGGTCAATATCAGTTTTTCCTAAAATACTTACAAGAGAACACAGCTAGAGCCATAGCCAGCAATAGAACAATACAGACAATAGTTTTCATGGTGATGAATATCTCTTCCCACCAAGTGTAGTCTTATATACTCAGACACAATAGTAATTAATTTGTAAAGTTGTTTTGGTCCTTTGATCAAGTCATTAAGGATTCTGATAACCGGATCATTTCTTATCTAACAAAAACGACTTCATAAATTGGTAGTTTGTAAATACATATTGTTATAGATTAATCTTTTCTGAGAATAGATGATTATTTTCAGGTAACAAGGTTAAACAAATTTGGAAACTATAAACAACGTGTTTTTTTTAGGGTTTTTTTTATTTACTAAATTATTTGTTGTTATTTACTAACCTTCTAATAAACAAATGATACATTATTACAACGTATTGAAAAATAATTTCTTTTTTAAGTTATTAACTTATAGTAATAGTTTAATAAAATTGTTCTCCCTTTGTTACAGCCCTATACTAAGCGAATTGATAAATTTATCAATATTAATTAGGAAAAGTAACTTAGCTAATCAACCGGAAACATTTAACTATTGAAAAATTAAAAATTCCTTCAAAATATAAAATAGTCATATTTTTTTATTAACGTTAGACTTTCTAATAATAATCATTATTGATTCACAATCTTCACATGTCCCTGCAATATGTTTTTTCTTCTATTCCACCGTTTTTCTTATGCATTGCCTAATGTTTTATACAAGACCACATTCGCTGTCTGTTTACACTCTAAATCTACTAAATGTTTCTTCGTGTTTTTCAATTATCAAAGGTACAAGCCGCAATAAATATAATAATAATAATTTGTATTTGTATTACGACCAAGTCCTTCACAAACAGAGTTGGCTTAGATAAATAAATGTTCAGAGAACATGTTTATTAAAATCAGTGGTTAAGGTTCATTTTCGTATTTCAAGAAATACTTGTGAACAGTAATTTTCTGAAGAAATACGATTCTCTACGTCGTTTCATAATTCACAAAAAAAAAAAAACACTTTCCCATTATTGTACCTTTTTTATTCTTTCAAGAATCACCAGCTACTCGAAATTTTCCTAGATAATATAGTAACTAATACGTTCTGTTTAGTTTTTAAAACACTACATATTAATTTTAACAAAATTGATCAAACCGTTAAATAGCTTAAAAAACTGGTCTTATATATAAATTTTCATAAATGTTAAAGAAAATATTTCGAAAAAATTAAATGTTTAACTTTTGTTATGTATATATATATATATAGGTTACAAAAATTTTCTCATAAATGTAATATATATATACAACATATAACAAATGGACATACTTTATGTATAACCACTTTTTAGACTAGTGAATTCACAATATAAAATTTCTAGTGAAACGTAAAATCCATTTTTTTATGAACTATAAACTGTTTTCATACAGCGTTTATAAAAGTTGTCATTTAGTTACTTCTATTTCCATAAGGTTGACATCACATTTCCCCTAGTATGAAGGTTTTCAATCTGTGTTAATAACAACTATAGATAATACAAATATTTAGCCAATCAGTTGAGGTGTATGGTAGTAACTTATCACATTTATCTTCCTACAGTATGTAATCACACTTATTTGGCTAATGGATTTTTAATTTTAATTTTGCACTTTGTGATAGTTATTACTATTTTGGTCATAGCTTTGTTACATAACAGTGGACATAGTTGAGATTAGAATCGTTACCATGAAATTTACGTATTTTTTAACCTAATTTAATGTGTTATTGGAATTTATTTCAAAAGAAAGGATAATAACCTATTTAAATCGACCTCCAATGGAAAAATCGTTATCCTTATCGTTAACGATGTTGTCTAAAGTACAGGAATTTACTAATATACGAAATATAATCAAGTTAGGAAAATATTATTATTAAAGTGGTTAACACACTTATAATTATCATACATTTACAGCATATAATAACATAGTACTTCAATGTATGACAATATATACGTTTATATTGTTTTATGGAGTTAACAGTTTTATTTCTGTGTGTTCATTATCCATTTAGATACTATATTTCGACATAATGTGTGGACGAGGATTTAACAAAATTTATCTGAAACAAACTAAAGTAATTATAATATAACTGATTCCTGTTACTTAACACAGTATAGTTTATCATACTGTGTTACAATTACAATCATTAGAAGTTTTCACCTACACAATATTATTGGTATAACTCAAAAATGGTAATCGTTAAAACAAAAAATGTATTTTTTTTTTTACTAATCTTAAAGTAAACTACGTAGTTCGTGAACGCTGTGGTCGACTTTCTTATCGATGCCATCTGTATGGAAGAACAAGAACGGTTACATAAATTATTATAATAACTTGAAATTTAGCATAAGAAACTTTTATATTTGTCTAAAATATGAATTATAAATTTCGAATAAGTAGTTACTAAATATTTTTCTAGCTATTACAAAGTAATAAAAACAGTATCACAACATTTTTTTCCCCGTTTGCATATACGAGTATGTGTATAAATAATACTTACACTAGGCGGTTAAAGATAAGAGAAAGAAGGGTTGTGTGTTTGCGTGGTTTTTCCCCGAAAATACTTAACTTTTAACTAAATGTTATAATAAATTAGAGGTTCTATTAAAAAAATTGTCTGCAAAGGAACGTTATTTACTATGAGAAAGGGTGTTTATATGTTAGGTAAAGGTGATAGACAGGTAAAGGCACAGGAGATAAATATGCAGACTTTGTTAAGACCAGTTCCAATAAATGCTAATACTATGAATAAACAATGACAGGTTTTACACACGCATGAATGTGCTCAAGCTTTAGTGTCCACTAACACTTTCTAATTTAAGTAATATTTTTCTTTTTTGTAGGTTTAAAATTTTTTCCGCCATCATAGATCTGCCATTTTGAATTAAACTTTAAGACGTTTGATACATAATTAACATGTAAAGTTTGATTCCAAAAACGATGGTGAAAACATTTTTTCATATAAATGTCTTTGTTTTCAAGTAATAAGCATTCAAATTTGCAATGACGGGAAAATGGCGTTACCAATAAAACAGGGTAAATGAGCAGTCAAACACTTTTTTCTGTATTGTTTTGTTTTGTTGTGTTTTTTCTGTAGGAAACCAATAACCAACTTTACACAGTACTAATAATAATGGTGATAATACATAATAAATAACAACACTACTACATATTAAATTGCTGTCAACTGATCTTGTTCAATTGAAATATTACATTATTTAATTTTAAAATTTAAATAAATGTGTTCAATCACACATTCCTAATACAATAAAAGTTTTTCTCCTCTACAGATTGGCAGTGCACTAATCTCAAGTAGAATATTCGTTTATTAAAGTAGGCCTAGTTTAAATCAGCTATTAGTTTATATTTTGTTACAAAAACGCAAATAATTAACTCCTCATTTCGCCTGTACAATTAAGTCGTAATTATTCAAAATTGTTTTCTGGTTAGTTATTTCATGTATTGTCTAGAAGAAACACAATAGAAAAGTTTCGAACCCGTTTTGTTTCTAACACGATTTATCCGTTATTTGCAAATGTGAATGATTATAACTTTAAAATGTAGCAATATTTCACCGTCGTTTTCCTTGTCTAATTTTGTATGAAAATCATGTATCACACGTCTTCTTTCCTTCTTCAAAAAATAACGTTTGTTTCAAAATTCTAGGAATAATATTATGGACAAATATTTCAAATCTACAACAACAAAATTATTATGTGTAAGCGTAGATCTCCGTTTCTTTTTTTCCCCTTCAAAGTATATGTCAATTATGCAATATAAAAGCTATTTTCATACTTAAAAATCACCATGTATATGTTTTTATTAATTTTATTGCTAAAACATGACCATTACCGGTATGTAATATTAATTTCGGTGTTTAAATTTTACCGACTCGTAAACCGATTTATACTAAGAAAAACGGAATCATTTGCTTCATGTAGCTTATACCCGTTAACTCCTATAGCTTCGACAGTAAAAACCAATTGAGAATGATGTTCTATTTTAATTTATAACCAATCCATAAGCGTAATGGATACAAGAAATCGCAGTATTCAAAAAATAAATAATAATAAAATATATACCGTTCGAATTGATAACCTTCTTTTTTGAAGATAGAAAAAATCTCGAACAGATAATCTCACAAAAATTACGTTTACTTAATCAAATACGTTTCATCGACAATGTCTCCATCCTCAGTGATACATGAGCTATAATTGAGTTATAGTTTTGGTAGCTCATGTATCACTGAGGATGGCGACTTTGTCGTTGAAATGCGTTTGAATAAGTAAACGTAATTTTTGTGAGATCTATCTAATAGTTAGTTATAAGTCAATCTCAATATTTTTAATATTCTTTTTTAAAGTTGGTTACAAATTAACTATGCTACAGCTTATCAGCGCTTTTAACATGCCTTTCTGTACAATGGCACCGATATTATAATAACAAATCGATATATATAAGTTATGGTAAGGAATATTGCTTAATAGGTAAGATTAGTTCAACCTTCTAGAGCTGATTAAGTACGATCAGCATAGTTTACTTATATGGTAACACTGCTTTGTTAGTTTAGTTCTCTGCTTGCACTGACTCCGTATACATCTAGGAAAAGTAGTTTATACGTTAAACCCGATATTTATTGTATTAAGAAGTGACTTTAATTCAGTTTGTAATAAATAAATGGTATTTAAAAGAGAAAATATATATATTTTTTTTTTAAAAAAACCTCCTGTTACGAGATAGAACGTAACTGGCGCAGTCGGTAGGACTCCCCTTGGAGATTTAAGAGCACATTAGATCGTCGATATCAATCGTTAACCAGGGAACGAGTCTGACAAATCTTAAAATTTCAACAAACGATTATTTTAAGATACTGCAACCGAGTCATCTAGTACCTCACATCATACTGGAATATTCAAGAGAGCATCACGCTAAAACAAGAAAGAAGAAAGAAAAATGAAGGCACCTCACCTCCAACAAAGAAATTACCCGGTCCAGAAAATGAGCATATTTTTGTAGATCTTGTGAGTAATAAAAATAATTAATTGAAAATAAAATATTGAAACAATCAATATAAAAGATAAATATTTCTTTACAAATGAAAAAAGAAAATATATTGTTCAATACTTGAATAAATTTTTATTATAATCAATATCCAATAATTGAGATATATGATAAATGCATATAAATATTCTAAAACATTAGAATAGTAAGAACACTCTCTCTTGAGTGTTAATAATATTTTTAATAGAACATACATAATTTATAATTTTTATAATAGTAGTCTAATAAAAAATGCAAATCCTACTTTAAAAAATAAATACTTATATAATATGATCCCTGAGTATAATGGAGAATCAGCTATGTTAAGTAGGTTCATTTCAATTTGTGATAAAGTAGTAGCTAAATTCTTTGTAGTGGAAAATCCAGAAGATTTTCAAAATGAGTATATATTTTATCAATTTTGGGCAAACTAAAGGGAAAATCTTTAGAAGTTGTTGTAAATTCGAACACATATTCATGGGCAGAAGTAAGAAAAATTTCGTTAGCGACTTAAATAGATCGAAGAGACTGTTTTACATTGAACTTAGAAATGTCTAAATTAAAACAAGAAAATCATGAATCCCCATTTAAATTCTATGAGCGTATAAATAAATTACTAAATTTGCAAGTAGCATTTTTCTTTAATAACGAAAATTCTGCTAGAGATGTATTATGTACATATGTCAGAAAGTTAGCGTTGAGAGTGTTATTAAGAGGGTTACAAGAGCCATTAGGATCTCTAATGAGAACTAAAAATCCCAATAGCCTAGAAGAAGCTTTAAACATGTTAACAAATGATTTTCAATTTAAAAACAACAAATCTTTTCACAATTACAATAAACCCATGCAAATTAAACCTTTTCAAAAACCATCATTTCAACCTATGCAAAACTCAACTAATTATCAAAAATTCCAAAATCCAAATTTTTAAAAACCCCCACAACCAAACAACAATTCTATAACCATAAACCATATAAACCCACTCCAATGAGTATTTCTACAAAACAAACTGACAATACCGTTAGGAATACTAAAATGTACCAATTAACCGGAAGACCTGCCGTAGAAGAATTTATTGAAGACCCACATAATTTCGAATTAAATGAAGAAGATTATGTAGAGAATTCGGAAAATGAATGTTTACAAGAACAATTTAATGGAATTAGTTTAAACGAAGAAGATAACGCTTAAGAAAACAATTATTTTTTCGGCGACATCAGCCTTGGAACAGATTCGAAATAATGAATATACACAATGAAAATAATGAATTACCATATGTAATAGACCCAAAAACTAAATTAAACATTTTAATTGATACAGGAAGTACTAAATCATTTATAAGGAAAAACTTAGCGTTTAAACTATGTAAGAATACTATTAAACAAGAACCTTTTGAAGTATCTACATCACATGGTGTTTCTAGAGAGAAATATTGTTGCAAATTATCTTTATTGGAAAATAAAGAAGCAAAATTCTATTTATTCGATTTTCATGCAGAATTAGACTTATTATTAGGATTAGACAATATGAAGGAGCAAAAACTGAGTTTAGATTTTAAAACAATAAATTTAAAATGTTAAATAAAAACGTAATTATTCATTATTATAATACAGAAAAAGAATTTGAAAATAAACAAAAAATGGAATCTAACAATGATAATAAAAATAAAAAATTCACCAATAATGAAATAAAAAGTTATGTAATACAAGCACGAAGTAAACGAGTGATAAAGATAAAAATATAAGTAATCGACAGGGAGTATGAGTTGAAAAGGATTAGAAATTCCACAATGTATAGTTGCTGTCAAGAATGGAGAAACCTTGTGTCCTATTATTAATAATAATACAGAGAACATGAAAATTACACCTAAACCAATGAATATTAAACTTTTGGATGATTTTAATATACGTAATAAATATATAAAAGAAAATGGAAAAACAATCTAAAATAAACTTTAATTCGATAAATTTAAGAAACTTAAATTAGATCTAACCAAAATTATAACTAATCACATGAATTCCGAAGAAAAACAAGAAATAATAAAATTAATAAAAGAATACTCAGATATTTTTTTATATTGAAGGAAGTGATTTAACATTTACAAACCAAATAAAACATATAATTAAGACAACAGATGAAATTCCAGTTTATACAAGAAGTTCTGATATCCAGAAATATATAAAAAAAAGAGGTAAACAACCAAATTCAAGAAATGCTAAAACAAAAAATAATTCAACATTCCAAATCACCTTGGAATAGTCTAACTTGGATTGTGCCCAAGAAATTAGACGCATCTGGAAAAAGAAAATTTCGATTAGTAGTAGACTTTAGAGGATTGAATTCAAAAACAATAGACAATAAATTTCCATTACCTAATATTACTGATATCTTAGACAAATTAGGAAGATCGCAGTATTTCACACATTAGATTTAGCCTCTGGTTTCCATCAAGTGGAAATGGATAAAGACAGTATTGAGAAAACAGCTTTTGCAACATAACACGGGCATTATGAATTTTTGAGAATGCCTTTTGGTTTAAAAAATTCTCCGCCTACATTTCAACGAGTATTAAATAACATTTTAAGAGGAATACAAAGTGAAATATGTTTAGTTTATTTATATAATATGATTATCTATTCAGCAAGCCTACAAGAGCATATCAATAGACTAAAATAAGTATTTGAAAGATTGAGAAAAGCAAATTTTAAAGTACAGCTGGACAATACTGAATTCTTAAGGAAAGAAGTAGCATATTTAGGCCACATAGTAACACACTCAGGAGTTAAACCAAATCCGGAAAAAAATTGAAATAATTAAAAGATATCCTATACCCAAAACTACAAAACAAATTAAAGGATTCTTAGAACTTGTAGGATATTACAGAAAATGTATAAAAGACTTTGTCAAAATGACAAAACCATTCACCAATTGTTTAAAAACAAATTCTAAAATAGATATAAACTATCAAAATTATATTAATTGTTTTGAACAATGTAAAATAGCATTATGTAATGAACCAGTATTACAATATCCTGACTTTTAAAAAGAATTTATATTAACCACAGACGCAAGTGATTACGCAGTTGAAGATATATTAAGTCAAGATCATAAAGGAACAGATTTACCTAATGCATACGCCAGCAGAACGCTAAACAAAAGTGAAACCAATCTGTCAACAATAGAAAAGTAACTTTTACGAATTGTATGTGCAACTAAATATTTTCGACCATATTTAATTGGAAATAAATTCACAATTTATACAGATCACAAACCATTACAATGGCTATTTTCAATAAAAGGACCTAATTCTAAATTATTAAGATGGAGATTAAAATTGGAAGAATTCGCCTACGAAATAAAATATAAACGTATCAAACTCAACCTAAACGCTGATGCTTTGTCAAGAATTCAATTGAATATTACAGAAAATCAACCAATAACCGATCAAGGAAATGTTGATGAAAACTTAAAACAAATAATTGAAAAATCAAAGCAACTTTACTTTCCAGAATTAGATAGCAATGAAGAGTCATCACAACCCTATTTTTTAACATTGGGTAACGGATCAGTCATGGTCAACGTAGACGAAAAATGAAGATACCGATCAAACAGTTCATTCTAATTACGAAGGTAATGCACAAGTAGGAATACCAATATCAGAAGAACCTGGTAACTTTGGGAAAAATCAAGTTATACTTTCTCTAGTTAAATACAGACCAAGACAAGTAAAAATTTAAAAAATATTTGGAGTAACAAAATTAGACTACTCTTAGAAATATCAGAAAACAATGTAAGCCAAGATATAATCAATTTTGTTAAAGAATATCTAGTACCAAATGTCAAATATAATTTATATTTTAAAGATGATTTTTATGCGAGATTCGCTTCATGTGTTTCAAAGAATTTCAGAAATTCGCAAACTAAATTTAGTGAAAAATAATGTAAAATTATTAGATGTATTTGATCCAGAAGAAATCCAAGAGATTATTAATAATTATCATGTGAGTAAAACCAACCACAGGGGTATCAATGAAACTTACAATTAAATAAAAAGGAAGTATTATTGGCCTAACATTAAAAGTAGCATACAAGAAGTCATAAATAACTGTGATGTATGTTTACAAAAAAAGTATGAAAGAGTACCATTAAAACCTGAGTTAACTCTAACACCTACAGCTTCACGACCGATGGAAATGTTAACAATTGACACGGTAAGCTTTGATAAAGCAAGATTCTTAACAGTAATTGACACGTTTTCAAGATATCTACAAATGTACAAAATCACGAGCCAACAAGCCACCGAGATAAGTGACAAACTAATAGACCAATTATAATAGTTACGGTGTACCAGAAGTCATAAACTCAGATAATGGAACAGAGTTCAACAACCGAATTATTAAGGAACTAATGGAACTGCATAGAATAAAAATTCATTACGTAAGCACGCAACACCCATAATCAAATGGACTGTGCGAAAGTGTTCATTCCACCTTGGTTGAACATATTAGACTTTTAAACAATCAAGTAGAATTTAAAAATTTAACCATTTCACAAAAAGTGAAATATGCTGTGATTACATATAATAATACTATACACTTAGTTACAAAGTTAACACCAATAGAAGTATTATAAGGGTTGATTATCACAAAATTATTATCTAAAATTGATTAACACACTAATCAATAAATTTTTATGACCCAAATATGTATGAACTTTAGAATAATTATTTTTTCTTCTACCACTTTACAAAACCGGTTTTGACACTGTAGCAAAATGTTTAGAATAATTAAACTATATCTAACCATATTATATAATATAATCCCCCTTCTTATATAACCCATTTTGAAGAGTTATTGTTCAATTGAAAAAGTTATTTGGAGTTTTATTTGTCGATTATTAATTTAATATAATATTTTATAAATATATATACAAAGTTTAAATAAAATTCTAATTATAATTTTATTGATTTGTTACATCTATCTTGAAAAACAACATGGCGGTCTCAACACGTATTTTTTTATCTCTTTCTAGGTATAACTACACCCGACCCCCAAAAATAAAACACTACAATATTTTTACTCAACATATTTTTAATCCAAATTATTTATAATATTTTTTTTAGAACGCTAATTCCAACTTAACTAACGTCTAATATGCAGAATTTATATTGACTTTCAAACAAAAATAACGGCCAACAATTTTAACATTTTTTTATTTATTTTACAGCGCATTTTATGACAATAATTTTGTATGATATTTTGTGGCGCTGATTTTAAATTTATCAATATATTTGATTTTGAAATATTTCATACCACTATAAAATGGGTCAAAAGACTTTTGTTTTTTTTTCAAATTGATTTCGTTAAAACGGATTTGCAATATGGAATTTACCAGATGATGGTCTTAAGTTAACTAGTATATTCACCTCCAATAATACAAACCCCTCTCCCCCCTAAAAATACAAAATTTCTATTTTTCTGCGACTCAACTTTTTTTATTACAATGATTTTGAATACGTAATTTACTAACTTATTTGGAATTTGATTTATACCAGCTTCTTAAAAACTAAATTAACATTAAAACAAATCGTTGGCGCTACAGACAGTCCAGCATATCGAGTTTCCGTAACCCCGTATGTTTAACTTTCGTAACCAGGATTCACTAAAAGTTGTTAACCTACACGTGCTGGGTCGACAGCGTAAATTTCTGAACCCCCATTATATACCCACTCTAATAATTTAAATTACGTCTATAATATAACATTTTATTTCTAACCAATTTCTTTAAAATGAATTTCTTATGTGTACTTTATACGGGTTGTTTCATATTTGATATTAAAATAATATACGCACTATCAAAAACAAAGTTAAAAATTTTAACATTTTGTGACTTTCTATTTCTTATAAAATGGTATTTCGTGTGTATTCGACGACTCTTATTTCCAATTTACCAACACATTTGTATTGGAATAATATCCGAGTCTTAAAGCTAAAATAAAGTTCATACTCTTAACATTTTTGTTTAAAATAAACCAAAATGGATTTTCTTACTAATTTTATTACTGTCTATGGCTTCACGGAAAATCATATCACAACATAGCATTTCCAATACAAACATTACTTTCAAAAGTAGGGAAAAACCGGTTTATTTTTAGGTCAAACCTAAATATTTGTTTTAAAGTCTCCGCTTTTGAATATTCAAAGTACCATGACTTTTCTTCGAATTCTTTGCATTTCGAGTCCTACTCCTCATCGTTTTTTATTACAACAAGGAACAGTAAACAGAATAAAACAATCAACGTCAAAGAAAGTACA
Source organism: Aphrophora alni (assembly GCA_963513935.1). Taxonomy (NCBI): domain Eukaryota; kingdom Metazoa; phylum Arthropoda; class Insecta; order Hemiptera; family Aphrophoridae; genus Aphrophora; species Aphrophora alni. Next base: position 79,688,711 of record OY740767.1, on the reverse strand, counting down.
TTTAAAATAATTAAAATATAATTTCCCTGGCTTAAACACTAAATGACTGTTGGTAAAGAATCATGTTGGTACTATCACTCTATCACAATACAATATTCTCAATACGGTAGCTACAATTTATAGAAGGAAAATTAAGATGAACAAAGTCCACAAATGAAAAAAGAGATCTCTTACCCTCCACAAATATCAGGACAGTAGATAAGTGATTGAAAAGGAAAGTAGATGACCATATTTTCGAAGACAAGAAAGTAAGAATAGATTAACTATTACCTGACCAACTTTTTCAGGACGCGGTAATTTTCGTGTTTATTTCACGAGATGCAGATAGTCAACGCCCTGGCTGTGTATATTGTGGAAATAACAGAAGTGAAGCATACTACATTTTCCCGTACGGGACGGATGGTCTGATCATTGTTCAAGGACGGAAATGATTTTAAGAGAATTTTCTCCAAACAGTATAATAACAGTTATTATCGTTGGCAGCAAATAACCATTTAAAAATGCATCGTGGCGATCCTAAAAACGAGGAAGGAGTTAAAAATTAAAGATTGAGTCGAGCCTGTTAAGGTCAGAATGGTATGAGACTTCCTTGAATATAACTGATGGCGAATTTCAGGATGAAGGTAAGGGAAATAATTAGAAGAATTCGAAAGAATTTTAAAAGAATGGTACTAAAGGTTATTTTATTATAAAATGGATCTATAAAACATAAAGTGGATCCATTTGTTTACTTCAATGCACAAATTTATAAACAGATTGCTAGTTATTAATCAAATAGTACACGGATACTACACGGGTTGATTACATTCAAGGCTCATGTTTAGGCGTTATATTTTTAATTATTTATATGGGTAACTTTAAAGAACCAAAAATGGAATTGAAATCTCAACCAACTTAAGAGATATTAAAGACTCCGTGAAAACATATTTGATAACTTTTAACACTCCTTTGGGGTCGAACTATAGAAAATCCCCTCTAAGTGGAACAATATGCTTCATGTTTTAATATAAGTAAATAAATTATGATTATTAATTTACTCTTCTTACTTAATGTGTTACAAAATATTATAATTCAGCCATTAATGGGATATTTATTAGTGTTAGAAAATATTAAAGTATGAATCTGATTTTTGTTTTATTATTATTATTGTATTACCTATACAAATTAGTTTACAAATATAATCAATTATTATAAAAAAACTTGTAGATAGCTGTGGTTTTGTTTCATTTTATATATTTCTGTAGTAAAATAGATTGTCTTGAAATTCAGGAAGTGAAACATAATGGAGAACTTTCAATCATTTATCTGCAACATAAAGAATAAATTAATGCGCTATTTATACATTACATTTTATATTATACTCGTCTCAGACGCTCTTTGGCGGAATTTTCAAACAAAATTGTATATATATTTTTTAATGATTTATACATTTTATTTGACTCCATAATAGACAAGTTTCAAAAATTTAAACAATGGGGCCCTATATTTTCTACCCAAAAGTCTTCATTTTAGTTTTATTTTAACCCATGACTTGAAACTATAAAATATATATAACATCATTCTATAAAACCCCATATAACTTTAATAAATATATAATTTTTAATCTTTATTAATTATTAAACTGTTTTATTTAACTTTCATTAGTTTATTTTTTTTTTTTTTTTATTACATTCTTCTATTTTATGATTTTAGAGTCCCATTACATAAAAAATTATTCTTCTGCAATGTTTACTTGCGTACTCTATTTAAATCTTTGGATAAAAATATTCTTCCATTTTGATATGTGCACGGCAAATCTATGAAAAAGTTTATTGACGTATTTTAATTTAATGATTTGAGTGACTTAATAGAGTTCATATACTAAAAAAAAGTGATTTCAATTTACTGCATCAACTGCCATATTAAAACTTTTTGTTTTGATTACACAAATGGTTCTGAGGTTATGTTTATCCTTAATTTAGAACGCTTATTACGGTAACCATCTTTTAATTTTTTTAGTACGGTAATTTATGTACTTTCAAACGCAATATTTTATACCACTGAAAGAAAATTATAGCTCAAAGAAAAACATAGCATTTTATAATATAAAACTGGCGGAATAACACGTATTTTTGGAAGTTAGATTTCTATAAAATGTATATTTAAAATTGTAATTTTTTTTTTTTTCATGTGGCATAGTCATCGCTTGACTTTTTCACAATTTTTAGACTTAAAGCATGGATTACATATATTTATTAGGGCTCCTAAATTTTATATAAATTTTAAGTTTCATAAATTTGGTAGAACAAAAACCACTTTAAAATTCCATTGATTTATTAGGCATCTAATTATGTAAAGTGTCAAAAATATCTCATCAGTTTGAAGCATATAGAAAAAAAAAGTTATACAATTAACATAATAATTCCTTAAACTTATTAATTGACTACGACAGCGGTAAACTATTCATTGCCCATACTTGGGGTAAATACCCACCCTTAGAAAAACTTACATACTAATTTCCATGCAAAAGAGAAGTTGTATGAAACTTAAAGAATTAATTTTAGAAGTAAGTATAAAGTTTACTTGATGAATTGTTTTTACTGCACATTATGTTTTGAACATATTTTAGGTTATTTTTCAATTTAATATAGTAAGTATACAGTAGTAAATATTAATTTTTTTACATAACAAAAAATATTAATTCAATATTTACGTGAATATATATAACACTTTTATCCAAGAATATATTCTCCATAGCTCAGCTTAACTTTTTTTTAATATAAATTTTAATTTCTAAGGAGAAGAGTATCGTAAAAAAAATGGGAGGGAGCGTATATGCTAAGAGTAATAAATAATGCCTAGCTTAAATTTAAAACTAACATTAGTTTTAGACACTAACATTTTGTAACAAGCAGAGGGACAAAGAAGATGTATTACTCTTTTAATTACAATAAGGACATTTCAATATTTTATGTATGACAATGTTTAACAATTTCCAAAACCAAAAACATGTACTTCGATTAAATTCGTGTTTAAAAAAATATTAATTACTTCAATTCCATGCGATGTAAATAACTAAATACTTGAATTATTAATAATATGTTACATCTAATTATTATTAATTCAAATTTTCTTACGTTTTAATGCAGATTGGTCCAACGCAGATCTTAATGCCTAGGGGCTCCGTAGTGTTAAAATGTGCTTTTAGATTTGCTGCTAGGTTATCGTCGAAAGGGATAATTGGAAGCTTTTCTTCAAGCTCTATGAAACAAATAAAATTGCGTTTTAAACAAATTAATAAAATTACAAATTCCGTAAACGTAAATTAAGAATTTGGAGATAGCATTTCATTGATACTTACCAGCAGAGAATACAATAGCTACTACCATAGCTAGCAACAATACAATACAGAAAACAGTCTTCATAGTGGAAATGGAGTCGGATTACAACTATACTGATGTAGTCCACTTCTGTCGTATTTATACGATGATACTCAAGAGCTAATTACTATAACCTATCTCCCAGGTGATCAAGTCATTAGGAACACGATATTATTTTATGGATGTAACTATTTGACGCAAACTAATTTATATCTGGAGACAAATATTAATTGATAATTTAAAAAATAAGAGTAAAATTGCAAACAACTTAAATTAAACCCCTTATAATGAAATTATAACTTGCAACATCTTCTCACAAATATTTTATAATTTGCAAATTTTTTAGTGAAAAAATAACTAATAAATCAAAAATATTTTCATTCAGATACATTGCAATCTTTAAATTCATAGTTTAGAGGGGAAAAACGCTACAATCAATAGGGAATTTTTTTTAAATTTATTTCACAATAGAAGATGTTTTAAATTGTAAGAAGAAGACCTGGAAAAAAAAACTATAAAAATTACATAAACTGAATGATGACGTTAAATTACGGAATTAACTCCGCAACTTTAATATTTTATACTAATAGCAGTTTTACAAACATGTGAATAAAAGTTCATTTGAATACTCAAAAATTATCATTATTATTTTGACATTTTCATCTCATTAGAAAATTTTGATAAACTAAAATTATTTATCTTTTTTGTTCATCACTTATGATTTAAGAGAGCATTCGTTGATTTTACATTAAACTCTTATTTTTTTTTTTTTAAATTTTAAACAGACCCAACAAAATGTCCGTGAAGTTACCCCAGAAATGGCATCCCAATCAATAGAGATAAAGACCAAAGTTTTGCTCCACCATTTTATGGAATATATTTTATTTCAATTCTTGGATTTTGATTTTCAAACAAATTTAATCAAAGCCGTAACAAATATTACGGAAAAAACTATTTTGGAATTACAGTCTGACCAGTCTCGGATGGCGTGTAGCGGATTAGTGACCCTTCTCTCTCGCATGCGTAGGGAACCACCAGACAACGACTGGGGGGATATACCTGTCACTCATAGCAAAACGCATACTACGATTTTTTACAAAATTTAAAATTGTTTTGTTACGATTATATTATCGGCATTTACATGAAATTACCTGAAAAATAAGTAGAAACTTGACCATATTACTGCAAAGTAAGGAATACTTGTAAATATTAAAAAAAAAAAAAAAAAAAAAAAAAAAAAAACTTCTTCTCCGCAGTTTCAAAGATGAATTTGGAGCCTTATCTTTTACTCTAGAATGAAAGGAAGCGTTCTTCATAACAATCGTAGACCGAGGTGGAATTGCCGGTAGCAAGTGATTGGTAGGAAGCGTTTATCATAACATTCACTTTTCGAACACATCCCAATACATCTCCTCATGATAGTATCCAGTCTACTTTGATTAAAACAGGAATAAGGGCGCAATTATCCAGCCATTAAAGTCACCAGCGGGGCAGATAATTAGCCTTTTTCCACAACACAATATCGTCTATCCATCGTCTGTCTTTAGAAAATTCTCGTTTAACCAGGAATACTAACTCATCCAGAAATATAGTTGTTTTAGCTATAGATTAGATGGGTATTCATCAAGTATGTAGTGAAATTCCTGACTATACAGTACATCAGTCGTGTTGTGCTTGATGAACCTGAACAGTAAAATATTAAATGTTCGCATTTGAATGAACCATGGAGGAATGAAACATGCAGTATACTCATTCATTGGATAAAGTACAAGTCCCAAATTGTCAAGGATTCTAAGCGTTTTAATTCCAAATGGGGCAAACCGATCCTGATAATATTGATATTGTTCAGTAAAAGGATTTTTAAAAACTATGTCGTAAGTTGGTTGACATGGTTTGGAGCCCAGACTACTAATATACTGCGACAAACAAATGCCGGCGCAAGGAAGAAAAATATTAAGTTTGATAATTTATTAACAAAATTAATATTTTTCAAAACTGCATTGAGATCTACATGAGCGTAGCTTTGCACGTACAGGTCTGAGCCAAGAGCACGTTATCTGCCGTGACATCACGTCACCTTGGGCTAGTACGAAACGGAAATCGAACTCTAAAAGAATAATGTGTGATTTTGTAGAAATGAAGGGAATTTAGAATATACGATATCGGGAATATGGGCGAAAAAAATGGTACTCAAGAAAGGGTACATAAGGTCATTCATATCCCTAATCCGAGAAATAATCGCACTACGAATTATAAAGTGTTAAAGTATTAAGAAAATGTCAATTTTCTCGATAAGAAAATTTGTAGACATTTTCAAAATCTACGAAGAAAGGTAAGAAATAATTATTATTGTTGAAAATGTCAGAAAATGAATATACAAAAAGTTAGATAAAAGTATATTTTAAAAGGAAGAAAACATGGTTAAATAAAAATTTATATGTAAAGTATAATTTATTAAAGTTTTGGTAAAGAGAGTTTGTAAATAATTAATGTCAGCTTAAAGTTTTTTGAAATTTATAAGGTAGGAAAAATCTCAAATTCAAAGGTAAAGTTCAAAAAAAAGATTTTCAAACTTCAAATTATAGTAAAGAATAGTATGTTTTATAAATTTGTAAGCTCTCAGCTCAAAGTAAAAGTAATTACTGTGAAAAATAATTAAAAGAGAACAATAGAATTTACAATTACAAAAGTTGTCAAAATTGCCCAACAATTTTTTCGTAAAACCAAACAACAAATACAAATCTAAATGTAAATAACTAAATGTAAATGTTCCACTTCAAACCGTCAGTAAAGCTGTTTAACCTTCAGCAAGTCATAGAATCAAAATATATGATGTGTAGGAAAAGACAATGATCATTCAGGTACCTAGTAAATTTTTGATTAATAGTGAAGTTAAAATTTGAAGGGATACTCCTCTTGATTACTTTATACGCTCAAGAATCTGTGTTTAAATTGATTGTTTATGAGTCTAGATTAACAAGATTCAAAATAACAAACATAATTTTAAGCAATCTGTACAGAAACTCAAAACATATTTAGGAATTAATATTACGATGACTTACATTAGGCATCCCCAACCAAGAATGTACTGGTCATCCATTTCATGATTGAGGATGGCTTTAATAATAAACAGTATGCCAGTTAGTAGTTATGAAGCAATTAAAAAATTCTTTACTTTACCATCAACAATTATAAAGCAGAAAATTAAAACGACGAATTTTATAAATAAGACAGGGTGCAAACATCTACATAAAACATTTCATGAATCTAAAATCTCGGAAGAGTTTCAGTAGATTTTAAACATTATAAGTTGTGTAAAGGTATTTATAAAAAATACACCACATAAATGGGGATTTAAAGTGATAGTCAAGTTAAGTGTGTAAATATAGTAGATGTTCTACTGAAATCGAACGAAGAAAGATATTTCTCGATATTTTATGAAACAGGATTTGTGTCGTGCATTGACAAAGTACATCCTGCTAGCAACTCATAATTTTTAATATATTTGTTCTACTTACGTCTGCTCATCCAAAATTGTTTCAATGCATTACGGCCGTTTTGACTATTTATTCAGCCATGGTCAATGCGTTATTTTCGGTACTATATATATATATATATCGTCAACATTGTTATAAAATCATTTAAAACACTAGTACGTATTTGACACACATTTATTACACTAACACATTCATTTACACACTAATAATTTCTTTTAAAAAACAATCGACCGTATCCGGCTGTGATTAAAACTGTACTGACCCGGTTTTTTGTCAATCGCTTTTTGCTTCTAATCTCGATAGGAGATCGAATAATACATTCGACTGGAAATTTTGTTTATCATTTAGTATATCTGTCGGTGAATTCTTTCCGTGGGTGTAGATTTCATATTGTTCTTGTACGTCCATATATTTACCTTTATAATAGAATTGCAATATTTCCATATTCGTCTGTATATATTTATAAGTGTAGTCATAATCTATCAAGTGTTCTGCAAAAGTTGATTTTATTGTGGTATTTGGTTTTTTATATTTGGGGATGTGTTCTTTAAATCTCTTTTGGAAAGTTCTTCCCATTTGGCCAATATAAAATTTGATACAATCACTGCAATTTAGTTTGTAAATTCCGTTTTTCTTGTAATTGTTGGAGTTTGTTAATTTCGGCTTAATGCCTAGGATATTGTCTGCCCTATAAGCTAAGTTTATTCCATGCTCATTCAAAATATTTCGGGCTATTTTTCAATATGTTGATTAAATGGTATTACGGTGTATTTGTTAGTTTTTTCTTGTTTGATTGTTGTGGATTTCTCGTTCTCTTGTTTTCGAATTATTTTGTCAATTAGTTCAGCGTCATAACCATTGTTTACGGCTATGTGTTTCAAAATCTGTGTTTCATCGTATCTGTCACTCACTCATTGGAATGTTCAACATTTTATTTATGTAACAATTAAAAGCAGCCATTTTGTGTTGTATAGGATGATACGATGAGTTATGTATTACATGGTCCGTCTAGGTCGGTTTTCTATAGATTTTGAAACTATGTTCTGTTGAACTATTTGTAATCGTCAGGTCGAGAAAATTTATCGTAGGCCTATTGTTGACTTCGATTTCACATGTGAATTTTAGTTTTGGGTGTATGCCGTTTAAGTAATTATTGAAAATGTGTATTTGTCTTTCACTTCCTAAGAAAAGGCAAATCGTGCTATCCACATACTTGTAGAAATAAATTATTTTCTTGTAGTGTGGGTTATCGCTTTTCATGATATGTTCTGTTTCAATGTAATTTAAGAAAATTTCTGCTAGTATGCTTGATAACGGTGAACCCATTGTGAGTCCGTCATTTTTTTTATAAAATTCATTATTAAATATGAAGTAGCTGTGTTTCAGACAGGCTTGTAGTAGACACATCAATTCATCAATGTGTTCTTTCTGTATGTTACCTTGGTAGGGTTTTTTTTTTTTTTTTTTTTTTTTTACAATTATATCTAGTGTTTCTTTTATTGGCACATTAGCGTACAAATTTACGATGTCTAAAGAAACAAATCGGGCTCATGGTTTTATTTTAATCTCATTTATTTTCTGCGTTAAGTTTCTTGAATTTTTGAGGTTATAACTTGTATTGAACTTTAACATCCTTCGTATTGTGTTGTCTAAAAATTCCGATAATTTAAAAGTAGGTGCGTTTCTAAAATCAACTAGGGGTCTTATTGGTTGGTCCTTTTTGTGGATCTACGGTAGTGATTTAAGCTTTGGTGCTGATGGTTTTATCATTTTCAGGTTCTTTTTGTTTTGTTCATCAATTATATAACTACAAGTTGTTATGGTTCTATAATTTCGACATTAATGCTCACTGTGGGATCTTTAGTTAATATAGTAATATTATTATCTTTAAAAATGTCATTGTTTTATCTATGTATTTTGTCTTGTTCATGATAACTACAGTGCTACCTTCGTCTGCTTTTGTGACGATTGCATATAATAAAAACTACCGTTAGAAATCTTTTCTAACATGTTTATTCTCTTTCTGGTTATATGTCAAAAACTATTTGTCGTAATGAGTTAGACAACAATTCAACCAAATGAATTTTTTAAAAAGAGAACAAAATATTAAAATCGTTCAAACCATTGTCAATTTGAATTGAACAACTTTACCGCCATTTTCTGTATTTTACTTTTATGCAATTTGATTTTCGGAAATGTATGGGAAGAACAATTGTTGAAACAGATGTATTTCTGATAAAATGAATGATTCTTCTGTCGCTTAACGTGTTACGTACAATTGTGTATATTTAGAGTCCGGGTTAATTTTTGTGATAGATCTGCTAGGTAAACTCATTTATAATAGAAAGGAATTAACTCTAAGACTTTAAGTATATTCCTATTTTACCGCCTACCATTTTCTTAATTTCTGTATAAACGTTTCAAAAACACTCCATTTTCAAAAGCTGTTTGCGTAGTCCAGGATAAATTAAGCCGAAGCGCGTCAGCTGTAGTTAAGACAATGTTTGGAGTGGCAAAAATTGCGCTCAAATTAATTAAATACCTCCTACAAGAAATATAGATTATCTTAATAATTTTAAATCAAATTGATATGTTTATAGGGTACTACATTTTATTATATCTAGGGAAAATATCATTTTAGAAATTTAACTTTAATATTGATAAACTTTCCTTTGTTTTATTTTAATATTTTGGACGTACAAAGTTTTGTTTTTGTAATTACGTCAACCTATGGGATCATGTTCAGTCCTCATTGTACACCACTTGTGTGAGATCCCTGTTCACGACCTAACGCTTAAAGTTTGTTATCTAAACTGCTTCTAAGAATAGATAAAACATTTCTCTAAACATATTTACCATAAGTTGCTTCGTTAATGCTCGATTTACTTTAAACATGGCTTTATTTGTCAATAATCGTTCTTACATAGGCTGATAAATGTATACTTCAAAATTAGGACACCATATGACTATCACAATATTTTTTCCACATTAACCTTCCTTAACCAAACATTTTTAACTACAATAAATAAACATAAAGAAATAACTGTTGTATTTAATTTTTAAGTATACTCACAACCTTTAGTAAAAAAACTACCAAACTGTAGTATGTCTGAAGGCTACAATTATAAGATTTTAAGTAAACATCGTTTAGTTAAGCACCGTTTAACAAATTATGGAAAGTTTTTGCTAGCGCTTTCAGTTCCTTAAACTCTTGGTCTGATAGCAAATGGAGTTTAATTTTATAAAACTCAGTTCAGCCATGTTTGAGAAGGTTTAAAATACAACATCCACGTAAACATATGTAGCAAACAAATTATTGGCATAAAGTTGAAGCAGGGAAATCAACATGGCGAAGAGAACACGCCAAGTAATATAAAATATAAGGATCAGATTTTGAACGATTTGGCTACTTTTTACAAAGAAATTAAACTTTGCATTCACATCATTCAAATTAAACCCTTGTATAAAACATGTGAAGCGACATACAACTCATATCACCTGGCGTCTACCTCTCTAACTAAAGATTTTTAACGTCCAGTTCTTATAAACTATTTCTAATAATTTGTGTATCCTTATTATATGCATAACTTTCATGCTTAATTAAATAAAATACAAAATATGTATCACTTGTAAAAAAAAAATAATAATAATTTATGTAATATGTGAATTTATTTAACAAATTAATATTTAAACTTTTAATCCCATAATTTTTCATTCTGAACTTATACAGAGTTTTCACCAAACATGCTCGTTAGAACTCGTTAGGATAATGTAATCAACTAATCCACTTTTTTTAATCCAAACCACCTTGATATAATTCAGAAACAATTACTACGCTTATATGGAGTCATACTTTATTAAACACAATTTATAAATATGCATAAACACATGATTGAGCATTTATCGTAACTATATAATGTCCAAAAATATATGAACTGGTTAATATCTCTGTTTCCAGTAAAGACAGAAACATGGAACAAACTACATTTTGTAGAAACTGACATCATCTATTCAAAGAGTGAATCTAAAGTCAGGTGTTATATTTGGAATGGTCCGAAAATGTGATATTTTTCTTTTCGAACTATACAGATAATTTTGTTTTCTTAAATAAAAGCAAACAATAGATTAAATGTTTATTTGAATTCATTTAGTAGAGTTTTAGTGGTTTAACGTTTTAAAGATAAAATTCATTTATCTTTGGGCCTAATTGCAAGGAAAACATCATTTAGTTAGAAGGTTATTTGAAGAAAAAACAAATGGAAATGAACTCATTTTAATCGACACAGATTTTTCAGAAGTGAACATTTTATCCTTATTAATAATTTGTAATCATAAAATTAATTGCAATTCCATTATTGATGTTATCTGAGGATATTATTCACTTACATTAGATTAATAAGAAAATGTTGATAAGGACTTATTTTTCAGAAGACATTAACATATTATATTATTAACATATTATTAATATATCAATAACATAAACATCCAAACCATCCACTTAAATTTAAACTTTTGAAATTTAATAGGTTTATAGGAATGTAACATTGACGGTTTGATAATTATTCATTAACTTTGGAGGATTACCTTTAAAATATAATCCTCAAACTATTTCCTTTCTAAAGTTGGGTAGTGACTGAGGCGGTTGTAATATCCATCCCTTACATTCTGTAACATCTCAAGTGGTATTTTGGCTGCTTGAGAAAAAAGGTTATTATTAATCCTATAAAACTAATAAATGTAAAAAACTATGTATATTTAATTTTGTTTTTGTTTTATTTTTTGTTAGTGTCCTTCAGCACCATCACCAGTATTCCTTCACCACTCAGAATGATAATGATTGTTGCAAAAAAATTGTCTTTGTTGAATCCGTGCCAATCATCATTATCATTAAGTGAATTTTTATAATATGTGTTAGTAGTAACTATAAAAACTTGTTTATATAACTTATATATTATGGAGTTATCACATTTTACATCTCAAAACAATCATGAAAGGGGAAACACATTCTACTTACAAACACATACCTGCAACCTCCAGCCAGAAATCCACTTCAGAATACAAGAAAAAGAGAACGATTTCAAATTACTCATATTCTGTCATGTATGAACCTGTGGAAACTAAATGTAAAACTTCGTACGACTTGCTATAAAACACTTTGTTAGAAATTTAAGTGTTTGGTAAAAAAAAGACTAAAAAGAAATCTTAGCACTTTACACTGTATTATTTTGAACTTATTGTTATTTCTAAACGACATCTTTATTGAAATTAATTTATTGACATACAGACTTAAAGAAATGTTCACGAATTTCAAAAGTTTTGCTCTTTTATGTAAGAAATCGTTATAGGGTAAAGAATTTTAAATTAATATTTATACTTAAAGCAGTGCAATTATTTTAATTTTCATTTAATAAAGTGATTTTTTATTCAGGATTATTAAAATGTATAGTATTTACAAAATTCAGTTTTTATTTTAAGAAGAAAAATTTAATACACATTACTTATAAGTGTACCCCCCCCCCCCCAATAGAATATGTATTCTATAAATAGTTTTTTTTTTTAATTTAACTCTACAATAAATTATTTCAACAATTGAAAAAATATATAACATATTGTTTCTATGACAATTTTGTTCACTTTGATTTCCTCCTTTTTTTCCCACAATTCAGCAATGGGTTTCTTCACAGAACTATGTTGTAGTAAGTAAAATTATATATTCTCAATATTATTTCATACAAAATGAAAGAGACAATGTTTAAGAAAGAGACAATAAATGTGTAGGCTAAAATTAATTGGGTAGTTTTATATACCTCGCTGTATCTATGCAAATAAGCCATTATTAGTCCTGAAAGTTCTTATTGATTTTGTTATTCTTGTGAATTATTACATGAAATTATTATGTTAGTTGCTCAAGTCAACAAAATCAAACACTTATTTATTTATTTATTTAAATTGAAATCTATGTTTTTTTTTTAATTCTAATGTGAAAACTTTTACTAGCTCATATTATTTTTACATCATATAATTCTTCATAAATCAAAAGTAATGAGCTACACTCGTGGAAATTTTAATAGACAAATAAATGTAAACACAATTTTCCGCGTAAAATCACTTTTTGTGTGTTCGGTTACAGTTTGCTATCAGTAGAGTTTGTGTGCATGTAGCAGCTGAGGATGATGACTTATTCATTGAAAAGTCGTTTTGTATTTGGGTTGCACAAATAAAGTGATTTTTGTAGGAAAATGTGTTTATTTTCTTCTTTTTTTTAATTCTCCATAACGTTAATATTTTCTAGTCACCATATTCTTATAGAGTTATTGGTCTTCGCCCTCCAATATTTTCTAATATTTTTTTGTTGTTTTATCACTTTTCATCCCCTTTTTTGTTGCAGTAAATATTTGTGTCACTATCTTTTACAAATACTCTTATTGAATTTACATCACTATTTTCACACAAAAGACTCAATTTCTACTGTATTATGATTGGTCAAATTAATGACTTAGAAGGTCTGTGTATTTCCCTTCTACTCATTAACTAAGAATTAAAGAATACTTGGTAGGCAGAGTATGATCTATTGCCACTCCTTATTCTGTTCTAAGTATCATAGTTACCTTTTTTGGTACTTTATTGTTGTTCCTAGTAAATCTGATACTCTTTAAAAAATTGTAATATGCAATCTCAATATTCTCGACTCCACTTCTGTCCTCTAACAAAGCTTCCAAATATTTATTGTTTTCTTCATTGACAATAAAGAACTATTTTCTTTTTTTCTTTCCTCATTTCTTCAAATCTTTTCTAGCATTGTTTTCTTGCCATTAAAACGGCATCATCTACATATCTTCATAATTGCTTCATTCTTAAGAATATGATTACTGTTAATTCCATCTTTTCCATGTTAGAATTTTATTATATCCTATATTTATGGTAACTGTATACGTTATTTAAATTTCATTACGACAGAATTATTTACTGACACTAACAAAATAAGTAGTGGCTATATTTATATGTGAAGCAATGTTTTTCATATATATAAACTGGTTTGTTATCCAACAAAAGTGGAGCTCATAGTGGAGCACAAAATATATGTTGAAATTATTGTGTATATATCGGTTATTCTTAGTACAAAACAATGTTTATTTTACAAAATCACTATCTGTATATCTGTCAGTTCTAATTTCTAAGAAAGCATGGCCTTTTTTTGTTAAAAAATGATTCCTACATCTTTTTTTGAATTCTAATTACATATGAAAAATAAAATTATTACAACTTAAAATTGTCTGAAATGACAAGATACATAAAAAAAATTTTATGAATTAGTTCTTATTATTTAGATCATATAACAAATTTAACTGTTAAAGATCCTAAAACTAAAGATATATTTCAAGTGCCATCTCCCAAAAAGTACATTTCAGAAATGACCAGTAAGTAATATATAAAAGCGTATGTACAATACTCATTTCTCCTAATGGGCTAACTGATTCCATGTGTCATTTCTCTTCATGTATTATCTAAAGAATAATTGTGTGTTCTGATCAATTCAAAAGTTAAAAATTTGAATTAGGGCAATGTCCTATGGATATAGCATATTTTTATATTGATCATAACTACGTTGTAATTCTGGTTATTACAGGAAACGGATAAGAGTTATCAATATTTGTAACACTCTTTTTTATGAAAGTCATAATATGTATTTCATTCAATTAGAATTTGACATTGATTTGTACATACCTGGTCCTCATGTCTCCAAAATTTGTTAATGTTTTTACCCACTTTATTGATATTCATGTAAGTATAAATAATGAACAAAGATGTGAAATTTGATAGCCTAAAAAAGCTACTAATTAAAATGCAATATTAAAGACTGATTTAGTTCAAAATGAACTATGTGACCGCCGTCATTAATAGCTTGTATTTTATCCAACAATATTTATGCTGAGTATATAATTAAGACTAAACCAATCTGATTTTAGGCCCTTATTTAAAATATATGAAAGAAAAAATATTGCTTATATTTCAAAATATTGTTTGTATTCAAGCAGTTGTTTTTCTGAATTTCACCAAATTTGGTATAAACAATAATATGCACATAGTTCTTAAATAATAATGATACGGAGAGCTCTTTCAAAATATCAAGGTGAGCCTATTGAATAATAATAAATTCTATATAATAAATTTAATATATGCAAAATATTAAATATATGCAATATATTTTTACTCAATACTATTTACTTTTCGTTATAGTTGAAATTTTTGTTAAAATAATTGTGAATTTTTTTTTCTAGTGTTTTGCCGTGTCGTTTGTTGCTTTTCATGTTGTGTGGTGCCTAAAGTTTACGAAAGTGACAAAGAAAGAGTACAGCATACCATAGACTGTACTTTGTCAGGTATCAGTACAGACACAATTAGATATTATTGATATTGATTTTATTAAAGATAGATAGATTACTGTTTTGTTTTAAATAATGAAGATAAAGACTAATCATAATTAATTTTACAACAATCATTTTCTATTCATGTTTTGTTATGAATAAATTTTACTTGTCAAAGCCGGTTGATCCAAACTATCATTTTTATTTTCAATCTCACTCCTAGTAACCATTCTTGTCATACTGGTGATATCAATACGATCTTTTAGGCAACTTATGATATATGAATAATTATTAAAATATATTTAAATATTATAGTAGTTTATAATGCATGTTATAGCAAATATTATTAATTTCATACCAAATGTAAAATTATATTAACTATAATATTATCATCAATTTTTTGCTCGATAAACATCTCATCTACATTTACGTATATTAACAATCTTGTTTTAATAATGTTCCTAACCAAATTGTACACCATGACTCTCGAGGCATAAAAATATATGTAAATATCCTTAGTAAATAATTAAATTATCAAAAATGGGCTCCTTTGAAATGTGTGTAAATCAATTTGTATAATTTATGTTAACTCATTTTCAGGATAATTTTCACTTGCTTACTATAGTAAATATGAAAATGGGTAATTCAATTTCACGTTATATATATATATATATATATATATATATATATATATATATATATATATATCAAGTAATAAATCTCGTTTGTATGTAAATATTTCTCTAATATTGTGTAAAATCTGATTAAAAGATTGTTGATAATATTAAATTAGTTTTCGAACTAGTCAAATCGTTTAAAACGAACTCAACAATAATAATGGTTAGAGATTTACAGCAATGTATAAATGACAATATATTCGTTAAATTTACTATTTTAGTGTCATATAGAATTTATTAAACTGATTGGATAATGTTTTTATTTTGATATAGCATCAAAAATACTAACTAATGAAACTATTAAAAGAATTAATTTGATATTTTGAAACCCGTGTGCTTCCAATAAATAGAAAAACCATGAACTCCATACTCTTAGTTTGAAGGCTGAAGTTTGATGTCATTATAATACTAAATGATAAACTAATGGAAATAAGTTGATTCTTTCTGTCTTCTTATTGCTATACTGATTATGAATTTGGCAAATTTTGTATTTGTAATTTATGCACAAGCAAGTATTTATGTTACCTAGTTGTCATGGCAGTTTTAGTTTTAAGCCTATATTTGTATCAAAAAGAAAATGTGTGTACTATATCCGAATATACTTTTGTGCACTTCATGCTCCGAGATCTATGCTGAAATTGATGGTGATTTAGTAATTGGTTTATTTAGCAAAATGTACCTAGGTTGACTGTGTCATAATAATTTATTATACAACGAACAAATAGAGGTATTATGTGAAAAGCGAACTAATATTCTCATTAACATTTATTCCCGAAAATATACAATATGTTATATGTTTTAGGTAATTTTAATCAAAAAGCTATCTTTATCTTATGACACAATGATTTACTTCTTTGAACTACCTTTATCATTTATAAATTAAATTGAAATAAGTAGTTAATGTTTTAGTAGTCCTAATTTAAGCCCAAACTCATTTTAGCAAACATGAATATATGAAATTGAAAATCATGTTTATTATGTATATAAATAAAAACTCTCTATTGTACACAAATATTTATTGAATTTTTGATATATCTGGGTCAAAGTTTGTTGTATCAAATACACTCAAACCGTCAAATCTATTAATAGGAATTTTTCCAAAATAGCAGTCAGAATTATGTTGGAATCTATAATTTGTTAAACAGATTTATTACTATTTTCTAGGCATGGACTCAAAAATACAACATTAAAAACCAAAATTTAAATTTAAAATATTGAAGTCTTTAAATCCTAAATAAAGAAAAACTAAGTACATAGATGTCATGATAGCTTTAGTTTACGCCTATATTTTATCAAAATTAAACAGTTGTTGTACTAAATCTGCCTACGCTTGTGTATACTTCTTGCTTACATATCAATGCTGAAAATGATTGGTGAAGTGAAAGTGGATTTAATTTGTAAGTAACTGCAGTACAATCAATAAGTTATAATAATTTATCAGTCAATGCACAAGTAAAATGATATGAATAAGGAAAGGAAACCAAATTCTCATTTATATTTAAATACAGTAACTTGCTGCTATAGCTTACTTTAAACACCGGGCAACCAGTATATTTAACACAATGGCTCATTACTTTACACAAATTATAAGGGAATTTTGTCTAAAAAATGGAATTTTACTAACTTTATCACCTATAAATTCTTTCAAAACAAGTAGTTAGTGTGTCAGTATTCTTAATTTTAGCCTACACTCATTAAAATTTTAAACTGAATAATATCGTTTGAATGAGTAAACCTCTTTTGAAGTTTACTTTATCCCTATTGTGAGATGAATTTGGCCCTAGAAAACCACAACTTATTTGTTGAAAATACAAAGCTGATAGCTACTAATTTATGCAATGTATTTACAATAAAATAATATCTAATACAATTTGCATTCATGCTTCTAAAGATTACATACAAGTAAATTTTACCTCTATGATATACTGCTTCTTTATCTTTATAGGGATTCTCGTCCTCTTTAGTTATTGAAGTAATATGTTTTAGATAAAATTTATCTAAAAAATTAAGTGAATAACATATTAGATAATATTTATTATTAAAATACAATGTAAAAGACAGATGTTGATTACAATGAATATCATAGCTTACATTACAAATATCATAGGTAGCATTTGGTCTATGAAAGAAGAGTAATTTTCATTTTAGTTTTCTACATAGTCAAATATAGATTAGTTTTATGAAGAAGTTGTAAATTTGTCTTCCTATTTTCCTCTATCCTCTGCTCAACGTTGAACTGACCATTATTACTATAGTAAAAGAAGTATCGTTTGGAATGTGGCACTTGGGTAAAATATTTTGCTCTAGCAATGTGGCATAAGTAAGCTATGCTACTAATAATAATCTTATCGTTTACTGGCCACATTTCTATAATCCTGTTTTCAGAAGGAAAATTTAAGACTGTCTTTGAATTTCGATGGATTTTGCTGATAATGAGAGCTCCAAAAGAAGGATGAATAGAATTCTGAAAAGTGTTTTTGTCCTTTAAACATAAACTTGTTCTTCCCTAGACGAATTATGTTTTCCATTGCTAGAACGATTAGGGATGACTTGTAGATATTAATTTTAGTTTTTGTTCGATAAATGGAGGGCTTCCAAGAGATCATTCTTTTTGGAAACTGAACCATATTATTTGATATGCATTTCAATTTTGTTTTTACGGAACCGAGTCACAATTAAATAATATAGATAAGAATTACCTTAGTAGGTCCGTCTTGTGACTTCAATTTATATTGCGTAATATTGCGTAATGTCAAATAAAAACAAGTATAGAAAAAACATCATATTCTACAATAGATATGTGGATGACACATTTGTTATTTTTAATGGTTCCAATAGACAAGCTGCTGGACTATTGAAGTACACGAACAGCATTAACACTAAGATCCAGTTTACGCTAGAAATGGAAAGTAATGACCAACTGAATTTCTTAGATCTAACCATAAGAAAGGGTCATGATAAGCTTGACTATAAAATCTATCGAAAGCCTACTACAACTGATGTCACCATCAACGCCAAATCGTACCATCCGTATTCCCAAAAAATGGCGGCTTTTAATTGCTTTATACATAGACTTAACACTGTCCCTTTGAATACAATTGATTATCATGACGAAGTAAACATAATAAAACACATAGCTGTAAGCAATGGCTATAAAAGTTCTTTAATTGATAAAATGATTGAGAGGTATAATAAGACACAGAAAAATAGAAACAATTTAGAAACAGGCTTAACCAAAACCAACAAATTTATTCCATCTGAGTACACCAACCTTCTACCCAATGTTTTACGCAATATTTTTAAAAAACTTAACATCACCCTCGCCTTCCGCACAAGCAACAATATCTCCTCATTTCTTAAACGCAGAAATAAGATTCCTTTAGAAAATAAATCTGGTGTTTATAAAATAACCTGCCCTGATTGTAACAAATTCTACATTGGCCAAACAGGGAGAACGTTCCTTTGTCGATACAAAGAGCACCTTCCAACTAATAAAAGCAATATTACAAGCTCTAATTTTGCTAGCCATTTGTTCGAAAACAAACACATCCCAGATAATTTCCATTCCAGTGTGGAGGCATTGCAAGTGTGCACAAAGGGAAGATTAATGAACGCTCAAGAAGAGTTTGAGATATATAAAGCGTTCAAAAATAAACCAGATGAAATTTTAAACGACCAGTTATCTTTCAACTCACACTATCTATACGACACAGCTCTCAAGCATTTATCTAGACTCAATAGAGATAACTATCAGAGGGTTTATTCCTAGCAACGACAGTGTTCCACCAGACATAAGATAATGCGCACCGTTGCCGAACGGGAATATTTATTTTAATTGTGTTTGTGTTTGTGTTTTGTGTTTTAACATTTGATGTGTGACGCATTCATCGTGTGAATGAATTAATTAATCTACATGTATCTGATGATGAAGTCTTGAACTTTGAAACATGTCATAGCAAAACCAGATATAAATTGAAGTCACAAGACGGACCTACTAAGGTAATTCTTATCTATATTATGAACCATATTACTTCAAACTAGTGCTGTGGGAGGTGTTGTTGAAGAGTGGGACGATATGTTTCTGTCAAATTCAATGTTGAATCAATAAGATTGGTGAAAATGATTCAGTAGTAAACTGAACCAGAATGACGTCAGTAAACTTAAAGTTATAGGAAATGTAATACATATTTGAAACTTCCCTCTTTCTGATATTTCTGATAGGATTAAGAGGGTTGGACCTTTCAATTGATTTCAGGTCTGATTGAGTATCATAGACTAACAAGTGAACTGAATTCCAAGAACAAATAGTCGTGGCAAGGTATCCCATGTAAAAAGTTTGTGTGAGCAACCTCTGGTTTATCCAAACATAGACAAAAAATTATTTAGTAATTTGCTGTTTGTTTATTAGTAAAAAAGTGTGTTTGTTGGATAATAATTTTATGGATAGATAAAAGGTCACGAAATTATAAAATCACTACAATGGTTTGATATATATATATATATATATATATATATATATTGCACTGATTTTAAATCTACACAATTAGATAAGTGTTATACTCGTAATTTATTGAGTTTTTATAAATTTGTTTATATTCTTACATTTAATATGTCTTGGGTTGTATGGCCATGCTGGAAAAAAATAACATTTATAAAAAAAACAGGATATTGTATCTTTAAAATAATAACGTAATTCATATTTTAATATGAAATGTGATAATATCATACTAAAAAAATAATATAATCCAATACATTAAGGCCAAGGTTGTGGTATTTTCATTGTTTTTGACTTTCACATTGATGTAGAGACTAGTATTGTCGGTGTACATGACACAACTGGGTTTCATAAAATATGATCACTTCAAATTTAATAGGAGAAGTGATTTTAGTGTTTATAGTTATGCAGAAAAACAAAAAGACATGTTTTATGACACAAGCAGGAGGAGAGTTTAAAGCTAAATTTGAAAAATGAAAATAGAAATTTGGAAAATCATTGTGCGTAATAATATTATAAAGGCTAACTGATAAAGGTTCTAGTGAACAATGAAACGGTGCTGAAGTATTACAGAACAAACAAGAATTGCAAAAACTATTACCGTATTAATTTAATCAAGCATTAGGGTAATTATAATTACGAAATATTTAAAATATATAAGTGGAGTTCATAGTAAATTAAATAACGGAACAATGTTAATCTTGCAATGAAATTTAAACATGTTCAATTATATACAATATAATGGAACAATATTCGAGTTATAATTCTGAAATATTTCAAAAGTAGAGAGGAAGAAATTTAACCTCCCTGTGAAATAAATACTTACATAGTATATGTGTCATTGAATATGGATATAAATTGTTCCCTTCTGTATTACCTTCTAGTTTTTTTCAATAATAATAAAAAATGATGATGTTTTGTTAGGTCACCTAATATAATGCTAAATATCCTTTATGTTCCTACATTTGCTGTTTGTTTGATATATAATTATGTTTCGTTATAGTGCTTTAAAAACACCTGTTTTCAATACATGCGTTGAGATGCTAAAGTTGTTCTTTTAAGTCCAAGGACTTAAAAACAAAATCTGAGGTCGAAGTCAACAGCTGTTACTTCATTTATACGAATTAATTATTAACGATTGTAAATCATCTTTAACAACAACCAATACTCTTGATTGAATAACTGTTACCATCAATTTAAAGATAAATGGGTTATAACATTTTAGTTTTTGTGAAATTGTTTTCTTGTATTATTTGCAGTATTACTAAAAATATAGGTCAATACTTAAACCAAAAAGAGCTTTTCGATCCTCGCTCATTTTCAAGCATCGGCTACGTCTCGGCTGTTAAATATAAGCTTGTAATGAAAAGCTTCACTTCTGGTCCTAGTGATGAAAATATACTATTATAAGTGATGTGTTTGTATTTAATAGTCATAACTGAAAATAGATTAATTTTGAATGTGGTTATTCTGAATATCTTATCTACTTTAAATGCATATGTAGTACCGTATGTCTATGTGTGTAACATATTATAACCTCTGAAAATTTTTAAAAATATGTTCAGTAGTAGGTTATTTTAATTTTGTAAACTTGTGGATTGTATTTTTTAATCAACAATACATAACATTTTCAGGATATTATTTTAAAAAATTATTAGTATAATGGATTGTAAACTTTGTCGATTGTAAATATGGAACAGAATTGTTTTCTAAAAGGTAATTTTTTTTTTCTAGGAATTGTATATGTATATGACAAACAAATTTTTAAATGGAAATTCTAAAATAAGTATGTTTTAAAGAAATCTGTATAATATTCTGAAATGTTGTAAATTGTATTATACGATCTAAATCTTGTCCGGGAAATAGTTCGGGGAGGTGAGATGGAGTGTATAATTTAGAAACTCCACTAGAGCAGCTGGCTCGAACTCGTTTCAACCCCTCTTCTATATATAGAAATATTTTAATGAAAGAGACAATCAAATTCAGACAAAAATTTATTTTGTAACCTATAAGCTAAGCACTTAAATAACTTGCTCACATTTAATAAATATAACACAAGTACCAGTCGTGTCCACATTTTTCAAATAAATACAATATGGGGATAAATGAAAATAAAGTTTCATCATGAGGAGGTTCAGTATCTTACCTTTCTTGCTGGTGTTAAAACATTACATGATTCTTGGCCTGAGCTGAATACATTCATTTCTCTTAGTGCCTCCTCTGTCTTCTTACTCTATTACCTTTTACTCATTTTATAATATATGTACATCATATTCTACATCCTTCATAATTTGTTCATAGAACTCTTCACTCTTGTCCTCATCTATATTTAGCCAGACGATAGTTTCTTCTCTGGCAGTATATTCATATTTCTTTTATTATCCTTTTAAGATGTTTGATATATATCAACTGAATTACCTTAATGTGAATAGCAATATTGAGTTCTTTTCATACAATTTCAGCTATTAATTTGCTCCTCAGAGGCTCACTTATAGGGAGTACGGGTCGGGCTATTCCAAAATATCTAGATCGAATTTATACTTTACTTCTTTATCTAGTCCTCGGTTAGATTACACTATTCATTTATCCTGACCAACTGTGTTATTCTCCATTCTCACCCTTATGCTATTATTCTAAGGCTAGGACTATTCTATGTCCTATAAGTATTGCTATGAAGACCTTGCTTCTTTTATTGCAATGATAACCCGAACGTTTTTCGTCTTTAAAACAGAACAAAAACTATATTTGTCCTGACTTATATCCAAGTATTAAGTTATCGAATAACTTAAAGTTAAAGTATTTTTATTTCCTTATACATGTCATAATATTGTCCTTCGAATATTTATCTTTGAGTGTCTTGAAATTAATTTGGACCACATTATAGGGTTTTAATCTGAAATTTACAAAAATATTTTGAATCTGATGGCCATTCATGTTGCTAATGTATATTTTGGATATTATTTTATACGTGCACCTCATCCTAATTTCAAACGCTGAGTGTTTTATATTATCTGTATTTCTCTGTATATGCTCAAGATATCAAAACATGATCATTATATCTCATATACTTAATAGATTAAGGGTAGCTGAATGTATTACTATTTTCGTTCTTTTAGTCATACTTATTACTCTTTTTAGGACTATATTGAATAAATGTTTAAACAGAATATCTCCTTGTTACAAGCCTTGAGCAATTTAAAATTCTGCTTACACCATTTTGATATTTAAATTTTTGTGTGACTTAGATTTGATTAATTAACATTTTGATAACTAAATTTTTTTTGATGCCCTAAATAGATCTTTTATATCAACTCCTTCACATGATTGCTTATATTTAATGAAAATGTAGTAGACAATAATATCAAATTTGTAAATCTATTTGAATATGTTTCATAAAGCAAATACTTAAATCAGTAAGTTGATAGACCTATCCTAAAAAAACACCTGCATTTCTCAAAAGGTCTTTGCATGATGATAATAAACCTATACCGTTTTATTTAATACTAGTGTTTGAATGTTGTTTTCTTGTAGAATAAGCAAA
Organism: Aphrophora alni; assembly: GCA_963513935.1. Lineage (NCBI taxonomy): Eukaryota > Metazoa > Arthropoda > Insecta > Hemiptera > Aphrophoridae > Aphrophora > Aphrophora alni. Next base: position 79,664,776 of record OY740767.1, on the reverse strand, counting down.
TTCAACTTCTACTATAAAATCCAGACTAAGAAAATATTTTCTAAATATTTTGCTAATAGGCTATTAGTGTGAAAACTGGAAACACTAAATGCTATTTATTAAGTACAAGTTAATTATAAGTTGGAAAATAGATTTACTATATGAAAAAAGTACAATTATTATCCAAAATTAAAAGCAATTTTTTTTGAAAAAACTATATGCAGTTGAATTGTAATGATATCTGAAAGTATAAAATTATGCTTCTTTGACACCAAGTAAAAATCAATAATTTAAGAGACATGAAACAATATAAAATGTTATTTAGTGATTTCTATAATTTAGATTAGATTTTTTTTTAATGTGTTACAAATGATAAAGTAAATGAATAATGTATTTTTCATGTTTAACTGGTTAACGACTTTCACATATATTGATACACAAAATGTATAGTTTCAGATACAGAAAATTTAAGTTATGCTATTAGTTGAAGTTTTTATCAAGTAAAAACTTTGCATGGGTTTAAGACTAGAGTTTGCCATGATGATATTTCACTGATTGTGGAATTATTAGCCGGTTACCTCCTGTCTCTATAGTAGTTTTATGTCCTCAATGTGTTTGGTGGCGTAAATAATTAAACCACTATGTTAAACACAATATTCAATAAAACTTATGTAAGCATTTTTACATTTACAAAATTGTAGAGAAATTATTGAATTAAAGTGAATATAATAAGTAAACACGTATCAAAAAGTGGTAGACCTACACTCCAAAATAAATAATGTTGACATACATAGAGCCTAGTTACCATAACTAGTTTCTCTCGAATTTAGGCATTTAATTTTTTTAACTATTTGTCACAATATATTATATATTTGTCAAATGAATTAAAAGAATATGACGTAGAATATTTAATATCAGATATTCAAATTCCAATAATTTTTCAAGTGTAAGCTTATACATAAATACATTTGTATATGTTTATATGATAAAGAATATGATTGCAAGTATTGTGTTGTATCTGCATGTGTTTGCAGAATGTATAACATAATATATAATGTATATTTCTGTAACATCATTATGTTTACTATTATATTCAATATATTCTAATAATATATTTCTTTATATTTAACACTGTGGGGGGCATGCTTATTTACTGTATAGTGTTGTATAACTCTGAATTTTAATTTTGTTTGTTGTAAAATTAATTATGAATAGTCTTTATCTTCACTATTTAAAACAAAACAGTAATCTATCTATCTTTAATAAAATCAATATCAATAATATCTAATTGTGTCTGTACTGATACCTGACAAAGTACAGTCTATGGTATGCTGTACTTTTTCCTTATCACTTTCATAAATTTTAGGCACCACACAACAAGAAAAGCAACAAACGACACGGCAAAACACTAGACAAAAAAATACACAATTATTTTAACAAAAATTTCAACTATAAAGAAAAGTAAATAGTATTGAGTAAAAATATATTGCATATATTTAATATATTGTATGGAATTATTATTCAATAGGCCTACCTTGATATTTTGAAACAGCTGTCCGTATCAAAATATAAAAAGGGTGAGCATTACAAATGGAAAAGGTGTCCACAAGACACATTTACCTTATTCTAAGGGTATGTTTACAATTTACATTTTGTAAGTTAGAAATGATAGGCTACTAAATTTACATGGCAAAAGTAAATGTACACTCATCCTATCTAAAGATTTTGAGATATTTCAAAAAATAATTATTTCTTTTTTTATCATAAAAGTGAAAAGTTCAAAACACAGAAAATTATGATAATATGTAAACTTGCAGATTAGGTAGCGAATAGTTTCCACCGAGTTGTTTACAGGGTAATTATTTAATAAATCGATTTAAATATTACTTAAAAATTTGTAAAATTCCTTTACTACATACCTTATTTTGAAATTTACTGTAAATATAATATTTTAACGCGGAAATTAACTTTTCAATTTTCAATTAATAATAGTGCGTCTGGTATTCATCCATGACGTTATCATATCGGTAGACCTAAATGACAATGACTCAAACAACGTTCTATGGAAAATAAGTTATTACATTATTAGAAGGCTACACTAGAACCTTGTTTTGTTTGAGGAGGAGGCCTACTTTATAGTTATCAACTTAAAAACAGTTTTGCTCTGTGTCTATAGTAAACGAATGTCTAAGAGAAATGTACAATTAAAATTGTGAATGCACCAATATGATATTTAGTGTATTAAACAAAAATGACATTTGCATTATGAGATTCATGTCATACCAATACTTTATTATACAACACACATACCCTAACCTAATACCGTGTTTTTATTTTAGCAAAAAAAAAATGTTACCCTATCTATTTTTCTTACTGAAGAACAAGGCACCTCTACAAATAATATCACGAGATATATGATAGGCCTAAATGTTCATTTACCTGTTAAGTAGACATTGTATGTTAAAAATGAATTAAATAATTACATTAAGGGTCGCAGGAAATCAATATTTAAAACAACATTGAAAATGATCATAGTCGGAATAAGAGTAATATTGAGACTTAGTTATTCATACGCAGGATATTAAAGTAAAGTGGTTTGAGTTTACTTTTTGACAATTATCCAAATTTAAGTCCTGTATAGACTGTGATTATAGTCATGTTTTTATATAATTGTGTTTCTTTTTGGTTCTAAGCAAGGATGCAGGAAACAACTCTAGGGTAGGGCCTATTCTTCAACATGATGCTTCCTTATATTTAACACTGCTTTTAGCATGTATTTTTGGTTTTTAGCATGTAGTGAAGGACTGTGTGGGGGAGATACTCAAAAGATATTTAAATTAGCATAAGTCATGTTACTGTTAAACATCATCAAATAACTCTTTTAAGGCATAAAACAGTATTAAATACTCATTACTTGTAGTTTATTTTTATTATGTAATAGTAAGCATCCATATTTCAAAACTTAAATCTTATTGTAACTTAAATCCATATTTCAAAATTTACGGAAAATCCAGAAAAACTGTTTAAAAGCGTCTTTATTGTGGTAGAACCTTAGACTTTTTTTAAAAAATATAGAAAAGTTTTTTCTGCTCTATTATAGGCTCTATAATCACAACAACTAGTTAATTATTTACTTTTATAGTTAGGTTTTAATAGGTTTTGCGTATGTAAACGGAAATCACACTTTTTGCATCTGCATGAGAGGCCATTTTTGTTTAGGCTCAAGATGCAAAACCTGTTAAAAGCAGGGTATCTGTGTCAGATAGTATTATAACGCATGTAAAATGGTAAAAACTTTATTAAACAAAACATTATAGTAAACTTTTTATAATTGGTTAAAGTACAGTGTTATTATAATTCGTATTAAAATGTGAAATGCTACTAAAGTAATGAAAAACATTTCCAAAAATGCCTTTATCATTTCTTTATGTCGTCTTCTTTTTAATTAAGCTCTTCTCCGTCATCTTCTACCAAGTTAACATCCATTTCCTCTTCATCCTCAGATGTAGCTATGTTCCCTCTGTCTGTTATTTCCTTAAACATGTCTTTGTAGAATGTAAGCTTAGGGTTGTCTTCCCACTTTTCATCAAAATGTAGAATCAAAAGTCGTTTAACATCATTGATTTTGGTTTCCTTAACAGGATTACCACCCTTTACCTTTCCAATTGGAGCTCTTTTTATTGACATTCCTCTTTTGCATAGGGATTTCAGTTTGCCCGTCTCAAAATTTTAAGAATGGTTCTCCGTTCCTTTTCAAAATATATTTTCTGTATTTCTGGAACTTGAAATGCCACCTAGCTGGTTTCTTTAATATTTCTAGCGAAGCCGCTTTCCAGTTCCTGATTTCACAGTCCTTTCCTAAATGCACAACTCTACTGAAATCTTATATGATATCCAGATACTTTGCAGGATTTTCAATCACACTAAGTGTTTTAATTGCCTTTCAAGATTGCCGAACATACGAACAGGAGGGATAATTGAGTGCCCCACGATTGGATAACACAAGACAATGATTTTAACATGGGGAAGAGCTTCAGTAGGAGAGCATGAACAAGACTGTGGTGTTTTTGTTTTGACCACCACAGCTGTCAAAGAATAAACTTACTGTGGTAATCCATTCCCAGTCTGCATTAATCAGTGCAAAAGTGATGCAATTTGCACAGATCCTTTTGGGAACTCGTGTTCTGCCCAAACATATGCAGTAGTACTGTCTTTAGTTTGAGTACTATTAGAACTTCCTTGACACACTGTGTAAAATTATACAAATTTAGTTGGTGCCTGTAGTATTCCTCTTGGTCGGGTACTTTTGGTAAAACCGAATTTTTCATGCAATCATAACTAAAGATTATTTCATCATCTTTCTTTTCTTTAAGCTTCTCTAAAATGTATCGGCTTTTTTTTGTGGGCCAAAAGTTCAGACTTTTAACTTGTTTTATGTCCATTGCTTTGTAGACTAGGATATTTCTCTAAATATATTTCTAGGATATATCTAGGATATAACTAGGATATATCTCTAAAATTTTTGTTTTAAATATTACTATTTAAAAAATTTATCTACGGTAATCATCGTCATTGTTAAATCTTAAGACCTTGAAATGTGAATTGACCTATCTCAAGTTTAATCCATGTCTCTCTCTCTCTCTCTCTCTCTCTCTCTCTCTCTCTCTCTCTCTCTCTCTCTCTCTCTCTCTCTCTCTCTCTCTCTCTCTCTCTCTCTCTCCCCCTGTGTAATGCGTGCGTGCGTGTGCGTGTGTGTGTGTGTGTGTGTGTGTGTGTGTGTGTGTGTGTGTGTGTGTGTGTGTGTGTGTGTGTGTGTGTGTGTGTGTGTGTGTGTGTGTGTGTGTGTGTGTGTGTGTGTGTGTGTGTGTGTGTGTGTGTGTTCAATGGAGTAGATGGTAAATATTTGTATTTTAAGCTTTGGTGGCTAATCTGTGTTTTACATCAAATAATTTGTTTACGTTGTTAATATGTAACAAAACCCCTTACTTCACACTTGCTACCGCCATTATCTTACACCGGGGTCGTAATGATGAAAATAGACCCGAAATAGTAAGTATAATTGATCAAAACTTCAGTCATTTCAGTAGAATAACATTCAATTTAAAATATTTTCATAAATAACGGACCTATTGAACTTAATGACAAATTTGGCTGTATAATTTAAGCCGCTAGCTGTTGATTGCATTGTTTTATTTAATTTTTTTCGAGGTAATTTCAAGCCAATAACAAAATATAAAACCGGGTCATTTTTAAACAACTATGATCCCTCATATATTAAAATAATAACTAACCGAGTTTGAAAATGATCACATTTTACATTATATTTATCAAAGCCCAATCTACCATGTTCTTACAAATCACCCAGTACTCCAAAAAAAAAAAAAAAAAAAAAAAAAACAGAACTCTAATATCGGTCAGGTCGAGTAAATAAAATAACTAAAGACAATCACGATACAGAATAAACTCTGTCCATTAAAATGTCGCTTAATCATTTTGTCATATTTAGGTCTCCTCGACTTAGTTTAGTTTATACCGTCTTTGCGCCAGGCTATGTGGGTTCCGACTTACAGACATATGTCAATGTCCTACTGTTCATATATAATTATTTTACTTAATTTTAGTTTCACTTTATACTAAAATAAATATAAATTGCTTGTAAAATTTTACGTTTCAGGAGGCTTGGCTGTTTTGGTAAAAACTCTAGTGAACCTATTACAAATGAAATACTTTCAGCTATTGAACGTTATTTCATTCTTCTAGATGCAGCCGTCTCCATCCTATGGTTAATTCACCAGTTATCTGTGTATTAAGATAATATTAATACATAGCGATGTAAGTTAAGATAAAATTAATAAGATACAAATATACAAGAATCTTTTTGTTTAAAGTTTGTCCTTAAAAAAACTTTTATTTTGTTTTTTATTTATTTGTTTATTTGTTTTTTTACAAAGTCTATAAATATAGAATGTTTTGAAAAAACAAGACCCCTCGTGTCTTAAGCCATACAATTTGAAAGCTGGCAAGTAAAACTATTTTACCAGAATGAACTCAAATAATAACCTTTAGAAACATGAAATGACGAAAATGTGTTATACTTTAATAACGAGTGTTACTGTATGGTTTATAAGCAAGGACTTGGTACGATACCACATTTTTGCTTAGATTCTAGTCGTGAAGCTATTAGAGAACTGTTTGGAAACACGCTTATTAATAAACTAAACTAATAGTAAAAAGCATGTCCGGACATTTAACTGCTAAGAAAATCATGGCCAGATATTTAAAATTACTTCATTAATGTTACTTGGATTTTAGAATTAAAAATAACAGATAATTTAGTACATCCGTCCTCTCTCTCCTATAATTTTCCGAACTTATGACATAGGATGGGTAGACCAAGGTCCTGGGGTCGAAGCAAAGGATTATCATGATATCCTGACGCTGTAAGGCAACTCTTTTACATAAGAAGTAATGATATTGAAAGGGATCGAAGTTATAAACAATTTTTATTAATAGCCATTTTACGTATTCTTTTTCGAATTATTATAAAAATTATGAGTTATACAGTCTAAGCTTTCTTAGTTTGATCGTATCACATTAAAGAATATAATAAAACACCTTTGGTGTCTACCTAAAACGCACCAAAAAATAATATGACCATAAACAAATCATTAATAATAACAGAAATTGATGTAAGGTTTAACAACAAACATACAATACATACAGGGTAATTCGCATAAGGCTCCCAGCATTTCCTCAGCTGATTCCACTAGCAAAAATAATGGAAAAAGTTCATATAATAAACGTAGGTTGGGAAATGCTTTTTTTTTTAAATTATACCTGATTTTGTTTTTTTTTACAAAATATCTAATATTTTTTAAAGTAAAAAGATATTGATGTAAACTTTGTATACATATTTGTTGCGTAACCTTTTATCACTGTAATATAATCCAGAACATTTGTTTCGAACATTTTCGAAATGGCGGCCGTTTAAAATTTTTAATGTTAAATATCTCAATAATAATATAAAATTTTTATTATTTTGTAAACAAAAATAATTTTAAAAATGGAGAGTAACTCGAAAACAAAGGCATTTCTGGACCTATGTTTTATGAACTTTTTTCATTATTTTACTAATGGAATCATCCATAAGTGCTGATTAGTATACTGGAAACCTTATGTGAATCATCCTGTATAATAACAATATAATAATGTTAGGCATAATAATATGACTGTGATTTTTATTGTTGTCCAATTTTATTCAACTAAGTACAAAACATGTGGTAAAAACGTAAATAATTTTAAAAATTTGTTCTTTTATGTTATGAAATCTCTCGTTCAGTACATAAGTCTTCTTCTTGCCAGTTTATCCAATGTACTCAATATGAAGAAGGAATTAACCTACACTGTGAAAAATAATGAAAATATTAACATACAAAGGAATAATACATATTTATTATTTACGTGGTTGTTCAATTGAAATAGATATATTTGTGTTACCCTAGTGATTAATGGTATTCTTGTAGAAATTAATTTCATATAAATAAACAAAGTAAAGTACCCACAAAAAGTTTTTAAAATTATTTTAATGGATTTTTACGACAAACCTAACGTTGTTATAATAAATAATATGCATAAATATAACCACTTATTCTATAAAACAAACTATATTATCCGCTTAGTATGGATGATTAATATGTGACACCATCTCTTAAAATATATTTATGATATTGCAAAATGTCTTTAGATACTTACTTGATGCAAGCGCAATGTCCATTATAGCATACTTTAATACATTTTTTCAACACGTCTGTGCTGATCTCTTCAGCAGGAGTAGGACCCAAGACAGAAGCATCAGACGACTTTAATGCGGGATGCAATAAATCCTTCCCCGAATCAACACTTTTCAAGACTTCATCTGTAACAAAATTTAAAATAAATTATGTATTTTGTCTGTAAATAAAAATCCCCCTTTTCCGTTTCATATGCATGTGCAGATTTATAATTCAAGTAAAATTCAGTTTTATATCACTTCATTAGTTTTGAAAATAAAAATTTTATTTACAGGAAAGAATTATTTTAACTTTATAATAACCATTTCGATATTAGTTTCATTGAAAACTCAATAGACTAATTTAAATAAATGCAACAACAACAACGAACTCCCAAAACAGCCAATTTAGAATTATACAACAGAGAGTGAAAATGTACCAGAGAAGTTAACTGAGAAGGACGAATATCTAAAAATCTATACAAAGCGAATTTTGTCAAAAGTTTGAGAAATGTAATCGCTTAGAGTAATCCAAACCATGCGCCAATCCAAAAATACAATTCGCAAGCTATTTTATAAAGTGCCGAAATGAACCAGATGACAAACCAAGGCATATGTGTGTTGGTCATAAATTTTACTCTACTTTAATCGAAATAGATTTTACCGATTTTCTTATTCAAGCATTCATAGTTCATTTCATTTTTGTCCTATAAATTCTAAACCGACTTTTTGAACAGATATAATATGTTTGTTTTTAAATGTCTTTAAAGAAAGGCTGAAAAAAATCGAATAAAATGTTATCCAAATTGTTACAATTGAATTTTTTTAATGTTATCTAGCAGAAAATGGTGAGTTTTAAATGAAATAAAAACTGAAATATATATAATAGGTAATATATATATATATATATATATATATATATATATATATATATATTTAAATATATATATATATATAGGTAAGACTAATATGTAGGTACCTAAGTAATGAATTTGTTCGAAATCTATTCCTCAACTTGAGCTACATACTACTCCATGGATGACAGCCAGACAATTGGTATAAAGATATAAAAACAATCGTTTGGGGTCAAAACTAATTATTTACACTAATAAATAAATCAATATTGACTGCTTAACATTTCTCATACATTTCTATATAATGTTTAATTTATAATAATGTTTACTATATATAATATTATTTATATATTACACAATAAGTTTGTATATATATTTGTGTATCTCTTAAACAAAGTTATATATTTTTAGTACACTATATCAGTCTAGAAAAAAAATAATGAAGTTTTATTTTTTTAGACATAAAATCAACTATATTTGAATACATTCAAAGATTTAAACACAAAATGATACATATATTTTAATCGATGTACTTTTTTAATTAAATGTTTTCTTACCAGAGTATACAGCTACAACGAAGGATAAAAATAGTAGAGCAACTATGTACTTCATGATGGTGGTTTTGGTTATGCTATCAACAACGGATGTGCGGTTATTTATAAAGAATCTGTGTTTTATCACTAGCTAGAACTCATTAGGATAATATGTAAGTTAATCTAGTTTTACAAAATGCCTTCCAGTATTAGTTAAATAAAAACAAATTAGCATGTTAAAAGTGGACAATTTGTCGTAACATACAAATATTATAGGTAAATGTGGAGTTTTTTATGTTTTATTTAAGGTATTGTGATATATTTATGATTCTGAAATGACGGCTAAAAACTCATTTCAGAAGTTTGTTTTATGATACCGGTAGTGTATTTGTTTTCGAAATGAATATGTTATCTTCATGTAAAAATGGTTCCTATTATGCCAGAAGTGAACAAAACCAAAACTGGAAAAAACATTTTGTTTTACACCATTAGTAGGCCTACATAATGAAAAAATCTGTTATTTTTATTTTAATAACCGCTATTACTATTGACAAAGTAATACAGCAATTATTATCTGGAAAAAATAATAATAAAAATAAACTTGAATAAGTTTGAAATTAGCTGGGATATGCTGTTTGTTATAAATGTTTAAATATTTAATTTGTAAAACACTGTAAAAGTATTTTTGAACCTTGCTATTTTGAAATAAAGAATATAAAAACAAACTTTTGTCAGAAGTTCCAAGCACTGAAACCAGTACACTTTCACTTGTTCAGACAGCCAATTTGAAAAAGGTAGACATAGGAAAAAATATTCATGAAAAAATGTTTCTCTCATTAAGATCTTTAAAATGCAATACTGCTTGATATATGTTTGGATTTAGAATTTAAAGACATCAAATTAGTGATGTTAATTTGGAAACACCCCGTATGTATCAATGGTGAAAATAGAGATAAAGTAATACTTTTTAAATCACTTATTCTAAAAATTATTAAAACAGAACGCTTTTAATTGACAGCAGTAAACATCAATTCAGTCAAGATCAGACGCTCATAATGAAAGTTAAGACACCTGTGGCTGTACCGACTGAGGCCGACTGTCAATGATTAACAACATGCTAACTTTGGTCAACTATTTTTAAATAAATATGTACGGCTGTTAAAGAAACATAAAAAGGTAAATAGACATAAGCACGATAAGGTAGATTTTTTACTTGCCTTTCCAGATCATAAATGGGTACTCTTTCATTTTGACAGTAACAAGACTTTGAATGATTTTGGGTTTCCATTGCATTAGATGATTGACAACACGTTTATTAATTACTAAAGGATTATTATATCCTATTGTAGCATTATTAATAGGATAATTAATTATTGTTTGTGAGGCTATGAATTTTGTGGGATTTTCACTATTTTAAAACTTTCCATCTTTCAACTCGTTCACAAATATTACGCAAAATAGCTTTTATTTGCATAAAACTTTTTATTATAACAATTTATATATTGTTCATACAATACTGTGATACAATTTCAGGCTTTCAAAGTAAAAGAACAACTTCATGGTGCTTCTGTTTTGTTCATTTCCTTGTTTGTCTTGTTTGTTAATCCTACCGCATTTGGTGGTACAAATCATATAGGCATAATGGCCAATACATTATTTACTTCAGTTTATTCCAGTATTCAGGTAAAAAGTGCAGTAATAAATTTGTACAAAATTTAGTGGTTTTAGAGAAAATAGTTAATCAGGTCAAATACTAATTTCGCAGAAACATATAATACTTGATTAAATCCAACTGTGTATGATATTTGCTTCTGAATGTTATATGAAGTTACTTACAACAAATTATGTCATATTTGTTTTTTATAAGTCTGCTATTTTGTAAGCTAATTGAAATAAATATAATACAAACCTAGTTGTAAAGACTAAAATTGTCTTTAGCAAACAAACTGTGATTTATTAACCTTATTTTAAAAACTATTTGTACATGATCTTGTTAATCGGTTTAACTACTTCATAAAGTCTGTCAATTGAATGTTAAACGTTGAGGAAACAGATTTGTTTCCGATTGGATAAATATTTCTATAAAAGACGTAGGTCTCATAACGAGGTGAATATATAAGAAAAATGTATATAAAGATTCCCACACGTATTTTATTTTCTACCAAACCAAGTGATGATGCCAAGTTATGATAACCAAGTTATGAGTATTGATAACTAAACTAAAGAATAGAGTGAAGAAAAGAAGCCTCGAAATGTGAGTTGAGAGAACTAAATTCATATTGGTAACAAACAGATCATCCATCGCTTACCCAAACATCAAGTTAGGTGGCAGCACCATTGTATGGAGAACCTACTTGTAAAGCAGCACCTACTTTGAATTGGAGCTGAACCATAATCTAAATTTTGGTCTTCATGTAACTAGATGAGCCGGACAAGGCGATTTCTACTGACCCCAACCTCTCCAGACTGTTGCCAAATAGATTATAGTTATTGATTATTTGTTGGCATTTGAAAGACAGAATGTGTAAAATTAAAAGAGATCACACAACTTCAGGATAAAAACAGTTATACAGCATTAAGATATTGGATTGAAAAAGATACCAAAAACACTTTGCTTTCCAAATGACAAAAGAGATAAGATCATGAACCAACAGAAAGGTAAACTCATTGCTTAATACCTCATTTAATGAATTGGATAGAGGGAGCATGCGGTGAATTAAGTTATTACTTCACCCAAGGACTAACAGACCTAACATGACGCTAAGTGTGGGTATTCATACATGATTTTAAGAACAATCTTTGCCAAAGTCCATAATAGGGAAGAGGAAAAATAACATAATTACATCACTAGGAGTAGCAATTACACCAGAGAATATCATTAAATAAATGTGAGACAGGAGGGAACAGAAAGCCTTATATATTGTATGAAATTAAACGGTATCCGTGTGTAATATAACTCGAGGTGTCACTGATGCTTGAGTATAACCTGGAACAGGGGTCTCCAACTTTATTTACCTAAGGACCAAATTGTAAATTATTGGAGTCCAGGTGGGCCAACAACATACCCGGGGAGGGTGGTCCGATTTATGAAATGTTTTATGCACAATGGTTTTGAAGCTATTTGAGGAGAGGCTAGTTTTCTGAGTTGTTTCTTTATCTTTTATTCTTGTTAGCTAACTTAAATTATTTGTTTAGGTTCGTTATGCTAAAGTTCTGAACAAACTATATGAAATTTGTTTGACTGATTCCCTTGTGTTTTTAAGAATCCAGGTTTTAAGTTTGTCTAAAAATATCTTTACCGTCAAATCCTACATTTTTTTAAAATTTAAAAAAAAAAAAAAAAAAAAAAAAAAAAAAAAAAAACTAAAAGTTTGGTAACTCCGTAAAAATTACAAAATAATTTAAAAGAAACTTTATTTATTAAACATAATAAAAATGCAAAATGATACAAAAGCGAAACATTCTTATTTATAAAATTTATTAACTTAACATAATAATGTTTTAAGTTTAACTTAATAATTTACGAATGGAAAATTGTACGCCTCCAATAACATATAAATTTTAAAACAAGAAAAACAACGACGTATTAGTGGCCAGATTGAAACTGTTTACCACTTAAAATTGAATCCCATTTGGAGTCAAATTTGAAGTTTCAAAGATTTAAATTGATTTTGAAGGTTCATCAGACAAATAAAATTGTATTTAGATTTTGAATACTTCTTTTTGGGAAAAAAATCTGCTTACAAATATAGGTAAAGCCAAAAAAAAAACATGTTCGACAATCGTTTAAGGTTTTTGAAGTTTTTTCTGGAAAAGAACTGTAAAGGGAGGTAAAAACCTTTTTTGTAGCATTTCTGGAAATCCACTTTGAGGAGATATTAGCCCGATGACTTGAAGTTGAATTCCTGAAGGTAGATTGTAAATTTTACATTATTTAAAAGGATTTTGAAACAATTGAATTTCTTTTGATGCAAGGTCAAAATCTTCAAAGCGATTCCCAAATTCTTGTTGTAGCTTAGAGATAATTCCTAATACGAAATCTTTGGGAAAAGTAGCACTGCGTTGTGCAGAAAATTTCTTTCAAGTTTCAAAGTGATCAAAGTTAATAGCTCCTAAATGCTCCTTGAAAAGAATAAGATATTTCCTAAAAGCTTTGACGTGTCAGTATAGGTAACAAACAAAAGATTTTCACCTTGCAATTTCAAGTTCATAAAGTTGATATGTGTGGTGTGATCAACAATAAAAGCCAATTTCCATACAAACAAACTGTTCAACAGTTGAGGTACATGACGACGCTGTTGAGCCATAAAAATGTCGATTATTTCCCGAAGTTCAAAAAACCGCTGTAATACTTTGCCTCTGCTCAACCTTCACAGTAGTAAGAATATCTGCACTTTCAACTTCAGCGAGAAAGTTTTTGAATTAGGAATGTTGTAAGGAACTTTAACGAATGGACTTTACTGTTTTGACAGCTACATTCATTACTTCAACAACGTTCCAACGTCCATGTGTTTTCCACATAAAGTCTGTTGATGAATAATGGAATGGATAATCATGAGTGTCACACTTCCAGCTTTTTACAAAGTTATAAAAAACTCCGGATTTTGCACCGGAGATGTTTTTACCACCGTCTGTAGTTACACTTTTAACGTTTAAAGTCATGCCCATGTTTTGATTTACTTCGCGAAAATTTCATCCCAATCACATTACTCTCCATGAAGTGAACATCAGCCAACTCCTCTGTGATTTTAAATTCACTGTTCACGACCCCTACAAACAAAATAACTTGAGCCAAATCTGTAACAACTGTAGATTTATCGAGAGCTATTGAAAACCACCCGAAATCTTTGCAAGCATTTTTCAGTTAATGTACAAAATTATTTCACATATCTTCCGTTCGACGTGCCACTGTGTTCGTCAATATACTAATAGCATTAAATAATGGCGCTAAAATTAATCTTTAATTGCTGACTCATTAGTACTAATTTAAGTGTGTAAATTTATTATCATTGAAGGTTGATCTTTTTTACTGAAGCAAAACTGAAGACAATCCAAACAAAACATCGTTGTATGAATGTACGTATAATATTTGCAGTGGAGACATCAATTCACTTCCCCTCGCCACCTGCATTCCTAGAGTAAATTTGATATTTCGAGACCATACATTTTAATAAATTGAATCAATTGTTATGTTGGTCAACTTTCGTCGATCAATTATTTACAAGATACAGGCCTAAAACTTATTTTTTATATTTCTGGAGACTATTATGGAATTTTTTAAAATATAACTTTCACATGTTTTTTAAGGCTTAAGTTTAGATTTTGAAATCGGTTGGTATATACTTGGTAAAAAAATTTTCTTAACTGACATAGGTACAAAATATTAAAACCTGACAAAGAAACAAATCTAATTTGTCAGTTATGTATACTATATCACATGCCAAACAATGTTTGGGTCTCTAAGCGAGCGAAGCTAGTTTTTCATAAATACGATATTTTTGAGACTGCATGTTTAAACTTCTAATTCGTAAAGTGCAAAGTAAATCTTCAATGAAACACATATAAGTAATAGGCCAAAGTGTTCACATAAACTAGAACACCAACGTGAGTTCTAACGAACGCTCTCCAGTTATGATTCAGTCCCAGTACATTTTTCAGGGCCTATTCAGTCGTATTTGAGTGCGTCAGCATCTGACAATGGTACTTTAAAATTCACCACCTACACTTGATATTTGTTGCAGATGGCGCACAAATTATAATTGTAAGTGTATCAAAGCATAACTGAAATGAATGGAAGGAACACAATCCTACTTAATTTTATATCTTTTGATAAAAACGGTATCCTTATATTTAACGTTTTAAACCTTGGAAAAAAATAGAAATTTTTTTCTTTAAGAATATCTTTGTCTCAGAGGTAATTACTTAAATTGTTATTATATGAATCCTCTTCTATCCCATTATATTATTTGTCACTATATTAAAAACTAAAATTTTGAAGAAAAAGGTAAATAAAATGCTCATAGTTAGACACTACTTGCTAACTTTAAAAGTTACAGCACAAATGTAAATCTTAACGTAGTCTACACACTATGTACTAAAAAAAGAAATATAATACTTTTATTCAATTTTCCCCCACTATTGCGATTTATATAATAATACAGTATTACAGAGTTACAAAAAACTCTTTTATACTTAGCTTTATTAGCTGTAAATTTTATTTAGCTTTGGGTTGAAAATAGGGGTTTTTTCTTAAATCAAAAGAAACCTAATCCCAAACTGATGTCCCTTACAACTAGTAAAAATATCGTACCATTGTATTTCCTATTTTAATCTATATTATTACAATTAAAGTTAATAATTATAATAAAATAATACTATAATGTATTATAACGATCTCAAACGATCACAATGGATAAATAATTAATTAGGCCTAATATCAAATATTAAAATAATAATAATCAATCAAAAGTTAACATTAATAAATAATTGTGTAAATGTGTAAATTGAAACAAAACACATGTGGACAAGCAACATTACCAAAAGAGCAGCTGCAAGGTTAAGTTTCGAAAATAACTGTACAAATTGACAAACGTGACAAGGACAAGGGAAAGAAGACATTCTGTTTTACTTAAGAGAAGAAAGTTCGCCGACACAAATAAAAATTTAGTAGAAAACATAACGGAGTTTTGCTATTCAACGCAGCTGCGTGTTGTAAAAAATGGGAACCAAGAAAAAATGAGAAAGCGAATTCCTAACGGTATCTCCGAGGGTGAAGCCAGCACGTGTAAGAAAAAACCAACGATTTTTAGAAAGTTAGAGGTCCAATCAGGAGAGGCCTGAGTTTTAAAAAATGAGATTTTAACCAATAAGCGAAGAGGACGCTACACTTGAATTTCGGGAGAGGTGAAATCGAACAGTAAGGAGAGTCAGTCTAGAACTGGGGTTAAGAGCGTGTAGGTCTTGACTTACAGCTAGGAATCAGAGTAGGAGGTGTTAAGTGTTAAGAATTAACCTGAGGGTTTAATTCTAAGTCATTGGTTAATTTAAAAGGCAGAGCCGCAACAAAATTTAGTAATTTATCTTGAAGTTTGTTAGAATCATAAATTAAATAGAGTCAAAGAGTTTAAATTTCATAAAAGAAGAGGAGAGATCATCGCGTCGAAGTCCATAGTAGTCGAGAACGAGTAAGGAGACTAGACAGAGTTAGCGGAGTATCACCAGAGATTCACCACCAGTCAATGAACCAGTGTTAGCAGCATCCGACCTCCCAGGCTAAGGATACGTTGTGTTGTTGTGTATCGTTAGTGATTTGTGTTGTGTAAAAGTGCCAAAATTATAGCGGACGAGGAGAATTGTTGATAAGTACAAAATTTCATAATAAATAATCATTAGAGTTAGTATTTCACTTTAATTGAGTCATTAAAAGTTCCCATGCCCGAGATAAGAGTCAAGTTTTTTTTGTATAATTAATTTAAAAGTAAAGTAATTGAGCTAGCCGGCAAAATAAAGTAAATTTGGAAATATCAGTTAATTAAAGAAATTTGTCTTGTTTTTTGTTATAAAATTGATAAAGTTAATGAGAACAATTTGGACAAGATCTGTTGAACATTTTGTAGAGTTTTGATATTTTATGTAAATTGAATAATAAATTGTAGATTTTAAATTTGTAATCAATAATATTGTGTATTAGAGTAAATTAGTTTTTAAAGAATGCAAGTGTGAGAGAATGAAGTAGCCTTAAGATATTTCAATGAATAGATAAATTGAATTGATACTGTTGTTATAAATAATTGTTTTTTGCTAATAAATCCTGAAGTTAGTTAAAGGATAAAAACTT
Organism: Aphrophora alni; assembly: GCA_963513935.1. Classification (NCBI taxonomy): domain Eukaryota; kingdom Metazoa; phylum Arthropoda; class Insecta; order Hemiptera; family Aphrophoridae; genus Aphrophora; species Aphrophora alni. Next base: position 79,647,805 of record OY740767.1, on the reverse strand, counting down.
GTTTTGTTGAATTAATTTACTTAGACCATCATAATAGTTTTTCAAAAGTTTTCAAGAGAATTAAAATAAATTAAATTAAAATTAGATTAATAAAAAAATATATATATAACAAATTTCCATTGTTATAGTATGTATTTGTAAAACTTTATTTGCTAAGTTACCTCTAATTAATATGACAATAATTTTATTTGAAGGTAAAATTACAAACGCCTTCTCATCTGGCATATGCATTTCGCAGCATAGACGTGTGTGGCTTGTGTTTATGTTTTACGTGCGTAACTGTTATGTCTCGGGTTCAGAAAGATATAACCAAGATCGCTAGATGTATTAACTTTTATCTATATTCATATATATATAATACTAATCACCTTATAGACCTATTCGACTATCACTATATATATAAACGGCTTTGTCCTGACTGATTGAATGAATGACTGACTGACAGAGAATCAACGTAGAGCAAAAACCAACAAGATATTGATACCAAAATTTAAAGGCATAATTGCATGAGGTCATAGACGCTCACTAAGAAAGGATTTTGCGAAATTTTAATTTTAAAGGGTATTAAATACAAAAAGAAAAACGAATTTTATTAAGCAACTAGGCTGATTATAAAGTTTATTCTCTTAGAATAGGTCAATTTGTTTCTCGATTCTAAACCAAATTTATAATATACTATGTTTTGTTTACATTAGGTACAGATCTAAACATGCACGCATGCAGGTATTCTTTGTATACCTGCATGCGTGCATGTTTAGATGCGTAGATGGGAAATACCACTCAGTACTCCAAATCAGTACTTTTTTTATTAAAACATGCGATTTAAAAAACGTATAGATCACAACTTGAATGATTCGTGGGCAAAGCCGCGACTGGAGATGCTAGTATATATATATATATATATATAAGATTTGAATACAGAACACTACCATTTTAAAATGCTCATCCATCTAACAGTGAATTCAATAAGCATTTAATATACGCATTAGGCCTGTTCACCCTTCTAATTTCATGAACTCCTTTCCTAATATTTCTGCCACAACATGACTCTAGACTTCCTCCAACTACTATTTTGATTCAGAGTCCCTTGGCGACGTTTAAAACCTTCAGCGTCACAACGACCTCTCATATCAATTTTCTACTGCTGGAAACTTATAATATTATACTTGTCTTGCATGACGTGTTGCCAAGCCATTCAGTTTCTCAATATTTTACAGTCTGTAGCAATGATTGTTTTGTGTTCTGAATTGAAGTGACTTGGAGTATTCCCACCATCTATTATACTTTAATAATATTATTTTATTTTAAGCCCTTACTGTTAATTCCTAACATAACATAACCTAACCTAACTTTATTAAATTACTCATATTTTCCATTAAAGAATTGATACGGCTCTAAAAAAGGATCCTTGCTACTTTCTTCATCTAGTCTTGGGGTAAATTCCATTGTTTTATCTGTTCTAAATGTTCTCTTTTGACCAACTGTGTTTCTCTTTCGATCATGACGCAGAGTATTCGACGTCTAGGGAAATCGATTTTAAGCTTTTTTCTTCTTATTTTGTAAGACTACAATGACCGCGAGCTCTTTCCTCTTTTAACCACAAAAAAGCAATCTTTTAGGATTGATTGTTTCATTTTTACCTACTGTAGCTGAAATAAGAAGTATGTGGTAAGTTTGATAATCACAAAAATATTGGACTTCCTTTTTTTTCTAATATTCACGTTTCATGACCTCAAACCGTCCACCCTTTATCGTTGTCGTTGTCATCAGTACCTAATAATGGCTTTCAAAATGCATATAGAAAGAATTTTGTATAGGGACTACAGTGTGGTCATATAGAAACCTACTCAAAATCAGAAAAATCGCAAAAATGTGAAAATGGCAGCCACTTTAAAGAATGTGTTCATACATCATGTATTATTCGACTTATAATACACTAAATTAGATGAAAAATTCAGATTTTAATTCTGATGGTAATGGCACCAATCCCACCTCTCTACGTTGACAAATACTAAAATTGTTGTTAAAACCATTAATTAGGAAGACTGACCCCACGAGAAAATTTGATATTCATATAGTTAGCAGAACCGGTAGGGCCGAGTTACTGACACATATACGACAACCGTCATGAACGTAATGATTAAGCAAATACGAGGTTCAGGATACCTGTATAAAAACTGTTTTAAACAAACTTCCCTACTGTATTTAACCCTTGTATTTCCTACATGGGCCACAAGAAAACCACTGTTGGGCTTTACATTGTATGATGGGGCTTGGTACTATGATGGCCCATCAACATGCGTTAAGGATGGATTTATTGGTTATTAATTGTACAGTATACAAACCTGGCTTAAATATGCTCAAGATTTGTTTACATTAGTCTAACCAACGTAATGACTTATGTAGTTTCTTAATCCGCTCATACTTCATAGCGCTATGAGTAAACACTAAACTCAATAAACGATCTTTAACTTTGCAGCAACTTTCTTATTCTCAAACCCAAAACTTAAATAAACAACAATTAATGGTCACTGTATACAAATATACAAATCCAAAAGTTATCGCTAAAAAATAAATAAATACATAAAACTATGAATACTTCTTTAAAAATACCAATGCAGTATATCACAAACAAATCCAACTGTTTTAATCAAATTTTGATAAATGTGTACACTAGAGACTAAAAATGTGCCAACCTACAAAACAAAATACACTTAGTGAGTAATTTAAAAATACCCTAACAAACCCAACTGAGTCGGTATTTTACAATTTTTTACTCGATAATTGTAATCTTTATTGCTATCAGGGTTTGCCACATTTATATATAAATATTAATGTATTCATGTTATGAAGGCCAGGATTCCAGTCTTTTTGCCTTTCGACTACGAACTTATTGTCACCCTTATTCACAGGTCATTTCTTTTCAGTCCAATCTCAGGTTTATGAAAAACCGTGAAATATTTTTAATAATAACTGTTTTTCATTACACAGAGTCCTAAGGACACAATTCGTTTCCTGATCAAAGCTGGACAATAACATTAATGGGACATGAACTGATTTGGACATTATTGTGAACAATAAAAATTCATATTTAAACTATATTTGTCATAACTCATTGTGCTAATTTTATGATTATATAAATATAAAAGAATGTTTTAGTTATTTAAAGTAAACAGTGTACACAAGCTTTCTCACATACAAAATTGAAATCTAAGATAACAATGAATATAGTTTCTTACTACAATAGAAATGTCAGTTCGGGAATCGTTTAAAACATTAAAGTCATAAATGATGGATGACGTTTTATTAAGTGAAATATCTTAAATTTGGCTTAAATGATATCCATAAATTTTTGTGAATAATATAGGTGTATAATTCATTGCAATGTGGCAAGTTGAATGTAAAACATAGTTTTTAAACCAAAAAATTACAGCAGGTAGATGACAACTAATAAAAGATATGACGAAGTTTTCCCATATACAAAAAATTGTTCAAAATCTGTTCAAGCGTTTAAGCTATAACAGACTGGCATACTACAGACAGAAAATATATAATCATTAAAACAAATTTTGATGTCAGTGGCCGTTAAAACCGATACATTAGTTCAAATCGAAATGTTTATATTGGCAAACTTTTAGATAATAATGGCTATTATAAAGTTTGTGTTTTTACAAATAAATAATAATATGGATGTTTATGAACCTTACTGACTTTAAGAATTTTTTTTCGAGGTTTCTCTTGATATAAAAACTTTGTTTATATTGGCAAACTTTTAGATAATAATGGCTATTATAAAGTTTGTGTTTTTACAAATAAATAATAATATGAATGTTTATGAACCTTCCTGACTTTTACAATTTTTTTTTCGAGGTTTCTCTTGATATAAAAACTTTGTGATATTAAAATAATCTTTAAAAAGAGATCATTTGAACCTTGACTATTTTAACTTTTTTTATTTTTATAAAAAATGTGTGTTCTATGTTTAAGTTAGACTAGTCATTGCACAAAATTGCAGGGAACTCGCATTGCCCACAACTGCATCGTCACATGACGCCACATTGAATGTCAAGGTTAAGGTCACCTCTGTACCATGATGTCATCAAATACCACACGGAAGCTTTTGTCGGGTTTAACCTTAAATACTGGGAAGAAAAGATGACAGACCACATCGCGTCTTGAGGTCGTTGTCGACTTAAGGTTAAACACCCATCTAATGAGACAAACACTTCATCAACTAATGTGAATATAATCAAATTAATCTGAGTAACTTGTATCCGTTCCCAACTGATAAGGATGGTTTAACCTTCTTAAATAGTTTAGGAATGGAAACATATTTTAACTTGAATATCATATCATAAGATTTATTTATAAACAGATTTAGTATAAAATAACACATTTAATACAACATTTGACACAAAAAACCGTATCTATAAAATAGGCATGCTGGAGGTTAGCGTTTATTCCACTTTCACTATGAAGGTTAACAGTATATGGTTTAATTGAAAGTATTTAAGAGCTTGCATAAAAATTGCAAAATAAACAAAATAAAACGTTTGTTTTTGAGTTTTTGCTTCCAACCGTAACAATAAAATATCTGAATGTGTACGTACGTCCGAATCTAGCACCTCACACATTCAGTGGTCATCTCAATTTTGTTTTGAACTAATAAACTCTTCTTTTTTTTTCAATATAGGTTAAAAATGTTCAAGTTGTTTTTTCCATTGAATTTTGTAAAAGATCAGAATAACGTAAAACAGAAACATGTTTTTAAAATGACACTATGCGTTTAAGTGGCAGATAGCACATATATAAGATTATGTAGACTCGAGTTAGTATGATGCGTCATGTATACAAAAAGATGAGGAGCGTTCGACACTAAAAATGAACTTTACCAGTTGTTCAAAGAAGCAAAATAATTGGGTATCCTAGTGACATTAAAGATAGTTCTGTGCCTTCAGAAACGCGTTATAGTGAGTACGGTCGTGAGTGTCTGGCTGGATCTACACCTTTTATCATATAGTCTTGGGTTAGACCATCACTTTCATCATTCCTGTTTGGTTTCTCTCGACCAACTCTCGTTCTCTTCCGACCCTGACGGTATTAGAATATTGAGGGCTAGGGGTATTTATTTTATGTTGTTTCCTTCCTTTTTTCTAGGCAATGTCACTATGTCACAATTTTTTTCACCTTTAAACACAAAGATAGTTCAGTAGCTGTTAACTACTGAGTACTTTACAGTGACAAATGTAATGGGATTTTTCAAAGGAAATTAGTTTTCCTTAAACATTTCATATTGGGGAAGTAGAAGAAACCTAACTCGAGAAAGTTAATTTTGTATTATCTTTGTTGATGAGTAATGAAAAAAAATGTGTTTTTTTTTACCCACCACTACTTTTTATTACAATTTCTTATATATATATATCCCTCCCCTTGCGTTTTTTTACGTACCCGCTTCTTACACCTTATCATATCTTATCCTTCCACACGACATATCTTATGGATGCTGGCCTCTTACTATTCAGTTTCTTTTTGTGTGAATAGCTTTAATTAAAATTAAATAATTCATTAAGATCCCATATATTATTTTATACTAGCGAATATAACTCATGTAAAATCTTTCCGGAACATAAAGTCTTATAAACCAAATAAAAACCTTTAAGTTTGTTTTAATCGAATTACGTAAAAATCGCATAGAACAAATGATATAATCTTTTATCTAGATGTTTTTAAAATGTGTGTATAAGTTATTGCAGGTTATAATATGTTTGATAAAATGTAAGAACATATATAAAATGTCTATTAATGTGGTCTCGAGTTTGTATGCTACTAGGTATACAACAAGTATAGGCGTGTTCAACACTAAAAGTGATGTATAAGTGGTTCGTGATGTTGACCAGTTGTTACAAAGAAGTGAGATAATTGAGTACACTCCTGACATTCAAGATAGTTCCGTGAGCTGTTAATAGTAATGGGTATTTTACAGTGATAGATGCTATGGGATTTCTTAAGGAAAATTAGTTTTCCTTACACATTTCAAATGAAATATAAGAAACCTAAGTCTATCGACTACATAAATCAATCAAAAAGTTAGAATGTCTTATATTTTATAATAAATAGTACACAAATATGTTTTTCTTTACATAACCTACCAACAATTTGTTTTACAATCGTTGAGTTCTGGTATTACATATTTGCATAATTTATCTGATATTGATATCCTTCTAATTAATTCAAATATGTTATTGATTCATACATTCAATTCCATAAATAATGAAGGCTTATTATAGGTAAGTAATCCTTCTTTAAAATTTAAGTTTTCTTTCTTTCCTAGATTACCACAGTATTGTATCAGTACAGCTATAGTGTTGATTTTACCCATCTCTGTACGTCATTAAGGTTCTTACCAGCACACAATCCACGTGCCACCAGCAACACTAACAACTTAAATCTGTTGTGGCCAATTTACTGTCTAAAATTACTAGAAAGGTCATCTCAGGTCCAAATTTACAAAGATATCTACAACTCTATCATTCCACTAGTGACGTATAAATCACACCCAATCAGATATGCCTACTGATGTCAATGCAACCAGCCGAGTACATTCAATCACCGTAAATCATTAACATACTGTATCGTTATTTCTCTCTTCGTAATACAAATTAAACTCAATAAGTGAATATAAAATATGTATCAGTTATATTTCAGTATAGTTGAACAATAATAATTAATCAAATTCCATGGAACAGAAAAGTTACTTTCCAGTTTGTTTGCAATTTTATAACACTAATCCATTATTCAGATTTATAAAACAGTACTGGTCGTATGCAGTTTAACAACAAGTACCAGATTTTTGGACATATTTTCCTCAACTAGCATTCCCTGCTGTGTAAAGTGGACTGGCATTATACTTAAGGAAACTGATCCAAAGTGTATTTACTGTGTGTCTGAAAAATGATGACCACTTTAATGTATAGAATGTTCAGTATGTGTAGACGAGTGCAGTTCGGACTAGTAAGCAGTCAAAGGTTACGCTGGTTCAAGCTAAACTGGCGGAGTTGCGTTATTTCGTATTCTACTTACGCCTCCATCTTCGTTGGCTTAAAACTTTAATCAATACAAAAATCAAATAAGACCAAGAAAAATTACCTTTGGAATCAAATCGGTCGTACTCACCAATCTGCAAACCAACTCCAACTCCACCACTACCTTACCCCCTCACCAACACCATCTATCATTTCTGACATAGAATGTATGAATTTCATTGGTCTGACCTCTTGATCGGATCTGAAATACAAGCACCCGTAAAATCCGCAAGATAAAGTATTATGTAACTTTTTATTCACAAATCCAAACATCGGCACACTGAGTTGTCAAGCTTTTACTGTAACTGATATTCTTGACATTTTTGTACTTAAAAATTCCAATTAATTGTATCCACGAGCTCGACTTCACTGATGATCTCAGTTCAGATCACAATGTCAACATCCCCAAAATTGGTACAATCTCAAACCAACATAAATTCCCAATGAAGGAGAGTCTAAAAAAAATCAGTCCCTCATCTTTTACTTTATCGTTGTACACTAAAAAGATCTAAAGTGGTTCTACGACTCTTGACCAAGACCTCAAAATGGATGGTGCAACTCTAATCCAACGTTAAAATATAACTCACTTACATCAAAACCCCTACAGCATAGAAAATTAAAGTCGGTGATCTTGGTTCAACGTTTGGCAGTAAACTATCTTTCTCTAAGCACTTCAGGCAAATAACATCCAGAGAGAGAGGAGCTTTGTAGTGTGCTTTATCAGGTCATCGGTGACAAAAACCCTCTACGTCTAGACTGCGTTAACGTAATGTGCAAAACCTATATTAGCTCAATAATGATTTAATCTGTCCCAAATAGATACTTCTTTCAACATCAGGATAATTTTTTTACGCTCTTTCTAAGTGGTTACTTTCACATACTTAATTCATTCCCATGGTATATAAGAAACCATATCACAAGTCCTAAAAGTCTTCATATTCAAGTAGTTCGCTTTAAAACTGACTTGAACATTGTCATTGGGAGTAGAAAGCTCTAAATATGGGCATCTGACTGATCCCGCACAGCCACTAGAGTAAATATAGACCCTATGCTTAGTCTTTGACCTCCCAATGTGATAGTTGTGCAGTATGTTTATTGTTTTAGTTGTATGAATGTGTGCGAATAATTATTAGAGATTGTAAAGTAATCTGGAAAAATCAACTTGTCTTAATATTTATATATGTTTTATATAGATATATATATATATATATATATATATATATATATATATATATATATAATTTAAGTATACGTTATTTTTTGTTATTATTTTTTTTAACCATTTGTAATTTCTTGTGTTATGGCAGAGGACTGGATTGTCCAAACCTCGTCCAAAAAATTAATAAATCCCTTATTTATTCTATTCTTCTTTAAGACCTTGTTCTGATTTGATCATTATATTACCTTTTTAAAATTATTTTCAGATTAGTGTTTTGCTAAATAATCTACAGCGGACATTAGATATTGTCTAACATAAATTCAACTAAAACTATACATCAACATTTCTAGGGACTTATTAAACTTTAAAATTTGGAATCACTGATCCAAATTCTTTCATATATCTTCGTTTCGCTCCTTTTTCTGATTATTTACGTTAAGTATTAAATTGTTCATCTTTTATTGGTCAATCTATAGAACCTATCACAATGTACTCAAGATTCCCTTCATACATACTTAATATGCCTTATTATCATGTTTGCTTGATTTTACCATAATAATGTAGTTGAACAGCCAACGTCCTTTTAAAGTTCCGGTTTTACAAGAAACTTGCTCCATAGGACTTCAGAGTACCTCATTATTAGATGTCACTATACTTATAACATTCAACTCAAAGAGAGAGAGAGAGAGAGAGAGAGAGAGAGAGAGAGAGAGAGAGAGAGAGAGAGAGAGAGAGAGAGAGAGAGAGAGAGAGAGAGAGAGAGAGAGAGAGAGAGAGACAGAGAGACAGACAGACAGACAGACGGAGATTGGTAAAGTTACATCTAGTTTATTTAAACATAGAAATGTTATCAAATCTAATCATTTTACACGTCTTTAGACTATTCATTTCAGAATCTACTCCATCATGCTGATATTTCTTTTTTTTTGTTGCCAATCATTTTTACTTTCTCACATATCACTGTACACAGATTTATTTTCTCATTGTGGAAATATCCGTTCTGACCTTCCCTGAATCTAAAAAAGTGTTGTTGTTTTAGAATTATGTCTGTCTGTAATTTGTCTCTTGTTGTCTGTAAAGTGTTCAACAGGTCAAACTTGTGAACTAATTTTGATCAAATGTGGACGTATTTTTAATAAAGTCTTTTTTTTATTTTTTTTTATCGGTATTTTTAATTATCGGTTTAAAACCGAAACAAATATTTGTTCATGGAGTATCTATGAAAGGGTTAACTCACCACAGGCATTGTTAAGAGTTAGGTTGAATGTCAAGATTTACGACCCAAAACAATGTGCAAAATCTGAAGTAAAGTAAAATTCCTTTACGAATAATTCCCCCAAAAAACGAATTTCAAAAAATAGGTTTCCACGGAAGTAAACTTTTGGGTTAATAGTTCATTTTATTAATGAACTTACATTTAAGAGAAGAATATTTTAGTTCGATCCACTAATCTCGCCACACTTTGAACTAAAGAACCTTTACAGGTTAAGAGCTTCGAACCTTGTTGATGACGTTAAGTTTTGCAATATGATACCTACTACTCCGTCTTCATTACTCTAACAATTAATTATAAAGCAATGACATTAAGCAACAAAGCAGTAGTTATACAAAACTTCTCTTTACAAATTTTTTAATTTTCTTTTTAATTTTCAAATGTTGCATTTTTAATTGTGTAATATAACGTTGTAAATAAATAAATTAGCACATTTAGGTTTATTCAATAGTTAAAATTATTGCTAATTAAATGGAGTTTTAAAGTCTTCCACGCTATTTTTAAATCATACTGATTTAGAATTCCTTTTTTTTTTAAATAATTGTTATAAATACATAAATAATATGGAGATACAAAATTAAATGTTTAACAGGATCTACATCGTACACTTCCGTTTGATTGATGTATAGTTATAACCTTTGTACTAATGAAGTTAAAGATGTGACACGGAGACCATTATAGCAGACCTGTAATTTATATCAAAGTATCATTATAAAGGTTAATGTTGATTCCAACATTACAAAGCTGAACCAGTATGTCAAAATAAATTACGTTCACCTTTTTTAAAGCACACACAATAAGAGCCCGCAAACATTATTTGATAGGCTATAGGTTCAAAGTCTAATTTTTTAATTTAAAAACATACCAAACATTTTAAACACTTTTTTTTTAAATCAACAAATGTAAACTTTACAAACAAAATAATTAACCAATTCTAAGGTACTGAGTTTCAATCAAGTCGGAAGTACAGACAGTAGGTAAGAAAGCTCGTAGGCTAAGGTTTGTACCAGACCTGACCAGATACAACCAAACTGTTATTAAACTGACCCCATAGTGTTTTTTTATTATTATTATTATTATTATAGACTTTCAATAATTAATTGCTCAATATATTTGATTCTTTATACCTATTAATTTAATAATTTTAAAATCAGATGCCTCACAATTTTTTAAGGGATTCATATTTTTCCTGACGTTCAAATTATTATAAATTTGAATAGTTTAGATTTAAATTAAAATAATAGCAATAATTGTTTGTTCTTCTGATGTAAAATTATATCAAAATATTAACACTTTTGTTATATTTCAAGACATTTCTTTACACACGAATATATATATAATTTAAAAATTAACATTCATTAATAGTTTAACTTAATAGTGTGGACCCAAAAATTTTCGCCTTAAACTTTCAATTCAATTCCAACTCGCTAAAGTTCGAGGAAAGTTTAAATACTTTTCCTATAATTAATTCCATTCTTTGTATAAGAATTTTTTTTGAAAGACCAACTTCAAAATATAAACTAAAAAATGTTTATAAATAATATTTTTTTTACAATAACAGTTGTGACTTCATAATAATTATATTCTTGAAAAAATAAACTACTAGTTGTAACAGAAACTTGCTTTATTTGAAGTCGACGCCATGATCGTTCAAGCAACGAGTTGTCTTATACCGTATGCCCAATCGACGGGAGTGCTGAATCGATCGTGGCGTCGATTTCAAAACAAGCAAGATATAAACACTCATTTTTGTTTCTGTAACAAGTATTAGTTTACATTTTAAGAATATAATTATTATGAAGTGGCAACTGTTATTGTAAAAAAAATAAATAAATAAAAATATTATTTATAATTATTTTAGTTTGTATTTTGAATTGGTAATTTAAATATAAATATATATATATATATATATATATATATATATATATATATATATTATACGTAGAATGGAATTAATTACAGGAAAAATATTTAACTTTCCTCAAACTTTAGCGAGTTGGAATTGAATTGAAGTTTAAGGCGAAAATTATTTTGAGTCTTTTCTTTTTTTAAAAAAAATCCCAGTAGTGGCTAGTTTACATAAACACATACTATATGCTTGAATTTTATTCAATGTAATTTTATCAATATTAAATAACAATATTTCTAACTAACTTCTGTCAATCAGGCGCCGTTTTGTATTTTTTTTTATTTGCAACTACTGGTCAAGTACTAGCTCAATCAAGTCAGTAATGAAACGGGACTATGTCGGGAGCATACCCTTTCAAATGAAACCACCTCAAATGAAATCGTTTAAGCCGTTCCGGAAATATACATTTTTTTTAAATTCAGGTCGAATGCAGAACCTCCTTTATTGAATTCGGTAAGATATACCAAATTCTACACTCTTTGTGATATATTACAACATGCGTTTATTAACAATCTCAAATGTAATAATTACAATTTTTATCGACTGCGACCTAGATTCAAAATTTAGTGTAAGTTATTTCTTCCAAACCGTTAATCGATGTGTGGTGAGCATTCTGTTATTAATGTTAACATGTCGCCAAATCACTTTGTCAAATTATAAAATGTACTCTTTTTTGTCAGCTTCCATTTCTTATGTTCGTTTATAACTTTATTCCAGCTATGATTGAGAGGATTTGCGGGAAATCATAAAAGTTTCATACATTTTTAAATATCTACAAACAAATGACCAATAAACTACCTTCATAACAATTTTATGAATTTCGGTGTAGGCGGTTATCAATTTATAATTGATGTTGACTATAAGAGAGATGGGTAGGTCTCTCAATAAAAACCGCATAAAAAGATCCATAAGTCCTGTCGTAATAATAAATTCATTTCTCTTGCGGCTCAAAATTGTTCTTTTAATATTGGAATTAGCTTTGCTTTTTGGCAGCAGTGTTTGTATAACAGCATTAGATTCAGATACTCTCATTACTTGTTACATCAGTACGTCTGGTTTATATTTTGTTCTTTTAAAGAAGACAGAAATGTAGGAAATTGGCAACACTATTAAGGTGTGTCAAGACTCAATCAAACTACGTGTCTCTGTATTTTCCTTCTTTAAAAGACAGGAACTACAATTTATTCTATATGAAAATTATCAGTAAAATTCTTGGTAAAACAACTTCAATTTTACTAAATTTTTTAAGAGGGGTGTAAAGAACTTCTCCAAGCAATTAGAATTGATAATGTATGTACAAAATAAAAAATAGAAATCTGAAGAGAAATTTAGGTGAAAAAAAAATGTTAATCAACTAAAAATATAGTTCCAATTATAGATTTTGGGGGGGTATGTTAAATTTATTCAAGCAATTGTAAAAACAATTTATTTATTTTATTGAAAATTGGACGAAAATTATGGTCACTTGAATAAAACTCTTATTATTAATCTAAATATTCAAATTTACCTTAAGTGATTTTAGTGACAAACTTAGTCAATCCATTTTTAAAACGAATGACTGTACACAATTTGATGAATAATAGGACGATACAAAAGAAACAAGTACACATTATATAAAAGCTCTACAATTCTCAATATGTATCCCATTTTATTAAAATTTTGTATATACCATAAATTTCAAAAAGTTATGAAATAACATATTTCAAAATTTTCTTATGAATTGTTAGTCAAGTCGTTAACCAAAAACATCAGTTAATATTTAACCAAATGGCTGCCGATTTTTTTCCTTTTTCTGTAAGTTTTAGGACAATTACAATTTTGAACCTTAAAATTATAACACAATGATATCTAAACGTATGTGTTTTCTAAGATACAGAAAAGACATATCATTTTATTTTACCAGTTTAACTTCAAGTTCCGTAAACTTTATAAATACAATGGTTTGGATTGTTTTGTTTTTTTTTTACCGTCTTTTACCTTTACTCTCTACCTATAACTCAATTTGTATCACGTGGCTATCTGTATTTATTAAAGACAAACTCGGAATGAGTGAATCTGCAAAAACCGACAACAAATAAATTTCCTTTCTATCACTTGAGCGTATATCTCCATGCCGAGTATTTCTTTACATATCATCTATGAAATAAATAGCCAATCAAATTAACATTCCGAATTTATATTTGAATGACAATTATAGATGGAAAATATTAAATCACATTCCAGACCTTTAACATGGTAAACTTCCTTATGTACTATTTCATGTAAATTGTATTGGTAATCCAGAACTAGTATTTCTTGTAGGCCTATTCGTGTGTCCTTCAGTATAAGTTGCCAGTTAAGAAGTAATAATAATTAACAATACACAGTCATTAGCGTCATAGAATTGTGGTATAGAAATTACAAAATACGAAAGCCAATAATTTAAAATGGTATGCTTATTTCCTGTATTTTAAACTTACCTTTGTTGTATTTTATTGTTAAATTACGGACAATGTTGATCAAATTGTATGATAAATGATAAATACATTTCTGAAATAAATATCGAAAATAAATTAAGTAAATACTGACAAATGGTAATGACAAGTGCTTTTCAGAAAAACCGTTACATGTGTGAACTTCATTTATAAAACAATGATTTTTTTTAAGTTAAGTCTTTCTCAAAAGGAAAACAAATTGTATTAAAGAAATAGAAAAGTAAACTAGCGAAAGCACTGAAATTGGTCTGAGGTGTTTACTGTAAGGATTGCAAAATAAATGTTAAGATTGACATACAGAAGAAAATCTCCGAGGTCATATTTTTCAAAGGTGAAGGAGAAAATTGTGAATTAAAATTCCGAAGAAACATTTCATGTTTTCATGCGTATTGCATGAAAATCTTGAGCGAATCTATATATATTATACATGAAATATTATATTTTTTTATTTTTTTCAATTTATAAAATGTGGACATGTGTTTATTGTATTATATGAAAATTAAAAAATAGTACATGATTGTATATCTTTGATAATATTTGAACAGTAACAAATGTTTTTTTTTTTTTTCAAGAATATTGAAATATAATATATTCTATTCTTTTTATAGTTAACAAATTGTCTTTCCAAACAAGTAGTATGATACTTGTTTTTTAACATCTTTATTTGTCACGCAATCGACATTTTTACGTTCATAATATGAAGATGTATGAAAATAAACATAAATAAAAAATTTTACAAGAAAATATAGGTCATAAATAATAGTAATAAAATACGCAGACCAAGAAGTACGAAATAGCATTAAAAACGAACTATTTTAAACCGTCAAAAAAATTAACTCAATCTAAAAATAAGTTAGTTTGTTAACACATCTTAATTCTTAGCACATGAATTAATGTTATTCCATGAAAAATTAAACCTGTTTGTTTACGAAATATTGATGTAACAAACGTTTACATCAATATGTAACCATCGTTATGTAAACATAACGTTTAAATAATTTTGTAAAAATTTATGCCATTATGAAATTCAGTACTATAAAACAAATTTTTTTATGTTGTATAAAAAACCTGTTTGGTTTATTTTGAAATTAGATTGAACAGATTTATCTAAACATACAATATCAAACTCAGAACATTCAAATATATTGTTGTTTACGTTTCAACAAAAAACGGACGAATATTTCAAAATTGAATTAATCTTTAACCAAACCCTCATACAATTTGGTACAAAATCGTATTATGTATTACGTTTGACACCACTTGTAAATTAACAGTCCATCCGTTCTTGCAAAGATAAGTGAGAAAAATATCGCATACAAATATTATTCAAAAAAATCCCCTAACACTAAAAACGTCTAGAACAGTTAAAAAACTATATCGAAATTTTCATTAAAATACAATAAAGTAATACAAGTAATAGACTTTACTTATAAAGTAAACCATTAAAGGAAATCAAAAACGGATGACTATAGTTTGTCACGTGACTTTACCTTCTACGTATATACATTAGCAGTGGTCATGCCAGAGTCAGTCGACTTTCAACATGGCTACAGTCTACAACATTCTAGTGTGCATTGTTGTTGCCGTAGCAGGAGTCCACATTGTAGTTGGTAAGTCATTGTGTAGTAAATCTAAACTTAATTTAAATATTTAATATATCCTTATAAAATTAATTTGGCCAACACTTTTTTTAAAAAAATTACCATATATTGTTTACAATAACATTTTAAAAAATTGCCATTGTTACCCGTTTTAAAAAGTTTGACCTCTATTTGAAAATGATTTTTTTTTTCATCTCTTATTTGATATTGTTGTATCCAATAAATAATATATCCACATGCAATCGTAACTCAAACAGGTAGATTAGCACCGGCCAAGCAATTATTTATATTTTATTAAGACATATGAGACTTTTCTTTTTAACTTTATTACTTTGTTAAGAAATTAATTTCTTCGTCTCCATTAGATTTATTTTTGAAATAAATTAATTCAAATTTAGAATTTATAGCAAAACTTACCTAAAATATCTTATATCAAACTTAAATAATTAAACTATTCAAAATGACTTATAGTAATCTTTTACAATTTTCGAACTATTTAAAACCACCGTTGAGTTGTTTATCAGCTAATTTAATGTCAATTTTTATTAGTATTTAATACTCGTCTAGTTTCATATACATATACATATACATATATATACATACATATATATATATATATACATTATACATATACAATACCAAATTCAATTTATAAGCAAAGTAATATAATGTAAGTAGTGGCTAATTATTTAATTGTTTACTATCATACAAATTCATCTACTTTATAACTCTTTAAATGAAATATAAATAAAATTTCGGAAATGTATTATTGCTTTACAAAGATTCTTGACACTTAGAAATGAGTCAAGACGTATGATGTCAGTAATTGTACCCTAAGAACTGCACTTCTACAAACACAAAGTATTATTATCACCAACTATAAAAAAGAAATTAAATAACTCAGTCATCTTATTATTACTATAGAGCGAATATTACATTGCCCTAGTTAATTCTTTGCGATAAAAGGGTCAAACTATACAAGGAAATGATTGTGTCTTAAATATTATGATACTGAATTTAATTGATTTATTGCATAATTGTCTTGATTTATTATTTGTTGGTAAACTTCAACTATATATCGACATTAATAAAATAATTGAATCTTAATACGGTTATGTGTTCAACATAGATTGGAAATATAATGTTTCTACTGTAAACATACAGTCTAATACTGAGATAATTATAATTTCCATCTCAACGTGTTATACATATATAATTTATAAATTGTACTTATTTTAATATTGTTTATATTCAGTTCTAGTTAAAATTTCGCCTTGTATTTTCAATTTTCACTCATCCAAAAATATACACTAGTTTTTCCATTAATCTATGATAGACAAAAATAGTTAAAACGATAAGTTAGATAATTTGTAAACTAAACATCAAAGAATCTGTCCTCATGTACAGTACCTGCTAAGTATCTTTTAGGTAAATAATAAATCAAAAGAATGTCATTGAATCACTTTCACTTGTTACTGTCCGTCAGGTTAGGCTATAGGCCTACACCATGTGCAGTAATCGTTGAACATTTGCAGTAGTTAACTATTACATGTAAATTCCGTTCAAACGAGTTCCTTTTTAACGGTAGTCTTTTCATTTCCTCTGCCATATTGCATGTATTTATTTTCATTTATACTACGCAATATCCACATTGACTACAATAAATCATGAAAATACCAATCCAAAGATAGTTAAATTGTTCATTAAATAAAACACTTCTTTATACAAAACTGTTTCAACTTGAAGCAATTTGCCTAAACACAAAATAACAAAGTACCGATTAAATAAATAAAACTAGATAATTTTTAATAAATAATAATCATCCACATAATTGTTAATCAAAATGAAAATAAGATTATATTTCTTAACACATAGTTATTTGTTTTTAATTAACAAGAGAGCGCAATAGTTCAAGAAATACTATAAAATCCCGAAAGTTACGTTTTAAATTTTCCACCCCAATGAAGACTTCTATTATATTGGTACTGAATTGAACTAATGACATTTTGAAGTGTTTTTCTTCCAAATCTAGTTCGTTTTAGTTTATATTACTAAAAGAGATTTGATGTCAGAAAACTTAATTACAGGCACTCAACTCTGTACAGCGTAAGTTTCTTTTTATAGACCACACTTACATTTTTGCAATAATTCTCTAATTTCCAGTTATTTCATATTTCTTTACATCTTTTCCTTGTGTTCCTTATAAAGTAAATGTATAAAGATGACAACAACATTGTTTAGTAGAATTTTGAACAAAATGTTTTTTATTATACTTATAATAGTTATTATTATATAATAATAGGTTTGCAACTTATGAATACCATATATTTAAATTCACGCTAATTGTTAAGAACAATGGAAAGTCTAACAATGTTTGACCTTGAGACCATACACAAAACATTAGTATTGCCTTGAATGAATTGAAACTTGAAAAGCATTTTAAAATATTGCATATGTATAATGTTATTATTTGAAATTATGGCTGTGGTCTATTTAGGAAATCTCATGGTGAAATCTCTAAAAATGTCTCTTCTTCTAAAAGTAGCACACCTAAAATAAATTATTATGATAACAAACAGTATAACATGTCATAAGAAAAATGTAATTTATAAACTCACATGACAAAATTGTCATGAATAATATATTGGCATTACATCAAATTCATTAAGAATAATTCATTAATAAATAAATGATATGACATCGTGTTGATATTGTTCACAAAACTGAAAGTTACCCGTTTCGGCTCATGAAATATATAATTAATAAAGTGTTGAACTTAAAGGTTATTAAAGAATTTATTTCTTCCAGATAAAAATAAATTAAAATTGTTCAAGAACAATAATTAACTCAAACCTAAATTTGAAACAACCTGAATAAATAGACTAACTTTATTATAGTATTGAACAGTGCATGACACAGCTGATTATAACTTATGTAACAAGTGACTAAATTGCTAAACTACTTTTTTGTAACAATCATTTTCTTTTTCTTTTTTTTAATAATTAAACCATTTTTTTTTTTAAATATTGTATATGCAATACATAACTACTATGAACATTAATGCCTCTACAAAATATGTAGCCTCTTCTCTATTCAATAGTTTTTTATACAAAAGCCTAAACAGCATTTATTACATAGTTTGCTTCTTAGTTAACATTTTATTTACATATTTACATTTTGGACCAAATGTAATTCAATACACACAACAATGAACTTCTTTCTAACTTCAATTGGTTTCATCTGATTTTAATGTCTAAAAAAAACATTTATTAGCTTTGAATATTAACGAGTGTAAAGGACAAGCAGCTACCTTTTACAGCACTGTACGTTATAATTCCAGAGGTAGGATAAAACAAAGTGAAAATTAATTTTTAATTTAACAAATTTTACGATGACGCATACAAACTTGTTTTGAAGTTTAAAAACCAAAACCTTTTATATACCCTAATCCTTGAATTTTAAATACAATAAGCAGGATTCGTATTTTGTAAGGTAAAAAAGCATAGCATATAACTTGATTTGGTAAGCTATCAGGACAGACAGACAGTAAATCAAATTTACATTTAACTTTCTGAATTGTAATATTACTATTTAAACCATCTTTTAAACGTAAGTTTACAGTAACGGTTCTGTTAATACCGGATTTAACTTAGATGTGTTTGCCCACTAGAGGGATTGTTGGAGGTTAACCGGATGAAGGCCAGTTTACACCTACGTGCCATGAGACACAATAGATTTAAAAACAAGTTAAGTTTGCATCATCGCGTAGGTTTCGATTGTATGCATATATGTCGTAGTCTTAAATCGTCTTTATCAGTTCCCTTGCCGAAACAAATGTTAGACATCATTAGTGATGATATTAACTCCACAGTTCCATTAATGGCAGTTGATAACATAGACGAACAATATTTACCTACCTAGGATAAGATATTTGTATTTAACTTGCAGAACAATTTTCATGAGAAGAAAACGCATTGACGTCACTTTTCTGCCCACGTGTGATCATGAATGATGTGTATATATATATATATATATATATATATATATATATACATACATGTCGCTGGAGATTTGAAAAACTAAGGGTTTTGTAAAAGTCGTCTTATTCACACTGTCACCTTCTAGACGATAGAATTTTTTTTTTTTTTTTTTACTGTAGTAAAATTATATTTTTAGTTGAACACCATTAAAGGCATGTTAGGATAGTTAGGTTACGTTTTATGTTTAAACTAATCAATTTACTTGAATAAAAAACTGACCTAACTCGCGTAGTATTCACATTGTTGTTGCAACTAATATTTGATGTTATACTTCTAAGATTAAGACTAGCAGTATTACAAAAAGGTAATATACATTACACATCATTGCACTTTAAAAACCCAATTTATATATATATTGCAATTTATATATATGTCTATTATTTTATCTATTATTTTATTTAATAATAACGTTTTTATATCTCCTCCTATTTTAACATACGTAACTTACTCTCCAAAACATATTTGTATATACATGGGTGTATTTTATTTGTAACTGTTTAGGTATTATTGTATTTTGAACCACTTTCCATAAAGAAAATCAAATACAAAATGTCAAAAATCAATACTTTATAGTGGATGCCATAAGTAGAATACGAACAAAAGTGTGATTGCGATATTTTCCTTGATATATATATATATATATCAAAAATTTTACGTGAAATAAAAGTTGAAAAGTAAACACTTTTCTGTGCTATTACTCGAGGAATATAATGTTTAGATAATTCCTTGTAGAGTACTCTCACAAAAGGTGAATTGAAATAACAAAAAGACAGCCTTGTCGTCAGATATTTCTCCCTACTAAGTCTCTCCAATCCTAAACAAATAAAACTATGAAGTTTCAATTACTTCACGCAAAGTGACTCGCACATAAACTGCAGATTTTCTGATCATCTGCTTTCCTTTTCGTTGTACTTAGTGGTATAACCTATGCAAATACAAAACTGACTCTATTAAGTATTAAGTAAAGAGAAGCACCTAATCAGTAAATCTATGGTAGCATTTCATGTCTTGACACACTTCGTTTTTTTTTTAAATTGTTGTTCCCAATTTTATACTCTTATTTTTAAATTTTGTTGTAAAGAGTTTTATAAATATTATTAGTTAAGAGGCCTTCACTTAATAATTTTAATTTTATTAATTCCCTCCTCTACATTTTTATTCACTATCACAACTTTATATCATTTTATTAAATTTATTTCCCCTTAAATTTATTTTATATTATTGTTATTTGTCGGTTGTTTTAACAAATCTGATACCCAACTTTTTTTTTTATTTTACATTTTTATGATATATTTTCGTTTTAGAAACCAATAAACTTTAAGTTGAGTGGCGAGACGATTGGAGATTTGTTTTTCTATTAACTTGGATTCAAATTTCGTGATACACATTTTCAAATTTGAAAACAATATTTCAAACTTACGAAGATTATTAACGATTTTATAAATTGACTTAAGGTATGCCATATACGTTTTACTTTTTTGAGGTAGAGTAAAGCATAAGAAAATTGTAAAAAAAAATAACATAGAAGCCTATTTAGTTGAACAAACATATACCTATATACATATTATATATATATATATATATATATATATATATATATATATATATATATATATATATATATACAAGATTGAAACTGAAAATAAAATCAATATAATTCGTTTATATTTACAACTTAATTTAATTTCGGCACCATTTCTGAACGAAGTAATATAAAATATTTCTAAATAGGAATACAAAATTCATTTTATTATTTCTTACGAAAAACAACATTTGGCCATGGAAACTAATAGTTTCTTATTCTTTTTTCGAAAATTATTTTTGTGATTTTTGAAACTATATTTATATAATTGAGAAGTTGAAATTTGGTGTCAAATTAAAATTTAAAAATTAACTTAAAATTTATTTTTAACAATAATCCTTCAGATGTTGCGACATTTTTACCTGAAAGAGTAAATATTATAATTTATTAAAACTATATTATTTCCTTGAAATAATTTTATATAATAAAAATGTGGTACAAATTATATACACAAACTACATCAGCGAAACTTCAAACAAAAAAAAAAAACACCACCAACCATAATTACCTAAAGTTTATTTTTTATACCTGAAATAATTAATGATAATAATTATAATTGAAGAAAAGCACGTGTTTAAAAAATAAAAATATAAACAATAAACACCGTAATTGATATAGTTCAGAACTGTATTAAAGTAATAAACTTCATTTTATAACTTTACAGCTTCATTATATGAGCTTTTTACAGTAATAAACTTCATATTCAAATTTCTCTTGTTCATTATCTAAGGAGATAATCGTTTTTTAAAATACAAATTCTCCTCTAGTATAAACTTCAATAGTTATAGTACAAAAGATCCAATTAAACAGAACTAGTGCTTCCTAATTATGCCTCCATTGTGTACGCCGTAGGCAGAACTAACCTGTAAACTGCAATATCCGTGAAGGAGAACAGTTTTGCAAATCATTAACGTTATTAAATCGCATCGATTTCTCTTCATTTCTGTTGTTTCATTGATGGATGAAGTTCATGCAAGAAAATGAGTTTCACTTTAATTTAGGAAAAACTTGGACGGTAAAAAGTTATTTAAAGTTAAAAACAAAATGATAGAAAACATGATTTGTCTTTTAGTTAATTGCTTTAGGATAACGTACGTATGCATAACGTGAATTGCATTTTTAAGAGAAGAAACTGTGTGATCGTGAACAAAAGTAACACTGTCTTTATGTCAACTTAATTTTGACCTCGCATCTTAGTAAAAACAAAGTTGTAAAGGGATTTTAAATATGTGTTATGTATGTTAAAAATTTGGTAAACCTTATTAATAAAATTGTCATAGTAATATATTGTGGAGGAGGAGGTTCACATAAATGGAACATATTAGCCTACTGTAGTCATGGACATAGGTGCTGTATCAAAACTAATTCAATATTTTTTTTGAACTTCTTACATCAAAATGTTGTTTGTTTTAGCCCAGTTTCAAGAGACAATAGTTATTGAGATTAGTTTTTCTGTTCTTTTATTTAAATATAGACATTGACTTTCCCTATTTAGCTTTATATTATTGACCACTTTTATTGAAATATTCGTCTTCACGTATAATGCGACTTTTTAATTTATGTTCAAGAAAGACGTGTTAACAATTAAATTTTATAACACAACAGTCATTTACCATTTATTTAAAAACAAAGTGTCCTATTGTTAAATACTTTTCCTTTTATTTAGTTTTAAAATCATGCAAAAATCAGTGTCCGACTTTAAACATTATATACTATACTATATACAGCACAATTTAAAAAATCAAATTATGAAGCCATGAGTAAATACAGTATTATTTAAAAGTCAATTTTTTGCATAAGAATCTATAACGTACAGCATTATTATTGGTTACATTGATTTACATACGTACTCCTCACTCTATGGTTTGTAGCTCTAGTTCTGACAACTACCCACAATTAGCATTCTCCAATCCTCAAGGGGATTTATCATGAGTACGGGCTTCGCAATCCCGAGGTAATCTACCTTTTTCATGTTGTCTTGGGTTCGATCTCTGTCATTCATCTTCCTCTCTTGACCAACGGTCGTTCCTTTTCGACCCTGAAGTTATTATAGTATTCTAGTAATACGGGGTCTTTATTATATCCTATTCTACCTTATTTTCAAGGCGGTGATGACCGAAAGGTTTATCCCCTTTAAACAGTCAAAAAATATTATTTCTCCAACTTTCCGGTAAAACGCATTCTGCACGGAACCGACAAAACTACAACTGTTCGCCTCACATATTGAATTACGAGGTATGCATTGTCGGAACTCAATAAAAAGCAATTTAAACTCGTTTAGCAGTTAGCAGCTGTCTCGCCGTTATAAAAAATCCTCCTAAGCGTAACATTATAAATAATTCTCGCCCTCTAATTGTTGTCCTTACGAAACATTCGACCTTAGTTACATATTTGATAAAAACAATCTGTGAAGTTAAAGTCAAGTGCAATTATATTTTTCTTCCAACTCAAGGCCGTTTTGCTTGATGACTTATTTGCAGTGAATGTAATGTCAAGGATTGTCCTCACTAACATCACAGTGTTAATATTAACTGAGCTGATTCTGAAATTTAGCTTAATGTCGAAATAGCTTAGTAACAGTGACGTGACACTTTGACCATACTTTTATTTTGCTTTATTTGGGCATATTTCCATATTACATTTTTTATTGGAGGAAATTAGTTATTTCAATCAGTGCGTATAAACTTCTTGTATATATTAGCTACACTAGTTAAGTAGTAAAAAGATGCAACATAAAAAACCAAAATACGAATGACATTAGTTACTTTAACTAAAATGAAGTAACGAAGACAAGTGAAGTAAACCAAGATAATTTCACTTGCTCCTACACAGTTATGGTAAGTCTACTGTCGATAGATACTCCATTATGGTGGTATCTTTCCAGCATTCATTGATTACAATCCTTCCACTTTAATAAACCAAAGTAAGGCATCATATTAACACATTGTCTTACAAAAATAATGGAAGATATGGCAATTCAGTCTGTTCAATATTTCTGAATAATAATCCATTTTGTTTTGTATATTAGTTTTAAAATATTAGGCCGAGCGTATGATTATGTTATTTCGAAAATTATTATTTTTAGAACGATAAGAAATAAATTACAATTTTTTTAACTAGTCTCACATGTAATATCATATAAATTGTTACAGGAATAAAATATATCAACAACGTTACCCAAAATAATATGATAAATAAAGTTAATTATAAAATATCATAAAGCTTAACATTCAGGACTTGAATACACTGTTAATATAATTTTGTAATGAATTGAATATTTTTCAATTAAATATTGAACAAAAATGTATTTTTTTAAAGAAAGATTTAACTCTTAAAAATATTTGAAAAATCCCTTTTCAATAAAAATCAATCCTCCTTAAACCTTATTACTGAAAATTCAATATTAAGCCACGCAATATTTTTTATTTACTATAATATAACAATAATTTTTGTTGATTCATTATTCTTAGTATATTTTTTTTATTTTTATTTTTTATGAATATATAACTGTTTAGGTTGTTAGTAGGTTAAATAAATCAGTTCTAAATAATTATTGCTTTGAACCTGCCTTCTTGACATATACCCTATGAAATAGTATTGTATAAAACAATGTTTTCTAGAATTCCAAAGCACCAGTTAATAAGATCTAATTGATTTAAGAAAATGCCTCTCTGTTCAAACTTACGCGATTAAACGCTGCCAGCTATTTGTATTCAAAATTAATTGACGCAGAGACATTTAGTAGATTCCGAAAAATAGCCCTGATGAACAAGCCTTTATTCTACATTTATTTAGAGTTCTTAGTCAATGATTAAAATTAAGAGAACTACTAGAACAATGTCGCCCTGTTTTAACTCTTCAGACATCAAACTCTTATTTCGTTATTTTTATTTTTCATAGTACTATATAAAGGAGGACAAGATTAAACGTGATATATTTATTGGGATCCGTTTAAGGCGTGTTAGCTAGCCATGGAAGGTCATTCAACCTTATTCTGCCCACAGTGTCCACCTTGAACTGGCATGAGTCCCAGACCTTTAGTTCTAAGAAATTTGCCGGTGATCATTTATCAGGTAAACCGGTTCAGGTAAACTTACGCTTGACAAACAACATACAATTGGCGGGGGATATTTTTAAACTGGATTCTACAGAATTATGTCTATGAATACACACCTAAGTGTTAGTCATATAAATTCTGCAATATTGCATCATATTATATGAATTAGAAGTGATTTGTTGTTTCTAATAAACAAGAAATATATATTTCCTTATACTCTCTTTGCTCTCTACTTGAACCAATTTCAATTTTATCAACTTACGATCTAAGCGTGATTTTGGGGTTGCGTTTTTAGGAATCACTTTTTAGCTATAACTGACCATTTGACTCAAAATAGTGACATATACAACAATAAAAACAATTTTAAACACTAAACAATAATTTTAGCTATTGAATTTAAGTTAGACTAATAAACAAAACGTGATATATTCTTTCAACATTTCAGTTAACCGAGTAGTCAACACATAACTTCCTCACATTCCGAGTACCATGGAGCGTGAAGGGGAAATTAATAAAGCTTAGTACAGTCAGAGCCCGTAGTACTTAATCTTTTATTCTTTCAACACCTGCACCGTGACGTTCTTTTCAAGTCTCCCATAAACTGATTAAGTGAAGTGGGTTCATAATAGGCCTACAAGCAGAAAGATCTCCGCAGGTAATATCTGTATCTTTTTAAAGATAGTTAGTTCCTTCCCTACTATAATTTGCTGACCTAAAGTCATTGTGACTTCTATAATAATATATATTACGTTACACCCAACATTCTATCGTCTACAATTCTCTATTCCACAAGGGCTTTAGTCTAGAACTAATATTAGTTAACCCATCCTAACCTGTTTCGAGGAATTATACGACAAACACTAGTTAACATAAGGTGGTTTAGATATTTCAAGATAATCATGTTTAAACATGTATATATATATATATATATATATATATATATATATATATATATATATATATTAAATAAATTTCGTTATTAAAACGATAAATTAGGTAATGGTAGTCTGTATTTTATAACTTCACTTTGTTTAAAAGTAACCAATCTTATGACATTTCGTGAACTCTAAACTCTTGAATTTTTTGTTATAAAACAATACGTTGTAATGTTATAACGATTTCACGGTTGTTTAACGAATAAACAAACGGACTGAGAAAACAAAATCAGAAAATATTTGTTTACAGTATAACGCTGATAAGAAATTAAATATAGCTGACCTTATGAGAAACCGGGCTGAAGAAATGTTACAAATTACTACGTTTTACATTCTCCAATTGTTTAACTTTAAAAATACAGATTTCAAATAATGTTCTGAATATTATTAATTGAGTTATCTGCTATGCGTTCAACATTATTCTTACGAAAGTGAAATCTAGACGGCGCGCGGCGCGCCGCGGTGGGTAAATCTGCAGAGGTTTGATATTGAAAAGGTTGGAAGTATTTAGCCAAGTACTGTATGAGGTAGACTAAACAACCATTTTGGAATGGAAAAGAATTAGCAGATTAGCCTACTAGAATAATAATATTCAGATAACTATGTTCAAAATATACCGGTACTTAAACAATTACAAGAATATAAAAACGTTTTTAATATTTATCACAACATTTTAACCATTTATGTACATAAAAATGAATGCAAGACCTTTCGAGAGTGTTTATAAACTCTCGTTATCAAGCGATAAACCTAGAACATAAAAATTATTAAAAGAGGCAACATAATCGTAGTCTGTAGAACTATCTTAGAATCTAAAGAAGTGGTCTAAACAACTAATGTGAACAAATCAATAGAACTACACACTAACACAATAAATAACAAACAAGTTGATCGACAATTAAAAAAGTCGTATACTAAAAACGAAACTTTTTAGTGTTCCTTTAAATTAAAATATTTATATGGTTTGTTATTCAGATGACTTATGAAATAGTAAAATTGCAATTTCAATTACTTTATTTTAGATTTTCTGGAATCTCTCGAAGAAGTGTTTTTGAAAACCCAGAAGCGATTAGTAATTGAAATATTCGGTTAGAAATATTACGATGAAGAATATAATTACTTTTCTAGGTAGTATACAGCAAAAACTATAAATCCATTTCGAGGCTGAGACAGTGTATGTAAGAAGCTAATCAAATATTTAAAATTTTACATTAAAAATACTAGGTTGACAATATTTCTTTTAAGGAAAATTTAATTCAGCCTAGTTTAAAAGTAAATGTAGTTAATGTAATATGAATATAAAATCAGGCCTACACTTGGTTAGTGATAATGTAAAATTTTAAAACATAAACATTGGACACAAATTTAGTAAAAGACTAGCGTTAAAACGAGATTAAATGTTATTAAATATATCTACAATAATCAATTATTTTATACAAGAAGGTTTTGTTGAATGTGAAATTGATAATCAATTATTATAACAAATAAATGTTAAAGAAATATTATCCTATATTTTAAATCAATACTCCAATAATTTTTCATAGGAGTTCCTACGTACTGAGGTGGACCATTGAATTTCGTTGGTTTTGCGTGGTGACCTCGTTCTGCACTGCTGGTGTAGTGGTATCATGCAAGATTCCCATTCTTGCGACCCGGGTTCGATTCCCGGGCAGTGCAATAACTTTTTAACAAAATTGTACTTCATAAAAATGTCCCTACATTCATTCCTATGTTCAAATTTGTCTATCCGTTTTTCAATAAAATTTGAATATTTTGATCAAATGTAGAAAAAAAACTTTAAATTGTACAAATCATTGTGTAGCTTACATCGGCCTACCAAAAAGGTCACATGTCATTATTGTTTTAGAAAATAAAACCAATTTTCCATTTATATAGCATTCAATTGAAAATAATTTACAATTACCATTTAAATTTTTTTTTTAATTTTGATCAAGAAAAATACAATGATTTATCAATAGTTTTAAATTTTTGAGAAAATAAAGTAATATTTACATGCAACTGAAACACTGACTATTAGTACTTAAATTTATTTTAGTCTTTTTAGGTTATCTTTACCGACTTTCTAGACGACAATACTACATTAACTTATTATATGGGCATATAAACTAAACTAAGTAACTATTTAATTATAGACCTGAATAAAAAATAACTATTTACAACCCGTTTCAAACGCTCTTCATTTTGAAATTAACCTAAAATACTTTAGTAATAATCTTGTTAAATTGCACCTTAATACAATGTAAGTTAAAATTCTGGTGACCACAAATATTTTTTATGTAATTTTAAGTTTGTGTTTAACATTTTTTCTCTTTTTAAATAACTCTCTTATTTCTCTTATCAAAGAATATGTTTTGCCATTATTCCATACACATTTTCAAGCTGTACCTATGGAATAAAATGATCCTCAAAAACAATGTTGTCATTTATAAATTCACCACTATTTTGAAATTTATAGCCGATTTTTCTGGTGATCGACCTTGTTTAATAACTTATAAAACCTAACCTACTTACCAAATGTAATTAAAATTGCAACTTCTAGTGTAATTACTAAAATATATTTATATATTTTATTACAATGAACCAAAAAACCTAGATTACTTTAGTTGGTAGGATAGGTGAACATTTCATGATCTCGGATATTGGCGTTTTCATGTGTTAATGGCAAAAGGTAAAATTTCTGTAATATTACAAATTTTCTAATAAATGGAGTAAAATGCACTTCTTTTATATATTTTTTTTCTTTTTTGGGTTAATTCTAATTTCAAAATATATCCTAATTTTTTGAGAAAATAATTTTATTGAAACTTCACTCTTAAGTTATATAGAGAAAATAAAAAATAAACATCTAGTAGCCTAAATAAGAATAAAATAAGTAAATAATACGAATTAATAATTTGTACACATGTTACAGGACAGATCCAGGTTGTGCCAGTGACGGAAATATGTTTAGGTTGCATCTGCGAAGCAATTTCAAATTGTAACAAAACCGTACAATGTAGCGGAGATGTCTGCGGGATCTTTCGTATAACATGGGCTTACTGGGCGGATGCTGGGAAACCTACACTCCATCCACAAGATGACCCTAATAATGCACAAGGTGATTTGAATTCAATAATAGTTTTAAGGAAAGTAAGAATTGTAACTTGGAAAAAATTCCATAAACCTAAATAAATAAGAGGATGTATACACTATAATCAAGCATTGTATAATTATAACAAAAAAATTTCTTAAGTCTTGTCTTGTTTATTAATTGTTTTTGTTTGTTGCAGCATACTCAGCTTGTACTAATGATCCTATTTGTGCAGGCCGAACTGTTAGCAATTACTTAAACAAATTTGCCCAGGTATGTATTTGATTTAGTTCTGTCCTCCAAGTAAAATAAATAATTATATTAAATTAAATTTACCCAGAGTGAAGTAAAAGTTTGGAATCATTTATCTATAGTAAAACTTATCATTATTTGGGGTATTTGCATCCACTTTCTAAAACCAAATTTTGATATAGTCACCGTTATCTTCTGGTAATTTGAATCCGTCATCTTGGATCATTTTTAATTTTTTAAATAGCAAAGGCAATGTGTTACTATACAGGTTTAAAATTTTGAATACTAAAAACTATGAGTAATCAGAATTAAATATAATTTACTATTTTCATTATATTTTTTCCCAAAATGGCGTTTTAACTATTCAAACAGGGAGAAGTATGACATTAAGTAGATTGTAGAGAAAATGTTTATTTATGACACATAAATTGACCATTTTAAGTAAGTTTAGAGTAGAAAAATCAGAGCCAAAGTTTTTTCTGATAAACTTCCCTTTCAAAAAACTGACAGGAAAAGGAGAATACAATGAAATTATTTACATATTTCGGATAATGGTAGATTGAGGTTTATCTCTTTAACGTGGTGTTTTATTGTTGTTTTCTTTAACAATCGTGAAAAATCCATTTTGAAAATAATATAAAAACTGTAAGACACATTTAAGTACTGAATACACCATTATATTCAGAATTATAAACTAGTGTAGATAGCTTACATACGTCACCCTTCCTATTTAATAAAAACTCTGCCCCTATAAAATACACTCTTCAAACCTACTCATGAAAAATTCAGCTACGAAAAGTGACGGAAAGTTCCCCATAGGTCTGCCATCAAGCTGTTGGTAATATTCGTTATTAAAACCAAAATAATTTTGATACATGTAGATCTCGATTAATTTTACATATTCGTTAATTCTACGAGGTTCTATATGGTTCAAAGATACAAAATACCTCAAATTGACCATTGTTTCTGTAATAGGAGTGTTAGGGGACAATGAACTAACGTCAAAAGATACTAAAATTCGTTACTTCGGAATTAAAAACTTTTGATTTTATGGCTAATTCCATGTTAATATTTAATAGAGAAAGAATTGTAAAACTCCTTCTATAACAACATTGATCGTTAATCGGTGTATTGGTCCCTGACACAGGCAATACAGTCTGGGTAATACTCTGGATTACAGAGTAA
The DNA here is from genome assembly GCA_963513935.1 of Aphrophora alni. Taxonomy (NCBI): domain Eukaryota; kingdom Metazoa; phylum Arthropoda; class Insecta; order Hemiptera; family Aphrophoridae; genus Aphrophora; species Aphrophora alni. The sequence goes on along the minus strand of OY740767.1, from coordinate 79,617,165 downwards.
AAGTTTAAAAAGTTCATTCTTAAGTACAACCAAGTTACAATTTTTAATAGCTTTTTTTGTTGCGCTAATAAATTAAATCATACAATGTTTTTTAATACTTTTTGGTAAAGTACATTATTTAACATTTTGGTGACCTTCAGAAATTATTCATCCTCATCCAAAATTACTACTGAATTACCTTTATCTACTTTTAAGTAAAAACAACCTTTCTCTTTTAGACCCTTAATTATATGTAAATCTTTTTATGTCAATCTTTTTTATCCTTATTAGTCTTGTGCATATTGCCGTTTTTTTTAGCCTACATGCTTTCCTAATAAATATTTTATCTGTATCATTTAAATATATAATACAGCTTTCAATAGTGCTTAAAATATCTTCGAGAAATAGGCTAATGAAATTTCAAGCCCCTCACTCAAAATATCAATTTCTTCCTTATTAAAAGTCAGACTCGATTCATTTTTAACCAAAAGCGGTTCTTTTCTAATATTAACATTTCTTTTATTTTTATGAGATTGAAGCTATAAAAATTTTTAATTTTAAACTTATTTTCATTTTTTTGGCTTTTAAATACATACATTTTTCTACCCAACTCATCGCAGAAATTAAGATCATCGCGATTAGCTAATTAAGATTTAAACTATATAAATCTAACTCTATATCCCTCTGATGATGTTTACTAAACTTTCTAACGTTAATTGAGTTGATGTATTATTCTATTTATAATTATAAAATCAATCTTGATGTCTTTACAAGAGTTAAGTATGGTTATGTCCAAAACTAATTATACTAAGCCGCAAATACAGGAAAACTGTAATTTTCCATTCCATGGTAATTAAGGCTTTAATTTGGATCATTAAAATTAACTTTACATTAAAATTTTATCTATTTCTCTTGAGTCAACTTTTAGATATTAGACTATCTCCAAATATGTAAAAGAATTAATAAGAGCCGATGTTTAATATTTTTTTAATTACTCATAAGTAATTTTCTTTCAACGACAGGTAAACACATTTATTTTGGACATACATATAATATTTCATCAAAATCTATCTGTCTATTAAACGATTTTGATTAAAACTGGTAACTAGAGATTTTGGGACTAATAATTATGTACATAAAATATAATAATTGCTGTAACTCAAAATTTTAGAAATATGTAGTATTAAAGGACAAAAACATAAAAGTTCGAATTTTCAAAATCGCCGCTAATGGTTCTAATGAAAATTTGCTTATAATATATGAAATCTCAAAATGTACTGATCGTCATCTCTTATAAAATACTGGATAAATTTATATCAATAAAATATCGTACAACCGTCTATGGCACTGTATCTCATCATCAGATCTACCAATTTCAATCACATGTTGAAATAACCCAAACCATGTGCCAAATGTCAAATAATCGAAATTATTGGTCCGTAATAATTGACGAAACTGATCTTAGGCCTCCGTAATTTTTTTTAAAATTATTATTATTATGTTTTTGTGTATATATTAGTTTTAAAATATTTTAACACGATTATTATTATTATTGATTAAAAAATGAATGACAGAAGATTTGGGGCATTGTAGAACTCACAATTCTTTATTTATTTAAACGAATTTCTACTAGATATTTGCATTAATGTTATTAATTATATCATTATGTACATTTGTAATATTTGTAGTTTTGTAAGATTTGAACCCTTAGACAATTATATAGGTTTGTAGTAGGTGATCCATGGAATTATTAGATTTAGGGGTGGAGTGAAAGATTTTAGTAGTGGTCAAAAACGTATTCATCTAGTATTTTTTATGAAACTCGTAATATTTAAAAAAAATTTAAAGCACCAAAATCAACTTTTTTCATAGTCGATTCCTCAACATAAAATATAATCCTTAAACAGTTTGGGAAATTTTGAATCAAGGATTAGAAAATCTGATTTTTTTTTATTTCTATTATTTTTACCTGAACACAAATGTTTACACCGTCTTTTATTAAAACAATTGAAAAGTCATGAGCTAGCCAGATTAACTATATTTTCTTTTCTTTTTTTTTAGGACTGCAATGGTGATGGTGTTGTTAACTGTTATGACTACGCCTCCATTCATCGTTTGGGTGGTTATGGCTGTCGAGGAAACTTGGACCTACCTTTCCAAGAAAGATTCATCAACTGTCAGAAGCAAGTAACTCAATTTTCACCTGGTGTTTCTGGATTCTAAATCTCCCTATAGACAAAAACTGAGACTGGATTTTAAAATAATAAATAATGATCACCAATCATTCATATGCCGAACAACAAATGTGATTCAAATTACACAACGATGGATTACACAATTCAAAAGAATTGTTAAATTTTAGAGATTTACAAACTAATTTATTTATTATATTAATATGAAATCAATACTTTTTAAAGGTTACTTTGACCTTTTAAAAAATATTAATAAATAAAAACAGACTGCCATTTTATATCAACAAACTCATGTATTGTGATCAATAAAAGTATTTGAGTTGTTTTATTATTATTTTTTTTTTTAAAGTTCATATTACAATAGGAATGTTAAAATTAAATGAAGATAGTAAGAAATTATTTAAAAATAATAAGACATTTACTACCAGAACATTAAGTTATACAAATAATACAGAAGACAAAACATGACTACAAATCTAAATATTTGTTAGTATTGTGTATCATTCTGGAAATGAATTTCTTATTTTTAAAATATTTTGATTACTTAATTTCATTTATATATATCAAGCTATATCGATTTTTTTTTTCTTATTAATAAATATCCTGTCTATCATTTCTGCAACCAGGTGAGAGGTGTATCCAATAATCTCTTTTTTTATGTTTGGTTCTTTTCTGCACACCAAGCTCATGTTTTAAAAAGCACTTGAACTAATATAATATATTGTAGACGATAGGTTTAACTCAAGTATTCGCCGCGATTATGTCTCAACTGCATATCTTTCTTTGTAATAATATTCCCAGTGAGCTTAAAATATGAACATCAAGGAAATAGATTATTTTTTATTAACAAAGTGGTCTTACAAATGAGACAAGAAGCTCTCAAAACTTAAAAATGGATTTTAGAACATTACAAATTATTTACAAGTGGCATTTAAACCTAATCCCATAAATGTTATATAATTAATTATAAAATGTATAGTTAATTTATACAACAAATTGCCATTTTTAAATATGAAGTAGACAAAAATATTTCTGATAAATACTACTGTATTGAAATTTCTAAAATTTCATTAATAGTAAAAAAAAATATCTGAATGTTTGTAAAACATATTACAAGACCACTATAAAACTTTTAAATTTTATACTAATATTGTCAAAAACAAAAATTCTTCTTGGGCTTCATAATGTTGAAATATTAATATTGTAAAATTTCATTTAATTTCACAGTTATCGTATATTTGTTCACTGATTGTTATGAAATTGAGGAAAATCAACGAGGATTTTTATTGTAGAGTTTTGTGTATTTTTTATGCCATCTCTACTTCACTCTTAACTGAATAAACTACCAGTATTTAACTTTATATACTACTTGTTATTTCTTCAAATATTTTTAGTTTCACTGCTTTTACTGCTTGCAGTCTACTTTACCAATGTCTTCTGCTAGAATGCATAGTCAATGGAAGTGAGTACCTCTAATTTCATCATTAGCACAATCTATATCTCTAATACTATATTATAATATATTTGTATCCTACTAATACTATACAATATAATAAATATTGAGTACCAATTTTTTCTTCAAATACAAATTTCTGAGGATGAAGAATTTGAAGTACTATATATAATACTGACGTCAGTTTGACTTTTTTATAAAAAAATTTTATTATTTTTAAATTGTTTAAAAATCAATTGATTACTTTAATTTGGTCATTAATATCAAATAGCTTTTTAAAAAAACTAATTTAGTTTTTTTTTTTTTTATATTATTTAAAAAAAATCTAGTATTACCAAATATTGTAAAACAATCTCTATGTTTAAATTTATTATAAATTAAAATAGTACTGTACAAAATTATATATTCATATTTTTGTTGTCTGCTTATTCTCGAACTTTGCTCAAATTTACTCTTGGATAGCAGTTATTAAAGATAAATTACTACAAATATGCAATATACATATAATTAATTATTATATAAATATCTTTATTCGACAGAGAGTGTCTTTCTTGTTTTATAGTTGACAAATACAGAGTATAAAATTATAATATTACATGTTTAAGTTTTAAATGTTTAAATATATTCAATGTGTTAATTAAACTATTGTTTTTCTGTCCTTAGGTGGAACGATGATTACTATGATAAATATGACTACTAATTAAAATGACTTTATGGTTTACATGGATTTGAATTTGTCCATGGACGCTAAGGAAACGACTTAGTCATGTTTAAAAAGTCAGTATAAGATATATAGACTTAGTACTGTTATTTTTGGGTTTCTGTATATAAATATTTTCTGTAAATATTAAATATTCTGAGTATTGTAAATGTTTATTTATTTAATTTGCTTATATTTTATTATAATTTTCATACAAGCACAAATTTTATTTCTTGGACTGCACTGTCTGTCGGTCAATTTCAACATGAAAGTATATTTTTATTGTACTTTTCTACTAATACTATGTGTTTCTCTAAGGACCACATTAGCACTTTTATTGTTCTCTGTTAAGGACTTCATAATTATAGGAATCTACTAGATGTTGTATTAGGTTGTCAAGGTAATACTCAATATAAGAATTAAATTTTATATTTTATTCTTGAAGTTTAAAATAAAGTTACTTCGGTTAATGCAAATAGACATACAATCTGACGCGGAAAATCCAATGCCATCAACAAACTTAAGACGGCTGATTTTACGATCTAAATAATTGACATAATTATTATCCATGTTACTTAACCAAGTAACATTAATATTCTTTGTTTTAACTTTATAATCAATTTTATAACTTTAGAATATTTCCTATAAAAATCTTTATTATATATTTTGGGGTAGGGGAGGGGGGAGAAATTTTAATATTTCTTATATGTTACTTTACTATTTGTTAGAAAAAAAATTGAGTCAACTTCTAAATATCCACCACTTATTAGGTATTTCTGACAAATTCCTCACTGTATTTTCTATATTCGCCCGCAAAAGCTTCAAAGTATTATTTAGGAACAGGGAGTATTTTATCTGTACATGTGAATACAAGTAATATTGTGGAGAATAGTAAAAGCAACCTGATAAAGGCGGTTTAAAAGACAAGGCATAGGCATTCACTAATTTATCAAATCTGCGATCCAATCATCTTTCATGTTTGTAATATTATTTCAATTTTACGTTGGAAACAATGAAATGCAATAATTCTTCAACATAGTTAACCTGTACAATGTACCGCCTCAATTTAAAGCTTTATAAATTTGCTTTTATTAAATTTAATCAAACATTGGACTAACCTATCACACACCCTTCAAAAAATCAAATATTACCAACAAAAATCATTAGTGTTTTAGTAAATATGTTATTTCCTTTATTACTGCTGTTTTCCTTGTAGGCTACATTCCATATAGGAGATAAATTATTTACTTGTTATTGGTGTAAACTTTTACCAAATCTTTGTATCAATAATATTTTGAACAAATATTAAGATATTTTTTTAAATAGTTTAACATTGCTTCCTTATGCCACAACACTCGTCCTAAACGTAAATGCTATTTCATTGAATCGTTTTTATTAATTTCGGTAGTCATTTTAGTTCGTCATAATGCCTGTGAAGAGTATCAATTTTCTTTTACTTGTGATTTTAATCACTTGTTTGGGTCATTAACCTTCACCTTAAACGACATTAGTGGAACTTATTTTAAGAAATTAGGTCTTTTATAAAAGCTCAGTGGACGATTTATCGGTTTCTTTTAACGATTACATTCCAGTCAACTTTTCTAACAGATGTAACGTGCGATTTCGTTTTCTTAGAGTTTACATTTGAACAAATTCGTTGAATACGATTTTCATAAACACATAAACACATTATGTCTCATGCTGCTCTAAATCGAGTTATCGAAAAAAATTTTAAATATTCTTCTCGAGATATGACCAATTTATTCTGACATAAATAATTTGATATAATAATAATTATAATTATTATTATTGCTTAACGTCTTTATTTTATGTCAGTTATATTAATTAAAATGTGGTAAAGTAATACAAAGCCATTAACCATACTCGAAACCTAATAAACTTTGACGGTTTATTAATCCTAACTTCGACAATATAAGTGCTAACTCTCCCAACTGAGCTATACCGATATAATAATTCTGATAAAAAATCGCACAACTTGTTTCAGTTGTAAACGAGAGTCGGACATCATTCCTGAAACCTCCCTTTTTGTACTAAGGAAACCTCAAAACTAACATAGCTGGCCAACTTGACATCCTTTTTTGACCCATCACATAACTAAGTGTGCACAAAAATAATTGAAAATAGATTATGTTTCAGTAGCCTACATTTAAAAAAAAAATAATAAAATTAAAAAATTGGTTTAACAAGTAATTGTTTTGGTAATTCAGTCACCTGTTTCGAGTAATCTGTTGTAATATTTATATATAACTATCATTATTATTTTTGATAGTTTATTTATAATCGAATCATTTCATCTGTAATTTGAGTCTGGACTGGTGAGCTAACTCTACTTAACTTAATTTCAATTTTTTTATGTCATGAAGTAATTGTTTTATAGCCTTTATGATTAACAATGTTCAAAACTTTGTTGTGGTCTACAGCATGTGCCAAAAGTCGTCCTTCTTGGTTTTTTTTTTTTTTAAACTGTGTTAATTACTTTAATATTCCTTTGGTTTAAAGTCTAAAACCCTCTCGGTAATCATTGTCTTATAAAAAAAAAAGAATACCAATTTGACATAAAGCCTTTTAAGTTAACGCCTATCGCTCGAATACTCTAATAGCGTCACGGTCGAAAAAAAACCTTGTTCATGAAGAAGGACCTGATAAAAAAAATGAATTACAAGGATCTAACCTAAGACTACATGAGCTGGAGTCTCTCGGGGTTGCCACATACCTTGAGAAAGCATATATTTCATAATGTCTTACAATCGAAAAGTATTTTAAATTAATTGTTACACATATTAATTTGTTGATACAAATTAATATTATTTACACCACAGCCCAGGCCAGATAGTTGACGGCTAGTTTGTCGAATATCTGCTGTTATTATTATTATTCATATAAAATTAAAAATAATTTTATTTATGAAAGGTTTCTATTTACATTTAATTATTTCTTTGAAATCAATATATATATATATATATATATATATATATATGTATATAGAGTAAGAAAATTGCTCTAGTCCAATGTATGTCATTTGACGAAAACAAAAAAAAAAACACAGGTTAAATTTCAATAAAAATATTTGCCAACTAATTAATCTAATAAAATATATATTTCTGTTACATATCTATGTAGTTTAGAACATTTTTATAAAAACTAACTTTTGCCTTGTCAAAGACCTTTGTCCAGCCTAAATAATGTTTTGTTTAATGTACAATTTAATAATATTTCATCATTTTGAGAACTGTTCTGCTAATGTCTACTAAAAAATCACCTTTTCTTGAATAAATTGGGAACAAGTTTAGGCTATGCAAAGTTCTTTGTCTGTATGGCCTAATATTCTCTTTTTAAATTGAATGAGTAATAATTCTGAAAATACCCTTTTAATACCTGATGATTATCTGATAATCTGTGGGTTCTTATTATTTATTTTAATTTGGGCTAGCTTAAGTACATAACTATTATTACTTCCAGGCACCTGGAAAGCTGATACTCTAGGTGTGTAATAGAGAGGAAATGTGTAACACATGTTCTGTTAATTTTGGTATCACATTCGTGAGGTATATTTAACTAAAACCATTTATAAGTTCGAAAAGATTTTATTATTTTAAATAACGTTTCATTTTGTTCCAACTTTGTAATTGATAACAAATATATTATCGCTGAATTATCAAAAATAAACTGTGAAAAATCAATTTTCTTTTTAATTGCTACCCATTTTAAATCATATTTCAGTACCAATCAGTGTTTAAATCATAGTCAAAAATCATTTCTAAAAATTTTCCAGTTCCAATGACTTTTTCTTAATCATTTGAATTATATACCATCTTTGCCACTAAAAAATATATTTTGCCGTTGAAAATGTATGCTTAAAACATGACAAAAATTAAGATTTCGTATTACCCGTGCAGACAAATATTGTTATAACTTTGGACTTGTAAAATAATTTTAATCAAACAAAGACTAAAACCTTACCAGATATCATACTGAAATAGTAAAGAAAGCTGTTTCAAAATCTAATCATCTGTTCTCAAGTTATATATATAACACCCAAAACCTGACAAAGAGAAGTTGATTTTAAGTTAAAGTAGAGCTATAGACATGAAATAAACCTGTCTTTCTGCCTCTGCTCTAAGCGCATGAAATTATCGAACAACGTGGCAGTAGCAAGCTACAGTAGCAGTACCTACGACTGATCGTCAAAACGTGTTATAGATTATATCATGGCAGTTGACCGTCTGATGGTATGTTGACTATGTGGACAGAGTTGTACAGCCTTACTAATCTCATAGCCAAATCTCATAAACTGCATGATTTGAAGGAGATTTAAGAAATGGTATATCTTCCACTTCTAATTAGTATTTTCCCAGGGTTCTTACTCTTTTAATAGCTCCGGCCTCTCAGTTTATAAATAGGTGATGAGACGTTTCCTCACCCCTACTTTCAACACTTACAGGTCATGCTATCCTTTAGGCCAAGCCTCCCGGATGTCCTTTGATTGTGCCATGCTCCGTAAGGAAGCCCGTTAGTAGTCTTAACCTATTCTTGCATAGACTAATACATGCCCTGGATCTCTTACGGTCGTAATTTCCATTTATCTCCTTAGCTTGCATCAGTCCTTTTGTTTCTTTCCAAAGTTTTGATCTACTGGGTTCTTCGCCTCTTTTAAGTCTCATCTTGAAGTAGTTTTCTCAAAGTCCACAGAATTATTCTGGTAATGCGAATGGCTTCCTTCTTCGCAAGGTCATCTGGATTTTCATTTCCCTCTAATCCCATGTGTCCTAATATTCAGAGAAAAGCTACTTCATTAGTCCTCATGTTTTTGTAGCCATTCCCAAACTATCGGTAAACTGATGATTGGAGATTTCAGCGCTTTGATGACAGCTTGGCTGTCTGAAAGACACGTGATATTTTTCCTCTTGTGTCGCCTGTCAATATTCCTTTCAGACACCTGTCAATTGGATAGATTTCCACTTGAAAGATGCTGAGAAATTCGCCCATCGCTTCCGAGTACCTGGTACCTGGCACAAATACTCTAGCTTCAGTTTCTTCTTCAGCTTTGGACCCGTCCGTTTATCATAGTTTACTTTGTCAGTGAGTTAATGTACTCCTTGCTTTACTCACTCTTTGAACTCAGTACAATGAAGAAGTGTTCTTTAAAGTTGTACTATCTTAGCATTGAGTATTTCGGAAGTTCTCGGCAGTCTGCTACTTCTTCCCCTGTTTGCTGGTGATATTCCTAGACCAATCTTTGCTAGTCGCAGGCATGCCCTTTAGCAGCTGTTTCTACAACTTGATTGAAAGCATCTATGATGATCTATGATGATCTTTTCCCTCCTGTTTTGCTAATGCACGCCAGTGGCCAATTTGTCCAATGACCTTCTTGTTGTAATCAACTTGATTCTGTTGCCCCTTCCACTGCCCCATATGTGATGAACGATCTTCTATCGTAGAGTACAACCAATATAAAATCCGCGGGTGACCATCCCATCTTTTCACAGCTATTATTTTGTATTAAAGTCATTAGAGCAAGTGACTTGCTGATAGTTCTCAGGTTGGGAAGCTTAATTCTCTTAGTAAATGGTGGTTTTCAATGGATTTATACACAACATAACCGATGTGTACCATCTTCTCGTAAGTCAATCCCACTTTTTAGTTATTCACAAAGGGTACTTTCAACTTTTCCCCCTCACCAAACGACGATGTCATCGGCATAACCAAAGCAGTTTAAACTCATGTCGCTTAATTGCCCAAGTAACTCATCTATGACCAAGCTCTACATCAAGAGTGATATTACCTCTCTCAGAGGATATCCCTTAACAGTAGTGATTCGAATGGTTCTTTGTCCCACTTTAGTCTCTACTTTTCTAGTAGCCATCAATGTACACTCTCTTTCTTTCCAGCGCTCTTTTGACAGCCTCATGAAAGGTATTTATTGTTAAATGCACCTTCAGTATCAATGAAGGAACAAATTGCGACTTCTTTCTCATTAAGTGTTTTCTGAATGATCTCCTTCAGCTCTAGAGAGACTGTCTCTCTGGACCTGCCCACCCTGTAAGCGTATTGACATGAATTCTAGAGCACTCTCTGCAGAATTCCTGTCCTGATGAAATTATCTACGACCTTCTCTATTCCTTTAACCATTAAGGATGTTAAACTGATTGGCCAGTAGGATTTGGGAGAGGTAGCATCTTTTCTCCCAATTTTAGTGATGAATGTCAATCTTGCTCCTCTTCATGTTTGTATCCAGTAGTATCCTTGGTAGTTCTACAAAATAGGAATATATCTCATTTATCCCTCTCCACAGAAGGGATGAAGAAATGCCACCAACTGCTGGCTATTGAACACTGTAATTAAAAACTCGATTTGAATCAAATACGATTTTACGGCATAAGCGAAACAAGCTTAAGCTCTATTTAAATATTTAAAAATATCTGATACGATAACACATTACAAGATATCGTTTAGCTATATATCAAAATGAAGAAAGGTCAGTTTCTGTACATGCTCTTAAACGTCAACAAAATTTTGAACATTTTCTGACATAAAAATTATAAAATAATTACTACCTGATATAAATGATTTGAAATTAAGATAAGTAGAGCTTACTCACTAATTAATACTACAGTCAAAAATTCCAGACAGACTGATTCTATGATAAATAAATAACAGTAAATAATTAATGGTAGTGATATATAAATATAATAACTAATTAATTACACGTAACAGATGATTGGCTTGGTAAACCATTTTTGTAATTACAATTTTTTTAATAAATTTAAATATTATATATTTTCTATTTCTTTCCTACACATATAGAGTGTAAAGTTATGTGATTGGTCAGAAATGATCTCTCTGGTTTTTTATAGTTTTATTCGTTTTTTAGTTCTCCGATTGCAAAAAAAAAATTCTTTTAGACTGATATTCGACTGTTGTCTACAGTTTGAGTTTACCAATTAGGGGTTGCTCAGTTGGTAGAGTGCATGATTAACTCGTCGAAGCTCGTACTAATGAACTGTCACAGATTACGCAGTTTCAAACACTGTTTATAACGTGGCGCTTTTCCGTATATAACTCGCAGTTTAACTGGCAAATATATATAAAATTAGATATGTTGGAATAATTTGGCAATATCTTGAGAGGAATGTTATTCATTTATTTCGATTAGTCGATTTGGATATAGCTGTCATGAGACGAAAGCTTATTATTTGATTTTCTGAATTCCCCTTCAACGAATTTGTTTTAATGTAGCCTCTAAGAAAACCAAATCACATTATGCCATAACTCAAAAAAAGGTTAGGTCGAGTCAATGGTTAAAAAACTTATAAATCATCCACGAAGCTGTTATAAAGACCTAATTTATTATAATCAGTTCTACTAATGTCGTTAAAACTTTTATGATAATTGAAAGTTAATGACCCAAACCAGTGAGCATAATGAGAAGTAAAAGAAATTTGACACAATTTATTATAATTAGTACACACACAAAATTACAACAAACATTAATAAATCTAATCGATTAAATAACATTACAGTGTTATCATATGAGCGAGGTAAGTTTAAGTTATTTTTTTATTATGTAAATATTTGATTAAAATATTATTAATACAAAAGTTTTCAAAAGTGTAACCAATAATAAATAAATTATTTATGTTCCATACTTTTGTGACGTCAAAGATTTCTATTTATTGTTATTATTTGATTTTGTTTAAGGGTATGGAGAAGGTTTACAATGTTTTTTCCGTAGAATTAAATTTAATAAAACCAAAGAATTTTATAAACGTTTTATTTGAAACATTATATTGTACGGGTTTACCATGTTGAAGAAGTATTGAATCTCACAGTTTCTACATATTATAGTTTCATGGCATTACAAATGTGAAAGATTATTGGAATTACAGTATTAGTAACATCAGATAAATTAGGGAAGGTCACAGCGAGACTTCCGACTCCCTTTGACCATTCAACAGGTATTACATCTTACTCTTGCATGCACAATGTGACAACATGATGACTATGTTTAGACTAATTTCCCACTATTCTGACATCTAATTGGCATTCATTGTTAAGAAATATCACATAATAATTTTTGTATGTCAGCTATATGTACTCTCTTTTCTGTCCACATACCCAAGTATAACAAGAGGCTGATGGTGAGGAGACATGTTTTTTGAAAATGACACTAGTTGCAAAATAAACGTACTTTTTCCCTTATTTTTCAAATAAATAAATCTCACTTCAGCAAATTATAAATACTGTAAAGTTTACAAGTTTTAGCATAGAATAAAATTATCTACATTTCGTCTAGATAATTTTGTTTTGTAAGTTTTAGATAGTTTATTATATTTTAATGTATATATTCATTATAGTAGTTTAACCTATCAATTTTTTACATGCTAAATCTAATATTTAATTTTCTTATTCTGTTTTTCATTATATTTCTGTTTAAGAAATTTTTTTATTAGATCGAGACACTGCCGTGAATAAGTTGAATTTTTTTTTTTTTTTACTAGAGCCTGAAAGTACTATTGAAGGTCTTGTAATATGTAGAACCCATAACAATATAAAAACCAAAGGAATTTAGTGACATATTTTTTTTGTACTAATAAAAAAGCATACATTAAACTGTATTGTAACGTTGTTTGAATGGATGGTTACTTTGTATGAAATTAACAAAATCATTTTCATCTTCCTGAATCTTGAAACACTTGTGATTGGGAGTTTAAATGATAATTCAGTTTAGAAAAAAATATCATATTGATAAAACAGCACAGATGCTAGAAAACAAGTTTTCTTATTAAACTGATCCAATAACCTCTGCACTTCTGGTTATAGAGTTCGTGATAATTACATAGACAATGTGATAGTACGTAATCTTAGTGGCCTTAATAAAATAAATGGTATCTGAATCAAATTACAATGGCTGTATTTTTTTAAACACTACAAATTCAGAGCTGTGTATCATAAATACATTTATGGTACAAATAGCATTTAAAATACACTATTGGTTTTATCATCTGCATAACTCAAATTAACTTAAAGCACGACAATTATTTATTTATATATATATATATTTTCAAAATGATATATTATTGAATTGATGAACGTTTTTAAAAAGTCTTTGTAGTTTACACACAATATAGACCTACTAGTGATACTTCATACAATTATTTGAATATTACCAGTTCAGCTGTTGCTGGATGTATGGTGAAGAATTAAATCAGGGATTCTCAAACTAATATATTTGTTGACTATCATTGTAATTTTTTGTCAACTTCAAGACTTTCGTTATGTTATCATAAGCAAACGAAAAGAAAAATTGTTTTAATAAAAATTATATTAATTACAAAGTTTTATATAAACTGAGGCCATTAATGCCATTATTAACTTATTAACTTACAGAATATCCACTCTTGTAAGTTTTGGTTGCTATTTGTTAATTAATTTTAATGGTATTATCTGTGTGTTTAAAACTGCTACTTTAAAAATCAAATTTATATACAGGTGAATGGCCATCGCTGTGACAAAAAATTTTTGGTTGAATTGCAAAGTAGCCTAAATGTGATTTAGTGGTGCATATTAGAAAGTTCAAATCCCCAAGTTAACCTATTAATAAATTATTTTCAATTTTCTTTAAAAATCTATGCTCTTTGACACATATTTATGTTTTCTCTGCTACCAGTTGGTGTAACTGTACATACAATAACATTTTCTTGCTCTACGCAAAATTTCCAATAAGAGTGAGTCATTGCTTTAAAGGTTAAACAAAGGAAACACCTTCGGTTCGTAAGTCAACCTGCAAGTTGCTACAGTTTCTAAAACTAAGAAATACTGTAATTGGAGTATTGTTGTTTTGCACACTTTGTATACAAGTAGGTGACAAGTCATATAAAAACTTCAACATTTTTTAAGCTTTCATAGGATGGCCACATAGGCCTAATCAATGTTTCATTTTAAGTGAGCTAGTTTTAAAGCCTTGAATATTAAAAAACAAGGTGAGGTAAAAATTAGGCAATTTTTTATAATAATTTAACTTTGTAAGTAAAGCTTATTAATTTAATATGAGAAGTAACTTCTCAAGTAATTTAGAATTAGAGAAAAATAACTACAAGATAAAACAACTAAAAATATTTGTCACACTGACGACTCTGTATTTCTGTAACTTTAATTTTACATTGACCAACACAAACTTGATAAACTGCTAATAGTAACACTAAATAATAGGTTGTAAGAAATTTACGTAGTAAAAATAATTTCTTTAAAGAAAATTAAATTACAGATGGCAGATGGCAGATCGTGTCATACTACATATGATGTGAGTTGCATGTCTAATTCATTTATAAATAAAAATACAAAATCAGTTTAAATGCTTGGATATTAAAATATAATAAAAAATCTAATTTAATTTTAAAATCAATTTGTAATAGGCCCTACGTAAAGAATTTTAAAATACCAATTAATTGACTATTTTGCGCAAAGGTTACAATGAATCTACAATTGCAGTGTAGATTGTATCTGTGAGACTATTTCAGATTTTGGTATATTTGTAATCTCTTATTAGAGTTAGTGATTACCCTAATGTCGAAACGCTATTTTAAAATATAATTTAAGAGGTTAATTATTGGCTCCAACAGTTGGGCGTTCAGTTGTTCTAATATTTAAATATTTTCTTTTAGAGGCCGTGTCGTGTTTATTTAATAATTTTCCTGAATTGTCTGTTTAATTTAGAGTAATTATGAATTGGGTAACCTGGCCTTTAAATGTCGGGAAGTAATATTAATTTCTAATATTCCATTCTGATTTCATAAGTAGCTTGCCATAAAAGTTGTACATGTGCATAATTAGAGTTTGTCGTAGCTCCGCTAGATCTCGTGCGTGTCGCTCCTCATTCCTTGATTACTTTCTCTGCTTTAATCTTTCATTTGACTGCATTTCGAGTTGTTTCAAACTTCACAATGTACCGAAGTTGGCTCCTGGAAGTTCCATATAATGTGACTTGATGCTGGAAAACCCAATCTCAATCCTTCAATAGAAGTAATAATCCTGTGGATGAGTTTTAAATCGTGAAGACTCACGGAAGGGAAAAATTGAGAAAAAAATGGTGTGGTATAAATAACAATGTATTACGACATGAAAATAAAATCCAACAAAGTTAAAACTAAAGTAAGTATAAAAAAAAATTAATATGGTCATGAGGATAAAATATAAATTTGGCTTTTTGTCTCATTTTTTTTCTCTTTTAATCCGACAGAAAGCTAGTCCCGTAACCATATTCAAAACATTGACAAAGAAGTTTATTCACTATTATGAAATTAATGTTTCATTATTATTCAATTAATTATAAGTGTACTTATTTATATAACTTAGGTGTTCAATAATATTATCATTTATTTTTAATCATTTGTTTTTAGTATTAATTTTTGTTTTGAATTATTATATTCTTTAACTGACTATTAATTTTTGAAACATCTCATTGTTTTAGCAAGGAACCCTGCGTCCGTCTTTTGTCGATGAGACTTCGTGTTCAGTGAACTTTACAAAAACAACGGTTAAAAGCCTAATGGAAGTATTTGACGTTCTTTTTCCTTTGTCCTCGGCTATGAAATTTCCTTAATGTGTTCCGCTGCCCGAAAACACTGCAACCCCCAAATTGATTAAACTTCAAGTTATTGTATTTATATTACTTCTAACTACATTCAGATCAGTTAATTCCCCTATTATTTAAATTTATAACTCTAAGTTGCAGGATTCTTAGAGTATACAATAAGAACCTTTTCTTCCTTAAGACATGATGGTACATCTGTTATGAATTATAAAATTTGTTCACTAGCTATTGTTTTATTAAAGGTTTTTACTAATAAATGAAACTGTTAGGTTGTTCACAAATTCACAAAATAAATATTTTATTGTATCTGCTTTTTTCAAATCAAAACATTTATCAAATTCTCTTTTCAATTTATAAATTCTTAACTATAATATTTGATATTGTAAGTAGCAGATTGAAATTTTACTATTTACACAATTTATTTTCCTTTTTCATTAATTTAATTTATTCAATATTTTGAAATTTTACTTCTTTTATCTATTATTTTTAATTGCGGATTTTGCTTAACAGTCTGATCTTTGGATTGGTGATCCAATTCTTTAATAAAATTTATATTTCTAGGCATGAATATTCTTACTATATTAGATTCTAAACATGAAAAACAAGAACTTATTAAGTTAACCCAGAAACCTTCATTATTGAGTATGATTCTAAGTTAGGCTATTAAGCTGTTTATGTATGAAATTAAATTGACTTTCTTAAACCTTGACACTAGTCTTCGGATGGTCTCAATTCCTGTTGGCAGCGGACCAGGCTCCTGTAATATTGCGCACACGACCTGACCGAAAGTTTTCGTAAATTCGCACTTTGAAGTCTTTAATTTTTCGAAGAAATATTGATACTTCGTAGCCTCATTTCCATAAACCTAGTAGCCGCAATGACGGGTTTCTTCTTTGTATTTTAGGTATGAATTTTACACCCTTGAATGTTGCATTCCTTTACACTTCGTTAACAGGTACTATTCAATAACAAAGTTTATTTGGATCCTTACATTATCATTCCGTGACTTTTGTATTACGTTACTATCAACTTTTTATTATTATTATTATTTTATTTTTTTTACACTCAAATACTTATTTTTGATGTGAGTTTTCCTACCTTTAAATTAAATTATATTTTTATTTCATTTCCTGTTTCTCAACCTATCTTAGGTTATAATTAATTAGCTTATACTTTTTTTTAATTCCTTTAATTTCACACCTTTATTCCCTTTACGTTTTATACTTTCCTCCAACTTTTTAGTTATCAACTTTACCATATTTATTAATTTCTCATAATTAATTCGTCCTTATTTTCATTCTAAATAAGCATACATTTTTGGGGATTTTAAGGAATTTTTATTTTTCCTTCATTTTGAAACTAACTTAACTCAAAATGTGTACTTCTGTATAAATTGGTTTGAATGGAAAATGCATGCCTACTTGCACTACAATTAGAACCTCTTATATTCCCCAATCTGCACTTTTAAAATTGCCAAAAATCGCTTCCCAAAACGCCAATATGCCAAGTATTTGGGAACAATTTTAGACAAGTTCAGGATCACGTGACGTCACAGCTAGATAAAGTTCGTCAGCCCTCAACCTGACTCTTCCCGCTAGTACAACGTCCAAAATGAAAAATTTTAATTTTAATAAAAATCAGCGACCTTGGCTTATACAATGGATTATTTCCGTTGTACATCTCATCTGACAAGTATGTTATTCATTTATTCTATACATTCATTCTATTCATTTATTTATACAGCTTCATTCGGGAAACATGTATGGGTTCCCGTTGAAGTTTCCCATATTTTAGTATATCAACTATACATGTGAATTTAAAAAAATTTAAAAAACATTTATAATTGGGCACCGGCCTCTATACTTCATGTTAAATATTGTCGTTGATTTTCCATAAAACATTCCATTTATTAAATCCCCTACTAGCTATTCGTAAACAACTCCTTTTTTTTCCTTATACATTTTTTGTTTTTCTTGGAAATTTTCGATTATTTACGGTAGGCAATTGTTATTTTAAATTTATTGTATGTTATATTTACGGTTTTTTGAAGCATAGATTTATTGATTTTCCGTCTAACCCATGCTGGTTTGTTTGAGTTGTATTAAACTATTATGTGGTCTAAGTATTTTGACGAAAATGTTGGGTTTTCATGAAAAACATGTCGGTTAATGCCTCGTTAAAATCATTCAGTTAACCATTGTGATTGGGATGAATAACACCACGAAATATATAGTCCCTTCCTAGATAGCTTGTCAAGTTTTATATGACTTCATTATTGAAATCCGTACCCTTATCGGATTGTAACACGCGTTGTACCTTGTGTTTATATTATTTTGTTTTTCATATGAACGCCCACAGTTATTTCGTGGAAAAGTCGTTTTAAGATAATATATACTTGTATTTACAATATGGTGTAATAGGGTCTATGAAGTCGATTATTATTCTATTAAATGGTCGCCCCTTACAGTGTATGTGTGTTTCACTGTCAAATACTTTATTCGAAAAATGTTATTAGAATAGTGACTGCAATAAAGGTGAAAATAACTAAACAGAATCTTATATTTTCATAAAACAACAGTCACTTATTAATTCATCTGTAATAAGGTACTGTTTATCAACCAAAAACAAAATTTGGTTCAATCTGTAAGATACATGAGTATTATGAAAACTCTATAAAAAGTGAACTGCCTGGGAAAAATCACAATTACGTGGGATGATTTTCCCAATTAGGTTAACTATAGACTGACCACAGACTCTGAACTGGTGGGTGCAACGTGTGTAGGAGATTTATTATAAGACATAAACGTTCAACATCAAACATCCTGCTAGCTAAGCAGATAAAAATTAGTACGACTTATAAGCGTTAGGTTGACATTGATACAAACAGTCAAACGAGAGTAAACTGTACTATTGTTTATAAAATAAATATTATAGCCGATATCTGGCGAATATTTTGATGGGAGCGTTGAACCTTTACTTTTAGGCTGTTGGTTCAAATGTATACCTTATAAAAAGTTTACATTTAAAAAATAGTAATTTTTAATTTATCAGTTATCATCAAATTTGATACAATCATTAACTTTTATAACGTATTATTTCACAGGTTCTTTAGCCTTGAAAAAACAAAATTAGGTCATTTACATTAAAACGTAAGAGAATTTAAAGACGAGTAGTTTGAGAGTCCGTACATTTTTATATTTTTGTTGAGATACTAATTTATGAAAAACCCTATGTTTCAAAGTTTGTATACTATTTTTTAAATTTTAAGAAAATGAGAGGGAGACTTTAATACTTTTCATTACAGACATATTCATAAACTTACAGGATAAACCCTATAACCCAAAAGGCTAAATTGATTTAAATGCTACATAGACTCACTTGGGTTCTCAAAATATGCAATATTTGTCCATTTTTATTCTTAAAGCCATTAAAAAATCGAAAACATTTCAAAACATTTTACAAAAACTTTATAAGCATTTATAAATTTTATACACCTTTCTCTCGTGATAATTTCATAACAGAAACTCAGAAATGAAAACAAATATAAGTTTTTAATTGTTTGTCTATTTTTACTGTATTTCCATCATTATTAAGATCCTTGGAAACCATTGAGCAATAACATCCTTATAAATTACAATCCGGTCTTATTAGTTTGTTTAGGTAGAAAACAAATTAATTATTAATCAATATATGCAAAATTAAGCTAATATGTTACTTTTAAATGAGTGTATCATTTCAAACTTTGTTATAAATTTATAGTAGCATCATTTGTGATAACACATTAATTAGCTGTTTGGTAGAATATGTAATAATAACTATAGTGAACTTCAAAAAAAGTATGTTGTGGTTCATATCCTACATCATAGTTTTGTTTGGATATTTTAGTGGGTCTGTCTAAAATTTTAACCCAAATTAGTCAATAAAAAGTAATATATCCCATCTTATAACAGTTAAAACTCTTTTAACTATCAAAACATAGTATTTAATTCAAACACAGTCAAAAATTTTGTACTAATCTACTCTTCTGGTAGAAATGTAAAAATCTTAATTGAAAATATGTTGTATATTCCCTGTGTATAACATAAATGTACACAATTGAGAAAAATTTGAAGCTTTAACCAAGTAATTAGAAGCTACAGGTTTCTTTGCTATTTCTTGCTAAAATTATTGATGTAAATATTTAAATCTCATAAAGGTATTCACATCAATCTATCACAACCAAATAAATTATTCTTTATAAGAAAAATTACACATACTTTTTTTAACATTAGAAAATTGTTGAATAAACCAATTGATTTAATTTGAAGTACACAACATAATCAAAGAAGCTGTGATTGAAGACTGATTTCTTTAATTTGGCTTTAAACATGCATTGACTCAAATGTCGATGATTTCAGATTTATTTTCTATTTAACTATTAGTACAAGCCAGCTTTGTATCTACTTCAACTTTTACTTATCCAACAAGTAAGTATTACTAATGGCTAATGGTTAAACTGAATATATCTTAAAATATGTTGTTTTTTTTTGTTTTTGTTTTTTTAGTAAAAAGTAAGTAAATTGAGATATTAAACCTTTATTTTACCATTTGAAATTATAATTTCAAGCATCATAATATATCCTTGAATATTTTATTTAAATAACACAAAATATCATTAGTTTACAATTAGATGGAGATGTTGGAAAATCTGGTACATAAAGCCCATTAAAGACTTGTCTACCTAGATTTTATTATTTGAGATACATAACCTAAATGAAAAATCTTTTTACTCATCTACTTCTTTGATTTAACAACATGGCAAAAAGAAATCAATAAATCTTGGGCTCACTATAAGATTAGTTTTCTTGACTTTTACACTATCATAATACAATACATGAAACTATTGCAATATCACAGTGTGTCATGTACTACTTGACCTGATGTGCTGTAATGATATTTTCTCTGACATGTCTACATCATATTACTCATTTTACTTCAAAATAATTGCATCATGTTAAATATGTAATGGCTCACTTCATTTGCTGAACTATATCATTGTACGATACAAAAGAATAAATTCAGATGACTATAATTATACCCATTTCATAAAATAAACATAGTTATCAGTAACTTTTACCTGTAATATTAAAAATAACTTCAATTAAACAAAGTACATAGAGCATATTGCATTTTCTTGTACAGCAACTTATGCAATGACTAACAAGTTAAAACAATACTAAAAGTGACTAATCCCCAAACAAAGAGAAACTGTTTTACTACTTGCAGCTGTAATGCATCAGATTACAGGAAAGTAGTTAGTGTTTTGGTGGTCCGTGGCTATTTAGCCTCTTGTGACTGCGACCCAAATGGATCTTTTGTGACTTACAGAAAGATAACAAGCTGTAATGCATCAGATTACAGGAAAGTAGTTAGTGTTTTGGTGGTCCGTGGCTATTTAGCCTCTTGTGACTGCGACCCAAATGGATCTTTTGTGACTTACAGAAAGATAACAAGCTGTAATGCATCAGATTACAGGAAAGTAGTTAGTGTTTGGGGGGTCCGTGGCTATTTAGCCTCTTGTGACTGCGGCCCAAATGGATCTTTTGTGACTTACAGAGCTGTAATGATATATAATCAAAAGCCTTGGTAAAAATATTGTGTGTGCATCATATTTCAGGCGAAATATAACCCATTGATGATGAAGCCATTGTAAATTGTCTGTACTCATTTACTCAATGGTACAATTAACAGCCACTGTATACGTTTAAGAAGTTGTGTTTAGCATAATAAACACTGGTGATCAACACACATTATCGTAATGAAGGCAGATACTGTGTAAAGGCCTATGGCTTTATGTATTACAAATAACTCTTTAAATACTACTCCTGGTTAACACTTTTGGAAAGCCTAATCTATTATAGTTTCTAAACTGATTTTTAAGAAATCACATTTTTTTCATGGAATTTTCCAAATATTTCACTGTAGTTATAATAGTAAATTGATTTGGTTGTATTATATAATTTCTACAGTTTTTGGTAATGTACTGTAAGTACTAAAGAAATATATGAGTAATATACCAAATAAATAATAATATGAGGTAAGGTTATCACTGTGTTCTGATAAAAATGTGCCTCATTGTTTAGAATGTAGTTACTGTCTAGCAAGTTTAAGTGACACAAAACAACATTCATAAACCAAGATATACCAGTAAATAATACTACAACTACTGTAAACAGGGATATAACTCACAGGGATAAATATAAAAAATTTATGCTTTATGGGTGCCTCGTTCCCTCTATTGAAATTGTGATTTCATTATGTAGTAAATATTATGTTGTAACCATCAATGTATGTAATCCCTGAGATGACTGTCTGAACTGAAAAGCTAACCTGAGATATAACTTTCAACTTTTATCCCAATTCGTTGGTACCATATTTATATTTGACTCATATTCACATTCATACGTGCTTGTATACAAGTTACATGAAAGTTATATCAAGTTACACAGAAATCTCGGGGAACAAAAATATGTCAATATTATGTAACTTTTAATTTACTTGATATTTTTATAATTCTATGAAACTTAAAAGGGTTTTAATTCGTTTAAATAACAACATTAAAAACGTGGAGGCATTTTTTAAATTTTTTGCTTAGGTAAAAACTTTTTGTAGAAAAAATTTTCAAAATACAGGTACCAGTAGTTGAAATTTAATTTTTAATTTGACTTTTTTTATGACCGTTGATGATCCCTCTTTTACATCATTATATTTAATACTGTATTCCTAATTCCCTGTTGGAGCAGCAGTGTCCATGCCTTGGTATCATGCATTAACTGTTTTTAGTGGACAATTTAGACCAGTTTTACACAAGTACTGTAAATGAGTATTTTCTTATAGATTAAGGTACATTTCATAATGTACCACTTTGAATTGTAGTAAAATGTCCAATTAAATTATTAATTAATTAAAAGCTTAGATTGCCCACTGAACAAGATTGGTGTCTGAATTCTACTTAAATGACACCAAATTTATATCATGATAAAGATTAGCAAGTGTCTATGAACCAATAGTATATTACATTACAAGTCCAGAAAACTCATTTGACGAGTCTCGCAAGATATTTTACATCATATTACTCTATAAAAAAAATCAAAAGTTAGAACAAGTTTTTATTTCATAGCAGGAAATCAAGACTAATTAATACAAATCAAGTTATATAAAAAGCAGTTAGATAAACGTATTTTTTATAGTCCAACTTTACAGAAATTTTATTTAAACGTAGTGTTTATAGTGCAATGTGAATTATTCTATATGTTTATATCTCTACAAGAAAGTGTATTATTTGACATGTTTCTACAAATGATTTTGATGTTGCTATTTCATCACTATTTATTATACTGTTTTGTTGAATATGTTCATTGCTGTAGATTTTGTTGAGTTATTTAACAACTTTTTAGACACTGCAAGTTTTCCACAAACAGCAATTTCAACGTATCCTTCAGCAACACTCGATGACTGCCATCCACCAGGTTTCTTCAGGGTAATTAATTGGCCTCCATCTTCAACTAACATTGAGTCAGATGTCCTTCTTAAGGCATGGCCGGTATATTCTTCCGGATTTTTCAATTTGAGGAATTCTGCTACAGTATTTGTTTTGGTACACCGCCAACTGTGTGAACACCAGCATTCTGGCTAATACATTTACCATTTCGGTAGCCTATGAATAACCTTTTGTCTTTCTTATGTTACTAGGTCTTATGTTTGCGATATAACGGACATGGTTGTTAAAGGCTTCCTTCATGTATTATGGTAAATGTTATAGATTTGTAGATTTTGCCATCGCCCAGGTATACCAATATAAACTTACCATTGTCTTCTACGCCCCATCTACAGTCAATCGTGTTAAATCATCCCTGCGACAAGCTCCAAATACAAAAAAAGTTAAAATGATTTTGGTCCTTAGATATTTATTATCTGGAACATGAAGATGAACTTCCTCTTTAGACAACACTTTGGACTTTTTAGGCTTGTACCCAGTTGAATAACGTTTGAGAAAAGCAATCGTTTTATAAAACTTTTTGCAATCATTACAATCAACATTTTCCTTTGTTGCTAAACAACTCTTTATAATTGAGTATTTGGCCCATAAAGAGGTAGATTTCATATTTTTGGATGGTCGAAATATAGACACTAAAAGAACATTGTCAGTTACTGTTTCAACTTTGTTTTCCTTGCACCATTTACAAAACCCAGAGTATTATTTTTCATACCTGTGTCTAAACTCATCAGGCGGTAACTATAATGATATTTCAATAGCTTCCATTTCTATATTGTCTTCTTCAAGTTCCATGTTATAATCCTCCTTGTCAAAATGCATCATGTACTATGTGAAAACTATAACTATTGAGGTTATTTTTATATTGTTATTTTGTCACAAACAAATGCTCCTAAGAAACAGCTGATTTCATCACATGATAGTAACGTAGATACTAGCATGTAATGAAATCAGCTGTTTGTATTACTGATCACGTATATTATTAGCTATTTTCTGGACTAAATGCATGTATTGAAAGTTGTCAAAAATGAAGTATAGTATGATGTAAAATACATTTACTTCTACTATGGTGGTGTGTAGATAAACAACAGACAAGGCCCATGTCAAGTAAGGATAATGAAAGGGCCATGCAGATACTTCTAATGTTTTTTTAAGAATGAAACTTTTGATATTAATTCACCACACCACCTGTGATGGAGTTGGTAGTGCCTTGTCACAATAAACAATAAGTCTCGATTTGTTTTTAAAAGCATATAAAGATACTAAAGACGATCATTTTTCTATTAAAAAAATAATGAAATTGTGTTAGTTTCCAAAGCACAATAATATCCATGGGAATTTAGAATAGACTTTTTGCCTGGTATTGACAATTAAAAAAAGGTTTAGATGAGTCTACAACTCAATTTCAAACCTCACAGTTTGAAGTGGACTGTTTGTTATGTTTACAAGAATAATTGTTTTGTTTAGCAAGCTACATTTGTTCATATGTCTACTTGATAATAACACAAAATAATAGTCATTATTATGTAAAAACAATGCCATTATGTTTCTCCATATTTGATTCTACGTTTAGATTGTACAAATACTTCAGACATTAGGCAAGAACTGCAAACATCATTCATGTTGTTACTTTTCACAAATCATTTGAAATAATATTATTGGTCACAATATTTGCATAGCAAAACAGGGACTTGAGTAACATCTCTAATGGAGTAGGCTAACATCTCTAACAGTAATCTTCAGACATAACGGAATAAATTCGTGTCCTGTAAATATATGGTTCAAATAAGTAAGCATTACAAGTCAATAAAAGATACCTACAAAAAATTTAGTACTTGCACTAATATAAAATTTGCACATTTTCGATTTGGTGTAGTAATAATAATAATATTTATTTATTCCACAATAATTCAAGAAGAAACAAATGTTACAAAATATTATATAATAAATAAATAAAAAGCTTGTAACAAAAAACAAGGAATAAAAAAAAAACTCCTTATTCCTAACTGAAATTTTAACTTTAATAAATAACATTATATGTTATGAATTAAAACTGCATAAAATATAAACAAAATTACTTCATACATTAAGCTACAAACTAGTTTCATTCTTATTAAAAACAGAGAGAATACTCAAAGAAACAACTAAAGAAAGTGGAATTATGTACACCATAGATGAACCTGTATCGAAATTACCATCAAAATCTCAATAACAGACAAACAAACGAAGTGAGAGTTGCTATTTCACTATTTATTTTAAATCCACTGACATAAGAGAAACATTTTAATGTTTTCAGTAAAAGTGCCAATATTATATTTATTTTATGCATATAAATAGACATAAATATATTAAACTAAAAAACCTAAATTAATTACTAGAAATATATAAACACTCTATTTCATGCGTGATCAAAGAGTCAATATTATTTATTGTAAAAACCCAGATTGAATTTATATTTGGAAAAAAATTTTAAGATGGTCAATTTCTAAATTGATATAATTTTAGTCAATTAATATACATTTTTTATATTAAGGGGAAGGAGTTACATGTACAGCACCTCTACATTAAAAACACTTGAATCACGAGGATACTACATTAAATATACAATGCAATCCAAAGACTAATTCAAAGATTGCATCCCATTTAATAAATACATGTTTATCATCTTTCATTTGGAAGGGGGGAGGAATGTATTCGGGAAACCATATGCCCATATACTACAGAAACAATTTCAATGAATTTTGACACAAATTTTGAATGGTAAATTACACAAATTATTTTTTTAAACTCATTTAAAAATTGTTGTAATTTAAAACTGAATTTGCCAGTAATGTTTTACTAGTATATTTTCCAATGATTTGCTATACCTCAATTTATACAGATTGTAAGTTTCTTTCCATTTATATCATTAGGTAACATCTAACACAATAAATTTTAAAGTTATCTATATGGAACAAAAATTGTAATTGTATAACCTACAAATCAGACTAAAATAAATTGTAAAGTCTTTAATAGTCACAATTGTAATCCAATTTCATTTAAATTTGGCAATTAGGCTTAATAATATGTGCGAATCATTCCGTTATTCATAAATGATATCATGAAGTGTCAACATTTTGATTTCTTAAATAAAATACTTCATATAAAAGAAAGTAGTTTTTATTCTATTGAAAAATTAAATTCAAAATCAAAGTTTTTTTTAATGCCACAGAATACCAAAAGTCCCTCCTCCCTCAAATTTCTCTCTTTCACTTTTTCTAACTAGACAAATGAGAAAAATCAATCTACAAGTGTCGTACAGATATTCAGGTCATATTTCTTTAATTCCACTATAAAGCTTATTATTCAAATTTTTACCAATATCCTTTCCTCCAAAACAGGTTTAAGAGTAGTATGATTATTAATATTGACCATCTCCATAATTTCAATATCATATATTTTTGATTTAATTTCGTAAGTACATGTGTTATATCATTCCTAAAAAAGTTATATTTAATACCTAATTCTGTTCGTTTGATTGCATTGGTGTTAGTTAATCATCTTATGTTTGTTTGCATATACCTTTGTCAAGTACTGAGTATAAAATATACAAAGCTAACATTATTGGTTAGATTAGTAACACGATTTAACTATTAGTATGCTTCGAAAAGGATATTGATGACGTCATTACCTATGATTGTGACGTAACAATTGTTGGCTAATGATACATGCTCTACATGCGAAATACCTTTAGTCACAATAACGTGGGATGATTTTCCCAATTAGGTTAACTATAGACTGACCACAGACTCTGAACTGGTGGGTGCAACGTGTGTAGGAGATTTATTATAAGACATAAACGTTCAACATCAAACATCCTGCTAGCTAAGCAGATGAAAATTAGTACGACTTATAAGCGTTAAGTTGACTTTGATACAAACAGTCAAACGAGAGTAAACTGTACTATTGTTTATAAAATAAATATTATAGTCGATATCTGGCGAATATTTTGATGGGAGCGTTGAACCTTTACTTTTAGGCTGTTGGTTCAAATGTATACCTTATAAAAAAGTTTACATTTAAAAAAATAGTAATTTTAAATTTATCAGTTATCATCAAATTTGATACAATCATTAACTTTTATAACGTATTAATTTGCAGGTTCTTTAGTCTTAAAACAAATTAGGTCATTTACATTAAAACGTAAGAGAATTTAAAGACGAGTAGTTTGAGAGTCTGTACAATTTTATAGTTTTCCTGAGATACCAATTTATGAAAAACCAATAAAAAATAATGGAACTTAGTAATAATGGATATTTTGATGATGACATTTATACTTAAGCCTCGTATTTTGAATTATTTAATTTACTATTGTGCGTTGTTGTTACTAGATAAATATGAACTAATTAAAGTCTGACAGTCACAGTCCACCTATCTATTTGTCCAGAACATAACAACTCGACTGTTTTCGTCAAGAAAAATCGAAAACAAATTTCCTCGAAAATAGTTTTTTTGTTTGGAATTGGTTCAACTTTAATTTATAAAGACCCATGTTAATTATAGTGACCCTCTTCCCTCCCCCCCCCCCCCATTACTTGCGTTCTAGGAAAGTGTAAAAAAAAATTAACTTAAATTTAAAATGTTGCGCTACCAAATCAAGCTAGAAATTAATGTACTAACAAGCTATATACCATGCACGATAGTTTTAAGCTATTCAAATGTGACTTACAAATTAAAATTGGGGTCGAAAGTAAAAAATAAAATTTAACTAATCACAACAATTCATAGAACTTTGAACATATAAAAAATAGTAAATTCTTTGGAAAAATCAATGAATAATTATTTTAGTATTAAGTATTTTAGTAACGTGAACAAAAAACAATGTTTGATCGTTGACATCTATATAAATTTTAAGCAAATTCACGACGGTATTGTAGCTTTTTCCTAAATAAGTCAGATATATAGTATGCTATGACAATAATGGCTATAATGACAACAAAACATACAATCTTGGTATTTATTCTGTTATTAATGCCTTAATCCAACAGGAAACTGTATATCCTACTTTTGTAGGTCAGGGTTTTACATTTACACATTTTCGTCTACTTCTTCCAACAGTATTAATAGTTCAATAGTTAATGAAGGTCGACAATAATGCCTTTTAAAAAACTAAAGCACATGAAAGTATTATTTAAAAAATGATAAACTCGTCATTATTTTGAGTAGCTGAACTTATGACAAACCCCAAAAAATCAATTATTATCTTATAAATAAACTCTCTTTAGTGTCTCAAGGCAATGAAAAAAATAATAACATTATTACATTAGAATATAGGCCTACAATTTATATAAGCAACAATAAAGTAATTATACATTTTTCGTATTTTCCTACATTTTTCAAGAAAATTTATGGATGACAAATTTTATACCGGATTTCCAACTAATATGTATATTTTACCCCCCCCCCCCTCCAACGCTAACTTGTATAAAAAATGTGCACTAAGTAAGTCATGAACATTGATGTTAACTTTAGTACCATAGTTATTTATTTTATTATAAAATTGATAAAATTATTATTATTATTTAATGTACCTTGAATAGTGGGTAGTTTATCTAGTTTTATTAAAAAATCCCTGTTTAGTGTAAAAATTGTCCTTCTGCGAGCTTTTTGCTCCAATTATTATATTATGTCAGTTGAAGATATTGGAAGCACGGTTTTTATTTTGTCAAACGTAATATAAATATGTGATGGGTAAAAATAAATAAATAAAATCTGTCCAATTTTTCGTAGAAATAGCCTAAGAGTGATATTTGGATTGGTGTTTTTCTGTTATTTATGAAAGTTCTTTATACCCCAAAATAGTGAACTCATTTTAATCAAACTTTAGCCATTTTCGAGGGATTTTTTCCTTCTTTTTTTTTCCATAACTCAAAGTAAGGAGATCATAATAAACACATAAGTTGCCGTACTTTTGAAAAAATAAAAGGAATTCAAACTCCATTCGAAAACGTTCTTCATTGTTAAAGTACGATTTCGGAAATATTAACAGTAGCATACAAAATAAACTTAACAAGAAATTAGATGGTACTAAATCCAAACAAAAGCCAAATTCAAATAACTTCAAAATCAAAGTTCAAGCTAAAAATGAATTAAGAAAAATGCAAAGGATGTACCCGGCGATTAATCTTCCATTGTCACTTTATAACAATAGGGAAAATAAAACAGGTCTGATTTTATCTATTATGCTTGAACTGGTTAAAGTGATGTATTTCTTTCGAAAGCCGAACAATTCAGGTGCGAAGCCAGCATTTTGCATACCTCCTTAACATGGTCGTAAATAAGGAAGAACTAAGTGCCATGTCGGAATCAATACGAGAAACTAATATTGAAACCATCACGGTTCTCCTTGAAGCTGTATGAGAAAGATACACCTTGATACATGCCATGATTCCTTGATTCCATGCAGTATGAGCAATTTCTTTCAGAAACACTCACTGTTGGTGGTTACATTCCACACACAAAAGACACCACTACTACAATGAAAATAGAGTTACAAGTAATATTGAAGGTATAAGAAATATTTTCGTGACAAACTTCAAGAACCTCGAATCACTAAAAGTAAGTTCTTCATATTTATGAATTGCCTAAACTGCACAAACCTGAGATTCCTCTCAGATTCATAGTCAGTTGATCAGAAATCATCTAAATATCTCCTTTGTGTATTAAATCTTTTAGTAGAAGATAATGACTACTTTGTAAAAACTCTAATCATTTCGCGGAATCGTATAAGATTAAAGTAAATGAGAAGAGAGGTTAATTAGCTTCGATGTTGAAAATCCTACAACGTACCGGTACAGGAAACGCTAAAAAAAATTCAAAGTAGGCTTTTAGTTAATAATAACCTTAATGTAAAAACTAATTTTCTCTTCTTAAACTATGCATCGAGAGTAATTACTTCCAACTAAATGATAAGATAAATCGCCAGGACGACGGTATGGCAATGGTAGACCACTAAGTCCAAAGTTTATGTAAGAATTTGAGAAGGAGTTCGTTGAGTCTTCCTAGAAAATGGCTTAGAGATGTAGACGACAATTTAGTTTTGTGGCACACTTGACCACAATAAATTAAGTCAATTTTTTTAATTGTTTAATAATATTTCCGATTCCATCTTCCTAACCATGGAAAACAATTCAGAAATAAATTTCCATTTTTGGTTGTGTTTGTTAAGAGGAAGAAAAAAGCCCTCAAGACTTCTTTATACAAAAAAGACATGTTAAAGAAGACATACTATAGTTCATTTCTTATAGAGACATATTTAAACGTATTTGACTATCGTATTGTATTTATTTCTCATTTGCATGGGGTTATGTGGAATAGATGGTTTTAACTACGCTCTAACATAAAAGCCTTTATCTATCTAATAAATTTATTCTGATAAGAATAGTCAAAATAGTCTTATAGGGATGATTTAATCACCAATGTACCCTCAATCCATAAAATAAAAATCTAATACAACGATTCCTAACAAAAAGAAAGAGTCTAAAGAAAATTATAAACCTTTATTGTTCGTAACGATGCCTTAAATGATGGGATTAAAGAAATAAGTTGGTCACGTTGCTAGGAAATATAAAATACCTAACGTTTCAGTAAACATGACACTGTTTGCAACACATAATCATAACCGACACTAAAAACTGTATTTACGGTATCAAATGTGATAATGATAAGCAGTAGCCTTACGAGACGACAATCCCTCTAAATAATAATAATTGTAAATACAAAAATAACACGGAAGATCTAGTAAATAAATGGAAAATAAATAGTCCTTTGTTTCAAATATAAATTTAATTAGGAAGAGACAAATATACTACACCGGAGAAAAAACTTATATAAATTATCATTTTTTAAATTTTTTTTAACTAAATTAAACTCCATGGGGTAACAACCAGTGAAGAGCCTAAGTTTCTAAAGGCCTAAGATTCTTCGGGCAGGTTGAGTGCTTAGCACATCAAAATAGGCTACCTGTTGCGATTGTTCTAGCCTTTGGAACCAGAGTTCGCTGTAACGAGGACTAGATTAGTAAATTCTAGCTTCCCTCACGAAAAATTTTATCCTCCAAGGGATTTTAATTTACGCCTCATAATATACAAACAATCCTATAAGACAAATAATTATGGAAATAAGACGGTTATGGTTTCCATTAATAAAAACGTAATTAAAATTTGTAATAACGATTACTTTTGTTATTCAGTACTATTATTAATACTTTAAGTAAGGCAGAAATGTTACTTGTTAAAATCCCACAAGACATGAGTACAAGATAAACTCTTGAATGAGGTAACACTAAATTGTTTACTCCTATAAAACCGTTATGTAGATCTAAAGCCCATTTTGTTTAGTTGCCCTGAGCATGATCTCGATTCGTCTTGATGTTTTAATGACTTGTGGTTTTCCCTGATCACGTTTGTATATTCTCAGATATTTTGACAGCTCAGACCATATTTTAGCCTTTTGGCATTCCTTAGGTCGCTATTTTTAGTTTTCGTATTAGTCTAGGCTACTAGACTATATTTTCCCCTTTTCAAACTTCTCATGTTCTGAAGTTATCACTTGATAACGAAAGTTTATCCATACTCTCGAAACGTCGTGTATTATTTTTATATTCACAATTAATAGCAAATGTCCCAATAAACTATATCAATAAGTTGTACAGAGCTTCTTGAAATGTATCATTATATTACGGTATGAGATATCCCACTATCCATCATTATCCAATAACTTTAAAATCTGTACACCTAATCTTTCCTTCTCTTTCTAGCAATGCAATTACTGTATTTATATTTTTAAACGGTAGTGTCATCCTCGTACCATGTAGGCCTATGACTTACACAATACAATATACAATTCATGTATTTCTATTATATCTCCTCACATTTTACAATATTATTTGTACATATTGCTTTTGTGTCCACTATGACATTATCTCACTAGTGGTATATATATAGTGATATATATAGGGAGAGAGGGTGAAAAAGGAACTTTCAAATGACTAGATTACCAATTATATAGCAATTAACCCAATGTTAGTACGAGCTTGAGTTGAAAATAACATTTCTGAAAAGACGAAATGACTGCATTGACGTAATAACGTTTGTTTTATTGTACTTGGATAAATCGAATGTGTAGGCTACATTTCTTTCGATAAATTTAAGTAAGGTATATCATAAAAACATAACAACTCATGTTGTTTATTTTAAAGCAAAAGAAGGACAGTGTAATATTGAAATGTACCTCATTCGTAGCTGTAATCACATATTTCAGTATTTTCCGATAACAAACTGTTACAAAGCTTTTCTCTCCGCGAAAACGATAACGAAAAGACAATTACATTTTCTTAACCTTTCACTGTACACTAGTTTATTAGTTAAAATATATTTTTAAATATTTATGACTTATATATATATAGGAGTTAAATACCTACTTCGCAAGAGACCATATAATATTTTGTGTGTTAAGGGTGAGAGATTTACTTTGTCACACGAGAGAAAAGTTGACGCCAAAGTAAAATTTAACAATTTTATTATGGTTAATTTTATTTTGTTGTTATGAATAATTGCAATTATCAAACGCTCACCAGGTGATTTAGCTATCATATGTTAAACAAATTTAAATTACGTTTAGGGAATCTAGTTTGTTGGTCCACCAATTACCCAAATTAGAATACTTTACAAAGCTTTTTGAACAACTTCGATTTAAATAATTGTTCACACGTAGTTTTAGCCAAATAGCCTATAAGTTAGACCAAAATTAATGAGTAAAAGTTCTAATAATAGCAATCTTATTACTTTTTTATTCAAACAGAGCACTATGGAAGCTATATAAGAACCACTATCCCACAACATCGGCTTCTTTTCCTCTCTATCTCGTGTGATTTACTGAGAAACTCAACATTCTCGAAGATAAACATAAACCTCTGATTGACATCTAGAATTAAACATCTTTCTTTGTTTCTTTTTACCCTGACACTTGAGCATATAACCAGGTCTGTTCCTGATACTGTGTATGGACTTGATCAACTTACAACGACGTTTACAGAACCTTGTACTAGACGGTCTTAGTCATTTTATTTTAAAAACCTAAAGGTTATCCTTCTTGTTTTTACTTTACTTTTGTTTCTATAATATAGAGATACATGAGTAATTATTACAATATTACTGATATCCTGATGAAATATTTACCCAATAACTTCTCGATTTTACATTTCTAATGGAAATTGTAGTAGATTAGTAATCACTGAATTACATTTCTGTTTTATTTAATACTAGTGGTTTAACCCGGCTTCGCTCGGGACTTCTAGCATATGTTATTCACGAATAAATGTTGATTTCAAAATATTCGCAAACCCTAATTGAAGAATCATGCGCAAGACCCTAAAAATGATAGTAATGAGATAAATAAAGTATTTTTATAAAGTAGAAATTTACTCAGTTAACTGTACCTGTTTTCAAGATGATCCGCGGCTATAGGATTGTGTGGTAGTTGGAATATAAGGAGATAAACCTCAGAATATAAGAAGTAAAAGCTTTTTATATAATACTTGTTTATAAACAACATTTTTCATTTTGTTATCTGGGATATATATATATATAAACATATGTTTCGGATTTCCTACCTGACAGCAAGCTACGTATAGTTGACCGTGAGAAAAGCAGGAATCTTTGAGACTTATGCGGCAATACTTAGTTTGTCCCTGCGATTTGTTAATAGTAAAACTATAGGCTAGTTTGATTGGAAATTGCAGTCTCTTTAATTGGATTGGTAATTCAGTCGATATCAGTGGTATTCTGGGGATAAACACTGTATTTCCCTTATATTTTTTAGTCATAAGTTCGGCCCTTTTATCTTCCAATGGACGCCCTTAGAGACAAAACGGAAACCTTCTTCACGGATGAGCAATAGAGGACTATCACACCATATACCCCCTTTGATTGTACCGGGATTCGTTTTTGAGTTTTACCGGCACGCACGACTTCCTTTTATTATATATATTGATTATTACTTGTTAATTAATTATTACTAATATTAAAGTACATTTAATCGATGTTTTCACAGATTTTAACAAACCAATGAAAATACATCGACTGGGAATAGAAACGTGTTCTTGGATGACAACTTGCTAATAGACATCTTTTTGTACAGATTTTTCTTCTGTATTTTTTATAATATATTTGTTGTCCTATTATCCAAGTTTAAATCTATACTAACGAATACATCTCATTTTAATGCTCCAAATATAACTAAGTATTTAATATCCTACCTCGTTTTTTTTTTTTTTTCGTTTTTAGTAAAGCATACCATTTACTAGTCTAATATTATTTTAGAAATTATAATTTTTGTTAATAATATTTCAGAGAAAAATAAATTCCTTGATATTACCAGTTACGACAAATTATAAACATCAGTATATCAAGGTTGCAATGTCGTAACTTCATTACGGCACTGAATTAATTACCCTCAAGAATTGTCATCTGAGTTGAAATTAATTAATATTTTAAATTAACCTAGACTATAATATGACAAGATACGTTGGATCTCGTGACCGTAAGCCCGCCCCCTCTACGGAGCTTCAAGTATGGGATATATACATATATACTCCTTCAGATAACAAAGTGTGGCAGTAGTCTACAACCATGGATGTCAAACGTATGTATGTAGTTTTGTTCTTCGCCGTTGGCGCCACTTGTGCTCTACTTTATCGACATCCAGGTACGGACTTTTTATATATTATATATTTTATATTTAAAATACAAATACTTTATCCTTCTAATGTTTCGTTTAATTAGTTACATAAAACAATTTCAAAATAATATACTGCAAAAATATCGCGTAAATAAAATGTAAATATTGCATTTAGTTAACGGAAATAACACACAACATATAATACAATATCAATAGCACAGTAAGTCAATCAGACAAGTTAAAATACTACAAATTATTCTTAGTTCAATTTCACAATTTTTAATTATAGTTATTTTACAGATATTTTCACAATGAGGAAAAAATCTGGGTATAGTGATGTGTGGTAGTGAAAAAAAGAAGAACTATCTGCAAGATGGAGTAGATTCGAAATGAAGCGTCTAAAGACGTGTAAAATGATTAGATAAAACTTCTATATTAAAATAAACTAAATGTAACTTTACCAATATCTCTCTCTCTCTCTCTCTCTCTCTCTCTCTCTCTCTCTCTCTCTCTCTCTCTCTCTCTCTCTCTCTCTCTCTCTCTCTCTCTCTCTCTCTCTTATACTTGACTAGTCATATTTCCATTGCAGAAATGACGTTGACTTTTAGTAATAAATAATCTCAAACAATATTTATTAAGTTTTAAATAGGGAAGTACCTAATAAGATGGTGGTAAAATTACAATCCTACGTTTTCAATGTATATTTTTCAACGTCTAGGAAGATATTTTCTCCATTAATAAAATATATATCACTTTCAGTCTACTGTCCGTTCGATTATTTGTTTGCCTGTTATTTTTTCCCATATTTGACTTAAAATATGAACTGATTGAATACAAATTTGAAAGTTTAATATAGTGTAAGTGCCCTGGTGATTAGGTATTGAATGTTCCAAGCGTTATCTGAAGAACGAATGTTCAGAATGAGCAAATATTTTACATTTATTTGGTATGTCATAGGTCGATTAGATTTTTATCAAAATAGTTTAAGTGGTGGGGGATAAGTAAAGGTTGGTTCCAAATTTTATGAATGTTGTTCATTTTTCCTGGTATAGGCTACTCGTAATATTTATGACTTTGAGCTCCGAGTTCGAATTGTAGGGCGATTGTTTTTTTAAATTATTCTTCAAATTTTAAAAAATGGAAATTTTTGAGTTACAGATTTGGAACTTATAGTAGCTATGTTTCTTAAGGAGGCGAGTTCAAATTTCACAATATTATTTACATAACCTAAAACCGCAAAATATCCGAAACAAACTCAAAAGTTAAGAGAATAAATTTTGCCAATATTGACGAGACGATGTAGCCTATATCTATATATTTTTTAATATAATATCTGATTTTACTTTAACATTGGATAGTAAAAACGTTATTGTGGTGCTAATATTTCACATCGCATTTTCGATGGTTCTCGGCGTTTATTAATTCTAGAAATACATTTAGAACCATTCAAAATGTCTTTCTGTCTACCTGTCCGTCACGTCACATTATCTAAGAATTGCTCAACATTTATTAGTAGTTTGATGCGCTGATGAAATTAATAGATTTTAATAAATTAACGTATCGTGGTTACCCCCGACTATGAAAGATTTATATTTTAGGTTCGATTATGATAACCCATCACATGTTTTATGATAACGTTTGCATTTTGTACTTTTATAGATGACTTCCGTATACACCAAAATTTAAACTAAACAACAACTTATAAAATTTGTATTGTTATTTATTTTGATTAAAGTTTTAATATTTATATTTTTCAAAGTCTGAACTAATTTGTAATTGTGAAGTTATATTCTGGTCACACCAACTATTTAAAATCATTATTCAATTAATTTCGTTGGAGAAATGAGATCAAAGATAAATATGTCATAGATTCATGGTATGTTCTTTCATGAATTATAATTTATACACAAACATTATAGACAGTCAAAATTAATTTTGTTTAAGCCAATGTATGGTATAAAAAACTACAGATTTTTTTTTAAAGAAGTGAATGACTATTGACTATATACATTAAATTACTTTTACACAATTAATTAGGGATGTTAAATGTTAAATGTTTTTTGCGAAAACCCCAGTTTCCATGTCCTAAGTGTACATTTTGACATAAATTTTGTCATAGACGTAGATAAGAGCTGTAACTATATTAATATATTACTCATGTGCTAATGTTATGTCCTGCTGGTTCAAATTAAACAAATGGTGGAATATTACACAGCAGTAGCTCCTAGAGTTGTGAATCAGAATTATACAACCCACGTGAAAAATGAACGGATATGGTAGAAATCTGTAAAACAAGTCAATAAGATCCCGGACTAAACTATGTTAAGGCAAATGTCGTAAAAACCCACAGGTATCTATAATAATTTATGTGCAAAGTAGTCAATTATTAAATAAATAGCCGTGAATGCCAAAAAGACAAGGTAAATTCCAACAGAGTTTTGGTGTCCTTCACCAAATTTTGTTACTTATAATGCTCATGTACATTTTGACATAGATAACACATAAATAACTGACTTTAAAACACTAACTATGGAAAATAAACCTCAAATAAAATTCATCTAAATTTTTAATGTAGATAAATATACATTTATTCTTTAAATAGAGCAGCTAATTTTTTCCTCAACAAATAGGACACGTTATTTGTTTAAAATGTTTTACAAAATAACTTTTAAAAACATGCATTTTTATATCTATTTCTGAAAAATTGTCTTTCCTTGAGCGTTTTATTTTGTTGTAAAATTTATTTGTCAGTGTTACATTGTAGCATTTAAAGATAATTTAAAATATTTATGTATAACTATTAAGCCCCTGGTTTAAGTAGTTAAAGTGCTAGCCTTGTGTGCAAGTGGATACGGATTTGATCCCCTGGAGGCTTTAAAAACGTTTTGGTGTTTACACATAATGGAGGGAGCTCGTCCTATCAGTTGAAAATCCTATTCATGAAAACTAGAGTTAAGATAAATGGGACTCTGTATAGAGACCACACATTACCCACACAGCCTAGGCAACTTGTTGTTAGAGTAAGAATTTATTTACTTTTGTAGAAATATCAGCTGTTTTGTTAGATCTCCAGATATAAATAATTCATGACAAGGACAAGGAGTTAGCTTATATCTTACTCATTTAGTCCCAATTTGTATCCACATTTGAACGTATTAGCTAAAATTTTGTTAAGGTTATATAACAATTGGCTCAGTTATTTCCCTTGAGCATGGGCTATTTTAAGAATAAATTCGATAACACAGTTAATCCAGATCTCTAAAAATAAAAAATAAATCATATGACGGCCAATATATGTAAT
The DNA here is from genome assembly GCA_963513935.1 of Aphrophora alni. Lineage (NCBI taxonomy): Eukaryota > Metazoa > Arthropoda > Insecta > Hemiptera > Aphrophoridae > Aphrophora > Aphrophora alni. The sequence goes on along the minus strand of OY740767.1, from coordinate 79,578,677 downwards.
TTTTAAAAGTCTATTGAGATAAAGGACGTGAGCTATTAAACATTGTTCTCATTTTCTTGCTAATTTCGTCCACTTGTACACACATTCGACTTCGATTTGGTTAAATGTTCATTAATATCAGTACTTAAACAAAAACACATTATGTTTTCTTAATATAGGAAACATAAACACAAACACAACATGAACTGCATTACAGTAATTAATAAACAGCCTACTTAAGTCCACTGTATTTCAGTTTTGAGATGAGGCTAAAAAATTAAAATATTTTTAGATTATATTCTACATTTCATTCTCAATGACCTTTGAGAATCTGCAAAAATTCAGTTACTAGTTTTTCGCCATGGAATATTGTTACCCATTTTGGATTCTATAGGCGTATTTAGTTTTTCATGTGTAAAGAATATGTACTTTCACTGTGTTTGCAGCTGAATTCTGTAATCTCTGGTTTACATTCTCTACAATAAAACTAATTGCGTACATGGAAGTCATAAGAGACTATTTTCCCCAAATAGAAGAAAACTTTCATGGGATTTTTTACTAATTTTCCAGAAGTCATCAAGATAAAAATTTAGAACTTATTTTAACATATTTCATCTTTTTATTTGAGAGTCCAGTTACACACTCTCTCTCTCTATCTCTCTCTCTCTCTCTCTCTCTCTCTCTCTCTCTCTCTCTCTCTCTCTCTCTCTCTCTCTCTCTCTCTCTCTCTCTCTCTCTCTCTCTCTCTCTCTCTCTCTCTCTCTCTCTATATATATATATATATATATATATATATATATATATATATATATATATATATATATATATATATATTACACTGTGATTTGTTGAGCAATTTAAGAAAATAGATGGTTTTAATATATTAACGTAATATCCCCATATTCTAATAAAATATCTTAATAATTGGAGCAGGATGTCAATAGTAAGAACTCATAAAATACGAGTACTTACATTCTGTGTATAAAACTAAAAGAAATTATCAAAGTATATTTGTAAAATATTTGGAAGACAAATAGCTTCTTAATATTGAGTAAAATAATTTACAAAATTATCTCATATCTATAAAACTTGACATTCCTCCTCATTTTAAATTAAAAAAAAAAAAAAAGTTTTAAACTAAATGTTTTCAGTTGTTAAATTAGCACATGTTATTGTTAAAATTATTAAAACACATTTTTAGTATTTACTTTGATAAATTGTTTTATATAATAATTGTTTTTAGTTCGTCTGTTATAGTTTCTCATTAAGCCAAAAACTAAAAGTAGACCATTGTCGTTTGACTAATTTGTATGAACAGTCAGTATTACACTGGATGGTATGTACATTGTTTATTTTTTGGATTCGTCTTGGTATGTATTGATTAATTCACGTATCCACTTCTGAAATACAGACTTCTAAATGTCCTATTTAAAACTGAAACCAACTAAAAACAACAACAAACACTAACTTCAAAATTGTTGGAGTAAGTACTTGCAAATCCCATTAAATATTTGGAGGCATAAACACAACAAATTCGTAGAATCGAAATATTATGAAGTGAAGAATCTATTACTGAAATGTCATACCAAGATATTTAAAATATGACAGCGCAAATTTAATAACGAATTACTACTACTAGTTTAACAAATTTGACTAGTAACACCTGTTAGAAAAAATGCCATATATCAATTTTGATATTTTAGTCAAAATACCATTAAATAAAACAGACTTTCGTACACTTAGTGACTTTTCTTTGGATAGTGACACTAAAGCGTAGCAAGAGAAGGCCTTAACCATTAATGTATAACTACACACTCTTGGGGTACAAATCGCCGATAAGAGGGTAGGTGGATTGACTTTTGTAAAAATTTGCAATCACTATAACTTCTATAGTAATATAAAATTATCTAACAATGTCACTAATCATTTCAGAACAAGTAAAATATTATGAACACAATCAGCTAGTATAATTTGATTAATTTTGTATGATAGATCCAAAACCTTAATTCATTTCGCTTTCGTTTTATCTCGATTTACATAATTATAATAGTATTCTTGCCATTTTACACAATGCATTGTCGGTTAGAGTTGCCTAAGATGTTCGTCAGTTGTTGACACACTAACAAATTCCTTACCGCCCTTCAAACCTAATCTTGCTCAACTGTTTTCGACAAACTGAAAGGCTAAATATATAGCCTAACACAACCAACACCGTGTACGCCTACCATGAAGATGTCGCACCGTGACCTGAAGTTGGGTGACTCAAGCCCAGACGCAATAAGAAGGTGAAAGTAAATAACAAGCAGTATGTTGTGTCTGCCGGCTGTAAATTGTCCAACTGTGTGTATGCTAATCAGATCCTGTTACCATATTGTGGCCTTTACGTAATCCTTGTGTGTTTATAATCGTTGCTCCAATTTCACAAATCGTCTGTATCCGGTTGTAATGACACAGACGCCGTAGATTTAATAAGTTCCTCTTATCGCAGATTTATTCTATACTTCACTTTTTACTGATATTAATAGTTTATTGTTTTTAATCAAAGAAAATTTAGTAATTGAGAAAACATTTCAAAAATTTGCAATTAATTGGCTGCATTTAGCATCGTCAACAATTATATGGGAAAATCCACAACTGTTGGAAACTATTCGTCTAAATGAAAAAAATGTTGACATTCTTATCTCTGGTAGCGGATTCCATATTATGTTGAAGAAAAACATAATCACTTCATCTATTACTTAGCTATGTGGACCATCAAGGCTGTATAAATATAGTTTAACTATAATGGTATAAAATTAGAGAAGAAATGGAATGCACTAATTAAAAAAATAAAATAATTAAAACAAGTACCCTATGGTCTACAAAGTCATCGTTGTTTTTTATAATTGCTTTCAAGTTATAGTTCACAAATTAATAATTACTCTTTGTGTACTCTATATATTTCCTATACTTAACAAGTTTTAAACTAACTTAATTTTATACTAATTGAATTAATAAACATAGATTCTGAGCAACTTGTATTACTTCCGAAACAGCTTGAGCGAAAAAGCTTTTATAATCCCACCATTTTTAAACTAAAGTCGTAACAGTCGTCAAACCCTTATTAAAACCACGCTTAGATTATAATCAACAGATGTTTTAATTTAAATGACAAATAAGTAAAACCAGAAGACCTGCTTAAAGATATGGGAATGTTTCAATGTAATATATAAATCAGTTTAAATTACCAAGTAATTTTTCTCTTGCTTGTTAGTCTTCAATAAATACAAAACTTTATATGTAACTTGATTACGTTCATTTGCTTTGCTTTTTACTTACCCAGTAAACGAAATATGGGGGTCAATTTGGTAATCATCAAAAAATTCAACCTCTGTTTTTTATTTATCTTCAAATTGCATTGCCTCAGGAAACAGAAAATGTGATTTTCAACATTCCGTTTGTCCGTCGTCGCTTGTAAGTAAGCACGACAGCAACCATAACAAATTAGATAAGAACATGAAGTTTTGATTAGGGGTCTGCTCACATAGAAACATATTGAAATTCAAAAAAAAATATCAAAATGGCAGCCATTATTAACAGTTTTTTTTTATACCTCGTGCGGTTTTTAAGCTTGTAATACTTTAAATTAAACAAATATCTTCAGATTTTAATTCTATATGTAATGGTATCAACCCTAACGCTTTACGATTACAATAGATAAGTTAGTATAAAAATGTAATTTATAACCTAAGCTTGCAAGAAAATGTGATATTTCTATATTTACGAGGATCGGCAGGTCCCAGTCATTGACTCGAGCGTAGCGAGTAGAGACTCACATCTTCGAGACACTGTCACGAGCAAAGCGAATGGAAACGTTTTAATATATACACATCTATGAAACTGGTTCTTGTCTGGACGATGTCAAGGGAAAGTAATAACATATACATTTACGAAGTTCAGAACACCTGTGTAACAAACTTTATACTTGATCTACCATTACAATTTATTATTTCCTACCAGGTCCACGAAACCAACTTTTGGACATTACATTTAGAGGATCTGCTTGTATTACATTGTATGATTGGTCTGGGTAAATACAATGATGGCGCCCAGTTCTGAAAAACTAAATCTAAGTTATATTAGAAGCAAAAATAACACACCACGTTCATTGTCCAACCAAAATGTTCATGAAAGAAAAAATAATAAAATGTGAGGTGAATTACTTCAAATTCTATTAGGATCACATTTATTAAATTCAATAAATACTATAACGACAACATTTCCTATATTGTAAACACAAGTCTGTCATTGACCTTAAGGTGCAGATAATAATAACTTCGACCTTTGACTGTTAGAAAATAACTTGTAGGCCAATTCATCTGAAGGTTTTACATGCGGATTCCTAACTTCTATTTATATCAATATTAGTTAAAATCTAAAGATTTATATATTGTCAATGCTTTTTTAAGATAATGGCACAGAAAATATCGCCCTACAATATACTCACTATACAGGTTATGTTTATGTTATAGGGATGTGCAAGTCATCAGACCTACAAAAAATTCACTCTAAGACGCACATCTGCATCTCCAACCCAATAAATCGAATACTATCTTTTAATTCTTCTTATACACTCTGCTAAGGCAATGGATGTGCCTAAACAATAGTTCACAATACATAAATAAAATTAAATCTAGAATTGTTTTCAATATTATTGTGTGTAGAAATTAATGTGTTATGGAGGTGATTTTTATTTTTTTCTTAAATTAGAGCATAAACTTTGCTTTGCTTCTGCCAGCGTAAATTGTATTTAATTAAAATCGAGTTCTTTTAACTGCGGTAAAGGTTAATCCCCCCCTCCTTATTCCTGAACCGAAATATTATTTTACAGTGATTTACACACAAGTATACACACTTACTTTGCACTTACATTATTTATCTTTACATTTCATTAAAATTTGAACGAAATTGGTAGAGTCAATTTAAAAAAATTACATCTTTCATAACACTGCCATGACCTGAACTGTCATTTTTAGAGATAATTTTTACATATTTTTTTTGAAACTTACATCGGCTACCCTTAAATGTTTAGTCATCGAAAAAATGAAAAAGTCCTAAGATATGGACAAAATATACCCACATACCAAATTTGATTAAAATCGGTCCACCCGTTTATACTGTAGTGCACTGCAATAATGACCGACTCGAAGTAGACAGACATTTTTTTTTTAACACTTTTTGGACTTAGCGGACGTTAAAACGGATATTCATGAAACACTCGCCAAAGATTTTATTCTCACATCACGTGTACTAATTATGTGATAAACCAAAATGATAAATTACAGAAAATTAAAAGTTCAATTTGTACGATTAATATTTGATACTGTCAAATTATAATTTTACAGTGAATTCAGCTTAGGTATGAAATCTCTTAAAATGTCGGCTTCGATCAAACTTTGATGACCATCATGAATTGAACGAACATTCAAACACGTGACGCATAACCGTGTTAGAAATCTTCCTATGAAACTACATGTAATGTTGTTATCCAAGTTGAATCATACTTTCGTGAAACAATGTTCTACAGTCTGAAGTAAGGATTGCTTATTGTGCAACATAGCACGCTGTAATCAGCATGGTTACAATGTCCTGGAGCCACTTCTATATAAAACGTACTACAAATAAAACACCGACTCTTTAAAACACTACTTTTATTGTAATTCAGATTTTCAAAATCAACAGTTGTAAGGAATATCGAAAAAAAATTTAATCCTACTTCTTGTTTTCGCATTTGGGATTTCTTCTTTTTCTGTATAAAAATGAGTATATCTATAACAACAATTAAAGTTGGGAGACAATCTGTTTTTAAATTTTAAATTTGTGTTATCTTTTTAAGATCCAAGTTTCATCAATATCGCTGAAAACCTCATATTTTTCTTTAAAATCAATGAGACCTCTATTAAATCGTTATAGTTTTTTTATTATTGTTTGTTCATTATTATTATTATTTGACCAACCATATCAGACTCTGCTTTTTTTATAACGGTTTTGTCTTTCATTGAATAATCTAAGCCTAACAAAAATTGGAGCCAAAGTAGACAATTTTAACACAAATTAAAAACTTGACACAATCACTCCTCTTTCAGTTTCTGTTTTTTAATACCCTTCTTAGATTTTTTTCAATTTTTTTTTTTTACTTAAAATAATGTCACGCCATCTAGAATCTAAATATATTTTTTTATTTACAAACCTGCTCAAACTTTTTCTTTTTTATCATCTTATGCATAATATTTTAATGGTAGCTAAAAATTATGGAAGTTATCATACAGATAACAAATCTTATCACGAACATTCAGCTATTCAGCCACACAATTTGTCTTCCTTTTTTTTATGCAGCTGGACTCAAATCCGTCAATAGTTATTATCTAATATAAAGACAACAATGCAAAAAAGAAGAAAAATACATAAGTTGATTACATAAGACGTTGGAGTTACAGATACCATTTTGTGATAGCCGCAAGGAATCTGTGTATAATGAACAGTCTCTCCCACTCGTGTATTATAACCAATAATCTATGTTTGAAATTAAATTAGTATTGTGCCGTGCTAATTATAATCTGCACAGGGGTCTTCATTGTTGTGTTTTATCTAGAGTATACTATGCCTCCAATGAAAAGAACTTTTAATATCACTCAATCCGTTGTTGCCATATTACAAGGTCTTGTTGGTCAAACAATAAATGGAGTTTTATGTTTAATTAAAATTCCTCTCTCTCTCTCTCTCTCTCTCTCTCTCTCTCTCTCTGAACTTTTTCCATGTTCTAATTTTATAAACATGTAGTATATCATGATATCGAATTGTATTTTATTGGAAATATCCATCTTGAAGTCCTCTCCAACCAAAATAGTATATTTATTTCATCACTAGGCCAAAAGTGAAGCTTTTCGATACTAGCTCAAGTTAATAGCTCGGTGGAGCCGAGGCCGGAAAATGAGCGAGGATCGAAAAGCTTCTTTTGGTCCTAGTGATAAACTATATTTTTCCTTATACTGCAAACAATATAAGAAAACAATTTCACAAAAACTAAATTGTTATAACCATTTATCTTCAAAAGTTTGGACAAGTTACACAAGTTTGAAGCTATTACAGCTGTTTAGTTTACTTATTTACAAAATCTATGGTAACAGATGTTTTCTGTTATTTACAATCGAGAGTATCCGTTGTTTTTATAGTTTCTTTACAATCGTTAATTAATTCGTATAAACGAAGTAACAGTTGATGACATCGACCTCAGCTAATTTTTTTAGGTCCTAGGACTAAAAAGAACTACTTTAGCATCTCAAAATCAGCTGTTTTTGAAGCAGTATGGCGAAAAATAGTTTTTGCCCGTCAGTCACTGTTTTGTACCATATCTCTGTTTATACCCTTAATAATATGAATAATATATTTGTTTTTTATATTCTCCAGAACAGTCATTTTATTTTACTTGTGATGTTTTTTACCAACATTCTGACCACTCCATCATTCCTGTTATTCCTTCTTATAAACCTCTTGTTCATTGTTGTCTACAAATTACTGTCTGAAATCAGTTATTTTATACTTAAACCTCTTCTTATTTTCAGAAACATTATAGATCAAGGTCTGTCTAAGACATTTCCTTATCATTTCAGTTACTTGTTTTCACCCAATATATTATAAATTCACCTAAATTTCATTTTATACCCACTTGCTCTTTCACACTCTTATCTTCAAAATCGGTTTCTATCTTCATTGAACAAATCTAAATTACTCAATTTCACTGCTTCCAATTTCCTTTTAGACATCCCTGTTACTTTGCGTCGTAGATATTGCTTTTTATATATTTAATTTCTCTCAGCTTTGTTATTTTCATGGACCAAAGTAATCTGTAACGGCAAATAATTGTTTTCTTGCTTCGATTATAGTTTTACCAATTTCTATATGGTTCACTTATGTATGTGACATGAATGTTAGCCTACACATCATGACATTAAGGAACTTGTATTCATAGAGATCAAACAGGTGTGATCACTATTTTATTCAATAAGTACAAAACTTTTTTTTAAACTCTAACCTAACCCCAACCACCCCAGGATTTTTTGAGTTAAAAATAAAGGTATTGCCAAATTTTTATATATCATCAGCTATTTTTACAATATGACGGTCAGATTTAAATATTCTTACAGGAACCCTATTTGGAAAAAAAACACATTATTTTAAAACATTATTATTTATTTGTATTTTTCGATATCTCTAACCGCATTACAGACATGTTTCAAAAAATTGCAAATTCAAGCTTTTCCTAGAGACGATTTTTCTTTTCAAAGTCAGGTGAAATTTTTTGAGTTTGTAGATTGTTTTAACACTATTTATATATTTTTTAAAATAATTAAAACATGCTTCACTTTTGTTATAACTTCTTCCAATCATAAATATTATAAGATGAAGTTTAAATTATCGCGGTAAGGACTCTGTTTCGATTTTTGGAATTTATTTCTAACAGTTAAAAAAAAAATTAACAATAATTATTAAACCAACATTTTTGGAGAGATGGCATCAATACGTTTTGTTTGAATACTTTAGGTACATTTTAGAAAACAAATTTTGATCTGTCGTTAGATTCGATTTTGAGAAAATCAGAATTGTGATTTTTGTCATATATTGAGTTATTACCCCGAAATATAGCAAAAATATGCCCACATACCAAATTTGACTAAAATCGGTCCACTGTGTAGAGGTCCACCTCTACACTGCAAAAAAAGACAGACGCCAACAGACAATATTTCCAAAATCACTATTTTATACTAATAGAACCTCAAAACGGATATTTCCGCAAAAACTCGACTCCTGTAAATAACATAACTTTCTCTCTTGCCCTAATACGAAGCCTATATGTGAATGAGTAAAAGTATAGGTAGGAAAATGAAAAAATAGTGGATTTGTGGTAGCCTATTATTTAAAAGTTAAACACAAACCGAAGTAGGTGTTATCGTCTGTTTGGTTAACCCGAAAAACCTGAACTTCAACCATTTGGAATGGTCTACCAGAAGTTAACCACCTCTACTCATTCTTTACTCCAGGATTCCTAGGCTCAGTAACGCCACCAAAGATATATATTCTTTGTGTGTAGTCAGTAGCAACATCCCGAAGTTGTTACAACACATAATCTGTGCAGCAATTATAGATTTCCCAGTCAATTTTATTAGTGGAATAACTGTATATTCCACTAATAACCATATCAACAGGCAGTTTTCCCTACCTATTGTTAACAAAATAAATCCAAACGTTTTGTTAAAATAAGTACGCTATGAAGTATAAAGAGAAACCTACTAAGCGTTATCAATATTTTGTACGTTAAACCACAAAATGAGCCATGCAGTACAAATCTATCTCAAAATAAAAAGGAGTTATACCCAATAAAGAGTTTTATACAATCTTCCTCGAACATTACGAAAATGGATTTTGTTTGTAATAAAATCTATCTTACAGATTCTTGTGCTTTTTTTATTTCTGTATGGATAGTTTATGAAGCTGTGAAACTAAGACCAAAATATTTGTATAATTTTAATCAGCTAACAAAGATCCTGTAGTTCACAAGCACCATTATAATATCGTGTTGCATGTTTCTTGCCGTTTAAAAATAGTTCCGGCCGCCAATGTCGCCAATATATCACGCATCTCCGTCAAGTCTTAACAACTTCGTGGAATAATCCATTCCTGAGTTATTATCATCAATTAAAAGATTAGTCTAGTAATAATATTTCTATAAACATGGCGAAATAGGACTCGACTTGAGAAATACAAGTAGGAATAATTTGTTCATACATTTTAAAACTGTATTTAAACAGCGACTGTTTGTATTAATATTTTTATAATTATATCTCAAAAGCGTACTTTGTACGTTTAAATGTTTATGAAACAACAAAATATTTATTGAATCACATACAATTCAATTAAATGAGTCCATATAACTGTCAAATTTACTCAAGAGAAATCAATCCAAAATGAATTTAATAATAATATGTTCACAAACATTTCACCGTTTCGTAAAACACTCGCCCACAAAACTTCAGCTTAAAGGGGAATCAGAATTTGTTGACACCTGTCAAGTTTGTTTCTTTTTAACAAATTTCTTTAGGCGGTACTTCTCACATTGAATTTGACTATAAACCTTCATATTTCATAATCATTGGTGGAGTTGTTTTCGAAATATAAGATATCTAGCTGATATAAGATATCAACCCCCGATAATAGCTGCACTAAACAAATGTTTTTTGAACGTTACAGAATATCAAAATTACATGTATTATTCTTTTGACAGATAATATTTAATTTAATTTTTCATATAAAACTCATAAAAACAAAAGGAAAAATATAAGTGTTCAAAAAAAACTATGGTAAGTTGCTTTATATTACTGTTTTTTAAGAAATATTTAAGTCTTAAGTTTTCCAAAGAGTTGATTTTTAAAGGGAAAGTTAAAAAGGTGGAGAAATCTGTTTTTATTATTATCTTGTAAAAATATGAATTTTACAAAACATGTTAAACATATAATAAAATTCCCTACAATTGGTATATTGCTAGTTTCAATGTGATATAAATTGACGGAGTTATGGTCTTTTAAAAGGTGAAAATAAAAATACCCTCATATAGCACATGCAATTGTTGTGTACTATGATTGTTAATAGCTCGAGAACCATACATCATATCAAAACATCTAAAAAAAAAATTATATATCATTTAATTCCCTTTATTTTGAGTCGTCCTTATGTTTTGGTAAATGATGAAACTGGACCAAGTTAGGATTGAAATAAGAAATCAAAAAACACGTTTATAACCCAAAATAAAAAATCGATCATGAATAACAATATTATTTGGACATGCTGCAGGAACTTCAAGCCGACCCCAGCCTTTAAAAACAATCATCTCTTGTGACGAAACCTGTTTCTTCCAATATGATCCTAAGATTTTAATGATAGTCAATTGAATAGAAAACACTGTCTTCACCAAGAATAAAAATAGTTCATCACAAAGGAAGTACAGATTGTTTTTATGTCAAGGGTATAATATTGGAGGAAGTGTTCCAGAAGGAACAACAGTAAATCAACATAATTATAATTATTTGATTTTAAGAAATTTCAGAGAAAAAGTCAGTATAAAACTACCAAAACTGTGGGGAAATGGATTAATTCTTCATTAAATCACTTCCTGTGAATTAATTATTGGCTGAAAAACACATTACTATCACCACAAAACTTTTTTCTTTTCACTAAATTGAAATTTGTGTTTTTAAGGAACATGTTTTGAAAACAGCTGATAGAAACCGATTTGTTCCACAGATTAAACTAGTGGAAAACATGATTCCATCAATCTGTAAGTGCGAATGAGAACTTGTATTAAAGGAGAAAATCGTGATGTTTATTTATTTGTAATTATCTTTTATTCAGAAACATAGTAATATAGTTTTTGTTGCTTGAAGTGTTAATATTTTATCAATATCAGTACTACTATTTGCCATCTGATCTTTGAAACGTTTAAAGTTCGAGAAAGGATATTATAAATTAAAATGTCATTTTATCTGCAAACTATGAGTAATATAGTAAGAATGTAAAATGTATGTAATAAAACACTACTATGAGTAATAAGTTAAGTGTAACATAGACTCCTTGCCAGGCCATCCTACTCCACTAGCCTTCCTATATAGAATTCTAATTAAAACTTGTTTTATAAATCTTTATCTTTTCCTATGACTTAATAGTCCATAATATGGTATATACAACATTCTTTGAACGCACATACTTTAACACATAATATAGTCGTTCGCTTCAACTAAATAAATGACAAAGTGACAAAGAACAATAATTATAAAAACTATTAGTAAAAATTTAGAATTTAGTAACAGACATTGATCTTACAACTTGATCGAAAACATTGCTATATATTAATGTACATTACTAGATGCAACAAATTACTATATTTAAGCTTTTGAATTAATAAATTTTATTGTAGTTAACAATTTACACTGTATACACTTCTTAATCATAACATAAATGATATGAACAAAGAATGACAGAACAACATTTGTTTATTGTAGTTATTATCTCACACTGAATACACACTTCTTAATCATAAACATAAATGATATGAACAAAGAATGACAGAACAACATTTATTGTAGTTAGTATCTTACACTGAAAACACTTCTTAATCATAAACATAAATGATATGAACAAAGAATGACAGAACAACATTTATTGTAGTTAGTATCTTACACTGAAAACACTTCTTAATCATAAATATAAATGATATGAACAAAGACTGACAGAACAACATTTATTGTAGTTAGTATCTTACACTGAAAACACTTCTTAATCATAAATATAAATGATATGAACAAAGAATGACAGAACAACATTTGTTTATTGTAGTTTTTATCTTACACTGAATACACGCCTTAATCATAAACATAAATGATATGAACAAAGAATGACAGAACAACATTTATTGTAGTTAGTATCTTACACTGAAAACACTTCTTAATCATAAACATAAATGATATGAACAAAGAATGACAGAACAACATTTATTGTAGTTAGTATCTTACACTGAAAACACTTCTTAATCATAAATATAAATGATATGAACAAAGAATGACAGAACAACATTTATTGTAGTTAGTATCTTACACTGAAAACACTTCTTAATCATAAATATAAATGATATGAACAAAGAATGACAGAACAACATGTATTGTAGTTAGTATCTTACACTGAAAACACTTCTTAATCATAAACATAAATGATATGAACAAATAATGTCACAGAACAACAAATTAATTGTGGTTATCAGTTTCCTTTCTCACATAATGGGCGCGGAATAGGTAAGTTGTGATATAGGTCAAAAATGTTTTCTTAACAAATACGTTTGTTTTTAGGTCTCAGTAGTCCAAAACAATGGTTTTTGAAATAATATTTGTCTGTGTGCTCTATATTCTAAACATGCGGACTGATTTTGAATAAATTTGATAAGTACGAATCTCATGAACTGAAACTGAAAATTTGAAAGTAGCTACTATAAGAAAACAACATATAATTATAATTTTCTCAAAATCGTCTCAAATCATTTTGATCACATTTTTCTCAAGTATAGCCCTATAGTCCCAAAAAACGTATTGGTTTCTGGTCTCCAAAAATGCTAGTTCATAAATTATGTGTAAAACATTTAAAAAATGGGTCACAGAGTTGTTGTAATTTCTTAAAATCAGCTTTATCAAATTGTTGAAATTTTAATGAAATAAGTTCAAACATTGCAAGTACAAAAAATATTACAGTGCAGAAATAATTGACCGAAGAACAAAAAGATCCTTGACTGCTGTCATTATAAATCCGATTTTAATCAAATATGATTTATACTGATGTCACATTTATGGGACAAAGGGAAACAAGTTTATAGCCTATCTTAGATTTTTTTTTTTTTCAAGGATGGCAGTTCATAGTTAATTTTCACTTTTTGCCTAACACCTACTGAAATGACCTTTTATGATGACGAATAGTTGATTTTCAGTTGGTGTTTTTGATTTTGGAGATGGGTGAACGAAAAAGTTTGTGCAATGTTTTTGCACCATTTATTTACCTCAGCCTCAGATATTTATACAATATAGACAACATTAACTTATTATTATTATATTAGGCTACTATTACCAGGATTCTACAACTAATATCTTTTTCCTGAGCTAAGCAAACAGAGTCTTCAATCCGCAACATCTTCAACTCTCAACATATTCATCTTCATCGCTACATCATACAATATGGCATTTTCCCCTTATTTTACTCTTCCTTCTTGTAAGCCATTGACGTTTAGGCCACCTGTCACCTCTCATTCTCATCACATGGGGGAACTAATTCAAACTTTTATTACTTACTTTTAATCTGACAATCACATTTATAATAACTCAGTCTAATCAGGATATACCTTATTTGTTGATTGATTATATGTTCCAGTCTTGAAAATCTTTCGTTTCTTTTCAAACAATTCATTTTCACAGAAAGTTAAAAAAGTAATATTAGACAGTAATATTAGATAATAAATATACCTTCATTAGTCACAGTGTAGACAATTCGTGGATGATTTATACATTATTGAAAAATTTCTTAATTGCAACAAAAAAAATAATGGAGTAAGAGTTGATAATGTTTCAAATAAATGTTAACTACTTAACCAAGATCTTTATGAAATAGAATTATTCACCAGTTTTGGTGGTTGTTTTTATTTTTATCACAAGAGCTTATTTTATATTATAAACTGATCTTTTGTTGTTTGACTAGAACGTCAGCAGCAGTTTTTACCAGAATTCACAGAGAGTTGTCTTGGGTGTATATGTGACGCAACTACTGCCTGTAATCTAACCATAGGATGCTATGCCGGCTTGTGTGGCCCCTTTCTGATTGGAAGACAATATTGGATGGATGCAGGAGCACCTGTACTTCCAGGAGCAACATGGCAAAGTCCACAAGGTAAAGTACCTTAACTGTTTTCTTTTTGATTTCAAAACCAAAAACTTATGTAGCCGTTTAGATCAACATATTATTTCATTCTGATAACTGCCACAATTAACAACAATTATTATAACCTATATTTAACTATATAGTCAAGAGTAATATCATTTGTGGGTTCCTAATAGTGACAATTTAGACAGTGAATTTTGATAAATTAGGTTTAAAATTTCCTACTTTTAAACACATCTTTGTTTTAATTTGTTATAGGCCTAATTCCTCTTTGTCCACTCACTGAGTTACAACTGCCACTTCTATAAATTAATCTTCTATAATAATTATATATCATTTAACTCATGTGGTAAAAAGACATGTTATAAATATACTTTACATATTAATGATATGGTTTTCATCTAGATTATCTAATGAAAAAGAAATGAATTCCATACAGCTATATCGAATATACAATCAAAATATGTATTCATTTAAATCTTTCTGGATAATTTATAATCATAAAGGTGTTTTTTTAACAACTGTCTTAAATTATTTATTTTTAATTTCAGCGTATGAAACATGTGTAAATGACCCCAACTGTGCAACAAGCACAATATTCAACTATATGACCAGATATGTGAATGTAAGTAATTAAATATATTATACTCATCCCATAAACTAAACATTTCATATAACCTAACCAATCTCTTAGTTCAAAATTATGAAAACAACAAAATTTACATACAATGTGTATTTTTTCATAATTGATACAAACTTTAAAAGTACATACACATTTACTGTAGTTTTTCAATAAGTAATTCTATGAAACTAACTTAATTTTTTTTTACTCTTTTTTTTTTTATTTTTTTTTTTTAGATTCCGGTATTCTGATTTTAATATTTAGTGATTTGAAATATAGTAGATATTTGCTCACATTAAAACAACATACAACTGAGGCCTAAAATGGAAGGCAACCAAATAACAAACAAACCAAAATAAATTTTCTCAAAATTAAATTCAATGATTTTGTTTAAAAAATAACTACAGTAAATCAACCTCGGAAAGATTCAAATAAAATCATCGATTATCATTGCTCTGAAAATTCTGAGTCAAGAGTTATGAAAAGAACCAGGGACTCTTTAAAGTATATAGCATTTAAAGTATATACCAAATTGAATTCCTAAATAATAAAAAAATCTTTGATTTTAGTCCTTTGTTGGGGTTATATTTGATAAAAATCTTCACAAAATTTTTAAATCTAATTTTAAGAAAAATTATGTTTACTTAGTTTTGTTTCTTATTGGTTACATCAAATATTTACCAAGTATGATAAATTTTTATTCAATTCATTACATTTCAGAAAAGCGTCAACATTAAATTTAGTTAATTTGTTTATGTGACAGCCCAACACAGATGGTCAGTCAGACTTAAATTACATATATTCATTGCATGCAAAGAATGAGGTAAAAAAACAAGAATTAAGATAGCATAATTTTTTTTAATGGCATTTTACTATTTGGGCACAGATAATAAGATACTTGAATAGAGAATATATTTAAAATCTATGAACATTAAAATATGAACTGAAAGAACTATCGAAATGCAGTTGGTTTCATTAAATTCTTTATTAAAAACTACAAAAAAATGTATACATACCAAGAGTTTGTATCAAGTAGGAAATTTTACTTGAATAAGATTTGGTCTGGAGTCCCAGAATATGTTTATTATACAATCTGAGGAGGATGAAAATACATATAGTACCTTTTGTGAAATTAAATAAATAAAATAGAAATTAAAGATTAAATTTTTTTCAAGAAGACCAGCTCATTTAAATGCAAAGAAGACGCAGTTATACTGAGTAATAGTTTTTGTATGTAATTTATGTTGAGATTATAAAATGATATCGTGCCTTCAATATTATTGATCACTTAATGTACCTGTAGTCCAGAACAAAGGCATCCTTGCCTAGCTAGACATGTTGAAGCACTAACACTTTCCTAAACACTTTAGTTAGAATATTACAATATACACTCAGGTCACACTTTAAGAAAACAAGTTACTTATCTATAACACATATTCGAAATAATAACAATGGTAGAGATTAAAATTATTAAAAATTCTCTTTATTTAAGCACCAAGAAAGGAAATACATATTTTTTGCTAAGCAGTACTGTACTACAGTGAGTTTTAATTTAGCCATTAAGTTGATCTTAATCATAATAAAATATACAGGATATACTCGTATGATGGCTAGAATTTTTCTTTAAATAACTATAATATTACATTTTAAATAAGAAAGCAATTCTTAACATAGTTGAGATTAACTTTCAAAATTTTGAAAAAAAAAATTCTAAATTAATTTGCTTGTGAATAATTATTGCATTTGTAGTTCAGTTATATTTTACACACAAAAAACAAATATTGATGCATCCATTATAAAACAAAAACTTTTTTGTTTTGTGAACTTTTTTACACACACAACAGATTTCCTCAATAAAAAAATCATATTGATGACTGTTCTATCCTTTATATCCTGTCCTCTTTTAACTCTTTTTGTAAGAAACAAAAACTGTGTGTGTTTAGTCTCCCATTTGACCTTGAACTTCTTCAACATATTTACGTACACTAAGGGACACAAACCAAATATATTTTATTACCAAAAAAAATAGTTTTTTTTAGGGTAAATTGTTTTTAATGTGTTTATATGTTTTCCTAGGATTGCAATCTTGATGGCACCATTGACTGTGATGACTATGCCAGGATTCATTACTTAGGAGGTAACCAATGTGATATTCCAATACACAATTATGCATATTACAGAGTGTTTCGGCAGTGTTGGTCCAAAGTCAATCAACTACAGTGAATTTTAAATGGGTTAATTATTGTCTTAATCACACAAGGTGCTCAAATTAATTGATTGTTAATGTAATTACATGGTCTAATAACATATTACATATTCATTCATAATTATTTATGACTCTCTCTCTCTCTCTCTCTCTCTCTCTCTCTCTCTCTCTCAAAAACTCTAGGGATGAATATTAATACAGACAATCATTATTGAAACACTATTTTTCTTGACTTTTTGGGAAGTAAACTAATCCTGATTTGTTTCAAATGTGAAAGTATCGATCCATGTAATCCAACAAAATGTGAAATAACCATACTTAAAGTGGCACTTTAATTTTGAAACAACTATAAGTTACCAAACTTTAAACAAAATACTTTTCTGCTTTAAATTTTAGTTAAAAATATTTTCATAGATCAGAGTTGATAATGAAAGATCAATGTAATTTTAAATAGAGCAAATTATTTGTGAATGTAATACAATATTTGTTTAGTAATCGGTTTTATAATTTATATCTTTACATCAGATTTGTAAATAGATTGGTAAAAGAATCTAATACATTATTAGATAGATATTCCTAATGATCGTACTTTGTACCCTAGAGACTAATGAGGACACAAATATATCTTGTATACATAATTATAAAGAAAACAAAATAATACCTAATTTTAGAATATACTAAAACAAAACAAAATCACAAAAATGTTTAGTACAGAGACAATAAAAACAAACAGAATTTTTAATGATTTTATTTTAAAAGAGGAAATTCTCTACAGTTTCATTATAATTTGTAAAATGGTAGATTTCAATACTTCATAAACACTACATGTTGTACTGTATAATTGTAAATTACCTTTAACATCAGAAATATTAAACTTTTTAACTGTTTACCAGAATATTTGTACAATCATTCTTTTACAATGCTAGATAAAGAGTTAGTCAGTTCTATTCGTGAAGGGTGAATGGCTAATACAGATTAAAAGTCCAATTATCCACTTTAGGAAACAATTGGATTTTATTGAAAAACTTGAACTACAAATGAATTTTCCTCTACCAATTGTAGACTGCAATGCTGTAGACTTTTTTTTCTAATCCTACTATTGTATTAATGTAATACCTTACGATATATAATATAATAAATTATCTTTTAGAATACAATGTTCAGAATAGTTTAGTTAAAATTCACTGTACGGTAGGCCTGTATGTAAAATAATGTATTATATCAAGTATAGAATGTGTAATAGTGATACTATATACTTTATAGAAAAATAATTTGCATTCTTATAGTGAAATAAGTGCATTGTCTTTTTAAGTTGTTAACAATAATTTAATTGAAATGTTATATTTATGTGGACTTCTTATTTGTGTATAAACTACTAAATATCTTTTCCTTCAGTTTAACATATTCTACTGGTGAAACCTCTTCATCTTTCTGTATTAAAAATAAAATATTGTAACATTACAATATATAAAATATGCCATTTAACTAAATGATTTAAATACAGAATATCCTTAGCAGTTTTGTCCTGTATATTTTGGTTTTCTTATCTGTACAGAGATTGTAACATTTTATAAGTCTAAAAATTATGAAGCTAATATAAAACTTGTTAGACCAATGTAAAATTACATAAAATTATAATTTCTTTTATATGTATTATTTCATAATTTATTTACATAACTATGTTAGTAATTGATAGACATCACTTACTGCCGTAAATAAATACTTACAAACATTTTATAAGTTATAAAAATCATATTTTAATATTTGAAACAAGGTTCTGCCTCATTATATTTGATTAATTTTTATAAACTTCATTGCATGATTTAATTTATTAAATGTCTTCCAACTATGATCTGTACTTTGTATATAAAACTGAATAAATATTATTATAGTTATTGAAGAGCATATCTTCTGAATCTTTCCTGTTCCACTCTCTTACTGGGCCTGTTTTATATATTAATGATTTTCTTTTAAATTTTATTTTCTAATTCAATATGTAAATAGGTCATAATAATGTGACACCGAATGAATACCCCACTGGTCAGTTTTCGATGTCTCTTTCTATATATGTCTGTTTGTAGGCTTATAACTCAAGAACTGCTGTTCCAATTTTCATGCAGTTTTATTTACTATATTATAAACATGATATCTGTTTAGATTTTAGTCTATGCTTAGTTAAAATATATTTTTAATGTTTTATATAAATATTATATTATATTATATTATATTATATTATATTATATTATATTATATTATATTATATTATATTATATTATATTATATTATATTATATTATATTATATTATATTATATTATATTATATTATATTATATTATATTATATTATATTATATTATATTATATTATATTATATTATATTATATTATATTATATTATATTATATTATATATATATATATTAAAGTAAAATATAAAATGTATTGTTAGATATAATATTAGTTCAGAATATTGTATTAGTTAGATGTTTACTCTTCAGTTCTTTAGAATGACGTGAGGCACTTATTAACGCCTTTATTATAAAGTAGATTTAGGCCACACCCCTTTAGTTTCGTATAAAAACGGGGTTTGGCCCAGTGCTATGTTAGTTATAGTTTAGTTATTGTAGCTCATGTATCATTCAGGATGGCGACTTTGTTGTTGAAACGCATTTGATTAGGTAAACGTAATTTTTGTGAGATCTTGTGTTCAAGTTTTATTCTATCTAATATTATCTCACAAGTCAAGCTCAATATTTATTTATATCAATGAAATTACTTTTTGTTTCAAAAAATAACAATTATTTAACCATCAAATAATTAAATATTTCAATTACAACAAATTACTATAGGCTGGTATTATTTAACAAATTTTTCTTGTGGCCAAATTATGAGTTAAAATTTTACAATAACTCCCTATCCAATTAGTCAAACTATTATCAATTCTAAATTTAGTATAATTTAATGTTCCTATTTAATGTTCTTAACTTTTAATAATGGCTTTATATGTTTTTTATAAATGTATTCGTTTTTAGTTTTTTAAATTGAACATATTTCCTAGTAAGTGCTTTCCTATTCTTAGTTTCCTTATGCTAGACTAGCATAATACCTCCGCCTGCAGAGTCAAATTTAAATATGCCATTTTTATACTTTCTATTATATTATATACTGGTTTAAATTGTATATATTTATTTACTCTCAGTAATACACTTAATGCTCTTCTCTTCACAGTTTATATTTCATTTATTTTTTTTATAATTTATTCCAAGTTTCTTAGGATCGTTGAATTTTAATAATTCTCATCTTAAAATTCAAAACAAATTAACTTTTTTTGTTTATTTTTTATAAGAAAGGGTCGCCATAGATTGTTTTTTTCTTATACTTCTTTGTTTTAAAGATGCGCTCATTTTCATAATTATATCTACCTTATTTCTGTATAATATTTATTTATATTCAATTTTTTTTTTTTTTTTTAATTAAACTTTATATTCATAATTACTATTAATAAACCGTTTTACATTGTTTTATTGTCTATTGTCCATAACAAATTCTATAATATTTAATTTATAATTCACTGCCCTGGTATCGTAGCCATAGATTGCTATTTTAATATCGTTTGATGCTTTGTTTACAAAGAAAGTTACCGGTATTTTTTACTTTTTTTTTTTAAATCACTCTACTTACCTTATATCTTAATTATAAAATAAATTTTCAACGCGGAGCTAACTTTTTCACGGAATAAAAACATAATTTCAACATTTTTTGGTTAAGGTCCTTTGGTCCTTTAAGTGAATTACGCGTTAAAATAGGCTTGTACGCAAATTTTTAACTTACAAGGTCAAGTAAGGTGGCTAATATAGAGGGTGATTCGCATAAGATTCCATTATCAAAAATAATGAAAAAGTTCGTATAAACATAGGTCCGGAAATTCTTTGTTTTTGAGGTATACGCCATTTTGTTTTTGTTTACAAAATACTTAATATTTTTATAAGTAAAAAAGATATTGATCTCAAACTTTGTATACATATTTGTTGCGTAACTTTGTATCAGTGTACTAAAAACCAGAACGATCTTTTGAATATTTTCAAAATGGCGGCCGTTTAAAATTTTTAGTGTTAAATATCTCAAAAACCGTAAACTTTATAAAAAAATTACTCGGTACCAAAAATTTACTTTGTTAATGATAAACACAACAGTTTTTTTTTTTTTTTTTTGTCTGTAGTTCAACGGATAACATAGATATTGACAAAAAAAAACGAAATATTTATTTCTTGATAGTTGTCAACAATACGCAAAATTACTCAAGAAACAAAAAAATGCCGTTATCAAACAAAATAAATTTAACATTTAATTGATACAGCAGTAAAATAAATAACAAGCATTACTACATTTAATAAGGTTTACAGTAAATATTCTAAAATATGTCCTTCTACTTCAATACATTTGCAGCTCGCCTTTGAATTGTTTGCGTTGCTCTCTTCAATCTTGCACGTCTATTCTTGATTTGTGTGGCGCCATCTGTAATACGAGGAATTAACTCTTCTCCTGTATTAACTTTTTTTCTTGTACACAATACTTTTCAGCCAACTCCACACGCAAAAATCTAAAGGCATTGGATCTGGAGATCGTGGAGGTTAGGAGTGAAGTCCGCCGCAGCCAATCTATCGCTCGGGAAATTGCTTATTTAAGTATACAGTACTTGAGATGGAGAGGAGCTGAAAGTATGTTATGTTGGTAATAGAACATCTTGTATTAGCAGTGGCTATTCTTCCCACAGTAATTCCAAATAAATGTTTTAATTTAATTGTCCTGCGAAAATGAACTGTCCTATTAGTTGATAGTAAATTAGACCACACCATACATTTACGCTATAGTATCTGTATTGAAAATTACGTTCGATTGTATTGTGTGGATTGACTTCTACCCTAGGGTGTTGGTTGCGAAGGTTATTGATGCCATCCTGAGTAAATTGAGCTTCATCAGTAAATAAAATAATTTGAGTATTCGGCGGTTCATATTCAACCAATTCCAATATTCCAAACAAAGATGAACTCTTGGTTGAAGATTTTGCACTTTTTGATTATGGTAAATATATGTGTTGTTGCGTTATTGCTACGAAGAGTCCTTCATACCAAAGACTGGGAAACTCCGAATCGCCGGGATAGGCTTCATATACTAACACTCGGACTGCGTTGAATCCCCTTGATAATGGTTTCCTCCATGCCCACTTCATGATGAGCACAAGGTTCGCGGTGAGTACTTGTGCTCGAAAGGATACCCCTTTCTCGTAGAGTACGAAATGTTGCACTGATTGTCTTATCAGTTGGGATTATGTGGTTAGGAAAACGGTTTTTATTTTCTACAGAAACAGCCGTTGCATTTCTTTCAAACACGCCTAAGATAAATTCCATGTCTACGTATTCCTCAGTCGTAAATAGTAAGCCAATTCCTACACAAATTATTGATATTTCGCTAATTATAAAATAAACACGTAGTAAATTGCACTCCACTGTTTGAAATAATTTAAGGCTGTAACAAAAACATTCACTAATGACAAAAATGTATTGTTGACCATGTGTTTTGTGGTAAAAACTTAGGAAATGATAAATTTACGTTATACCCTAATGGAGTAGCCTAATTCTGGGTATTGTCAACAACTATCAAGAAATAAATATTTCGTTTTTTGTCAATATCTCTGTTATCCGTGTAACTACAGACAAAATTTAAAAAAACTGTTGTGTTTATCATTAACAAAGTAAATTTTTTGGTCTCGTGTAATGTTTTTGTAAAGTTAGCGGTTTTTGAGACTTTTAACATTAAAAAGTTTAAACGGCCGCCATTTTTTAAATATTTAAAAGACCGTTCTGGTTTTTAGTACAGTGATAAACTGTTACGCAACAAATAGGTATACAAAGTTTGAGATCAATATCTTTTTTTACTTTTAAAAATATTAAGTTTTTTGTAAAAAATGGCGAGTAGGCTAACTCGAAACCAAAGCATTTCCGGGCCTATGTTTATGTGAATTGTTTTCATTCTTTTTTTTATTTGAATCAGCTCAGAAAGTGTTCGGAACTTTATGCGAATCATCCTGTACATAATTTGTTTTTTAAAAAAGAGAAATTGTGCGTCATTTCCCAAGCGTTCACCCATCCATGAGCTAACCGCGCTCAATGTTGCTTGAATTCGGTGATAATAAATGCATTGAATTCTGTAGTTTTGAAATTGTGATTTTTCAGTGAAAAAGTTAGCTCCACATTGAAAACTTATTTTATTATAAAGAAATAAAGTACGTAGAACATGATTTTTTTAAATTACCAAAAATACCTGTAACTCTTTGTAAACAATTACCATTCAAACTCTTATAGTGCAACATTCACTTACTCCAACTGCCAAAATATATATAATAACAATAGTACAATCCTATAATACAGGTTCCATAACTTTTATTTACATTTGAATAGTATAACTAACTTTCCAACTGGTTAGGCCTAAAATCTGATCTGCTAATTGGTTGTTGATGATATCTCTACATATATCTGTCCTTTAAATTTTGTATAGTTTAAAATCCACAATATAATGAAATAGAGTCAAATTCAATAATTCATAATTTTCCTTCTTTCCATTCTTTCTCCTTCTTTCAATGTGTCAAACAAATGAAAATCACTTGGAACCAAGTCAGGTCTGTATGATGAGTGGTCCAGCAGATCATAGCCAAGATTTTGAGGGTAACATCTCTTCTTATTGATCATATTCAGTAGAGTGTTATCCTGATGCAAAGTTACACCTTTTGAAAGTTTACCACACCTTTCATACTTGATTGCAGTAGCTCACTGTAGTTTTCACTATTCACTGTTTCATCTTTAGGTATGAACTGATTAAAAATTAGAACTTCCACATCCCAGAATATTGTCATAAATTTTCCTGCAGACGTGTTTTTTTATTTTCAGAAAGTGAAATATATTATGTTTCCAAATTAAACTTTATCGCTTAGTCTTAGATTCAAAGTAATAACATTGATTGTTATTACCTAGTTCAGAAACAAGTTTCCTTAATCTTCAAAACATTAAATTTTGTTATTAATCATTTGTTTAAAATGTTGATATTGTCGTTATTCTTGAAATGGAAGATCCACTTTTCCGTTGTTCATCATAGAGAGAAATCCTGCCTTTTTTAATTTTATCATTCCATTCTTAGATTGTTCTACTCAAACAACTCTCTCCATATTGCTGCTAGATTCTACAAATAATTTCCCCTATACAGAATTGAAAAAACATCAATTTCCACATTTCTCCCTTGTAGTAATTCAACAAAGGAGCATTCATTTCAAATTGACTTTTAACAATGAATTGATACCTAAGAAGTCCATAGCATATATTGTGAGGGTTCAAAATATGAGTCGAACTTTGTGGTTTTGTGAATTCAGTTCAGAATGCACTAGTGTGGTGTAAATTGGGTATACATGCTGTCCTTGGTGTTACCAGAAATGGTCAATTACATGGCAGCACTAAAGCCTCCAAGTTCTGCACTTCAAACCATACCATGAAGATGACTTATCTATTTTATATTATGTATCAATACTTTTAAATACAACCACAAACAAATAGTAATGAAACAATTAATTCTTACAATGAACAGATGATATTATGGTAGCAGAAGATTAATTGTTGTGTGACATCTGATCGAGAAGGAAAAATATTTATCTTTATTTTCTACTTTCCTTTGTACAATATAAATAGACTAAAAAGGAAAGAAACAGGTCATACCTCTCTTTTCCCAATCAATTACTAATTGTGTCCCTGTGATGTACTGTTAATAGCATACATTTTGTGTTCCAGGCTATATCTGTATTTACATTAGAGGGCAATTCAGACGTCAACTTTCAGCATCATTATGTGCTCATCTACTATTCCGTTTTCGTAGATGGTGACAAAAATTTTCTGCTGATAATTTAAGACAAGTAATTGGGAGTTTATTAAGTAATTAGAACTTGTAAATACTGTTAAAATATATCTGTTAGAATAAGTACAAATAGAAACAATATATAAATAAACCATTTCCTTTAACCACTTTCGATATGCTATGTTGTTATAATAAAATTAAAAGCTTAATTTGTATTTCAACTAATTTCCTTTATAAAGAAGTTTATCATATACGACTCGTTTTAGCAATAGGACTACACGTAATTCATATTACGTTTTTTCATATTTAATATTTAAATTGTTTATAGCAATTTTTCTCAAATGTAGCTTTTAAGGACTCAAACAAAACATAATAGTTGTCATCTTCCCAAAAATATGTTTGGGAGTGCCAATACAATACCTAGTAAAAACCAAAACAATTGTTGGAGCTATTTTATAAAAGATCTGATGTTTTCAGTTAACTAAACCATTAAAAAAAATTATATAAAATATAGATATTAACAACCCAAAACAGTCTGCCAGATTGCAAGTAACAAATAATTGCAGTTCAGGAATAATTAGCAAAAAAACAAAATTGAAGCTTGTTTTATTATTAAAGACTATTATCAAAGACTTAATTTCAAAAAATAAGATTTTACTCTTACAAGTTTATGGCACAAGTGAGGCAAACTGAGGCTCTATTTAAATATATCTCATTTGTTGCATGAAGAAACCTGAAGGAAGGGTAGGTAGCTGAGCAAGTGGTGAGTTAGGCTAGCGGCAGAGAAGTAAACAAAGAGGGTGCCAAAGACAGAACGGCAAAAACACACATTCCTTGTACAGTAGTTGTGATTCTATTTAGTTTTTGTGGAACTTTAATCCAGTGGCGTAAAAAAAATATATAAAGGAATTAAAAAAATTAAATGTAGTAAACACACTACTGTACCATCAAAATAAATTTTACAATGAACAACATTTTGTTAAGATATCTTAATAAAACTGTTCCATAAATAATATAACCATGGATCATAAGTCTGAAACCGTAATCATTACGATTGCGCAATCTGTTTACTAGCAGTTAACAATAGTGCTACCCCGCCCAAACTTATCAAGACTTATTTGAGGAATACGATGTCGAACCCCAGACTGAGTTCGAGCTCGTGCTATCGATCTTAACACATTAGCCGACAAATATTTTCACATGAACAAAATAAAAGGTTTTAAATGATTATAATTATAACAAGTTACAAGGTTTTTGAAAATAATAAACCTAGATGTTTAATATTGCAGTTTTTCATTCCCTTTTATAGATGATAATTTTTTTTAAACTTAAAGCTTGCATGTTCTTTTGAATATGATACTTCATAGCATTGGCATATTTAACTACAATGCTACCAACAGATAGTTTGGTTATATAAAGAATGTTCTATACTTAAATTAATATAATTTCATTTCAATTTAGAGTAAAAATAATGTCTAATTACTACCAAATAGTAGTTGCATATAAGACCGTGGGGTGGGATTGCTTACGGTTGAAGAGGGGTCATCAAAAGCTGATAAGTTGCAACTTCGTTTATTGGGGTGTGCCATTTTTGTAGCTGCGAGGGGGCGCCAATCAATAAAGTTATGCCACTGCTTCAATCTTTATTCTTTCAGCAAGTAAAACATTAGTAAACATAACATGCAATGAATAATTATATAAAGCAAACAAAAGACTATTTGTTGCCTTCACTACCGGGTAAAATATAAAATTCTTTTCCCTGATAACTAACATTTAAGTATAATTTAACTTATCTAGTAATAGGTAAGTGCTTGGGTGTGATTATAGAAACCGAAGCAGTGATGAAAAAACAAGCTACTTTTTGTCGATTGCAATGAATCTTAGAATAAAGACTAAATTTTTATATTATCTCATAATTCCTAACACTATCTTCACTATCACTACTACTGCATCTTCTGTCCTCAGCTAAATTGACAATTAATTATTCTTTCAATAACAGATTCCAACTTTTAAATATTCATCCTCATTCTTTTCAGCACGATTACACCTTTTTAGCCAATCATCTGGGTTATCATATACATTTTATCCTTAGCCCAATTGATGCAGTTCTCCACTTTAAATGTATTGTCTTTAGAAACGTGATTTTCATCTAATGGGGTTCAAATCGGGATGGTGAAGGGTCTGCTTACACTAACTACATTCTTCAAGTAGCGAGTCAATTTCATGTTTTTTTCTGTTTTTACTTAATTTAATAAGTGAATACGATTCTGGTTTGAACGTTTCATCATGGTAAGATACTGTTTATTGTTTTTGAAGCTATGTGATTATATCAGATTTTTTGAAGTTAGAATTTCGAGATGGGTTTAACTGTGTGTTTTGATATGACACATTGTCAATGACGAAAACTGAGTTGGATGGAAGATTAGAAATTAACTTACCCTTTAACCAATTTTTATAATTCAAGGAGTTGTGATGGTCACGACATTTTTCTCTAGACTTAAACATTAATAATGCTTCTTTGATGAATTCTTGTTCCTTGCCAGCATGCACATTGATGGTATATTGTCCCTGAAAAATGGGAGTATGAGGGTCTACATTTGAGTTGTTTGTTCACGAGTGTGATTTAATGTATGATGAATGTAAATAAGTTTTATCTTTTTATATGATTGTTCTTTTCTCATTCCTAAATCTTTGGGTGGTCTGCTTTTCCAATTAAAATTTTTCTATTATTACAAAACTTCTACCGTTTAAAACCAAACTTTTTATAATATTCTAGAGACCATAAACCTTTGCTAAAACAAATATTTCCTTCAATACAGGAAGCACATTTTTTACTGTAGGTCATTTTTTACCCATGCCATGAAATTCATGTATGCATCTACAAACACTTGTCAAATCCATCTATTTCGGATTTCTGTTTTTTTAGCTGTTGTTTATGAAGAATAATTGATGAGTATTCTCAGTGGATTTATTTTCTTTAGTATATGCTGTATACTACTATGAAATACACTCCATTATGTATGATAACCTACTATAAAGGAGTCAGCGACTATTTTTGAACTGGTAACATTATCAGACCTTCTTGTATCTTCCTTTTCATAAAATTATAAATAATACATTACTTCACTTGACTGACTATGAATTACTCTTTTTTAATATTACTATGGTATTAAGTGTCCCACATACCTCAATAAAATAAAACACAAAACAATAACTACTCATACCTATATTTTACTAACAACACAATATCCACTCATTCTTTCCGCTATCCCATGGTTTGGCATGTTTTATAATCCACCACACCTCGGTCCTGCTTGGTAAATATTACATCAGGTGTGTCTCGGCTTTGGTCACTAACCGCCATTTTCTCAGTATGATGTCATTCTAGAAACGCATTGCATCATCATAACTCTGTTGTAATTGTTGTTTTCTGTTATATTATTTGTTATTAAGTTTTGTGTATATTAGTTTACCATTATTAAATCTAGTTATACTTCACCGATAAAACTATACATTAAGATGTTCTCTAAGCCAATTTGTTCCACCGGTACAAGTAATAAGCATAAACCAGCGACTCTTATGATCGAGCAAAACTGGACAGAGTCAAACTTCTTGAAAGAGGTGAAAACAGAAACTGTATTATATGTGATTATACTATAGGGTCATCAACGATTTACATATAAAAAAAACAAAAAGTTGAACTAAACAAATTTGCTCTTCAGGCTGTAACGGAAAAACTATTGAGTCTAGACATACATTTAAAAATCCTAAACTGACACAGACTATTTTATTAACTCGGCTCAGTGCACTAAGATTACAAAGTAAACCTGTGACCAGCCTTATGGTAATTGACAAGACAAAACAATTTCATCGTAAGATGGATTTGCAGATAAAGAATCCTTATTTTTGGATGGTTGGTTCAAAAATTTAAAGTTTGCCATTGAATCCGTAGGCTAGATGCGAGTAGTGAAACTAGATCGTCTGATGAAAATGCAGTTGAAGAATACATTGGAACTTTTAACATCGTTGTTTTAGAGCATAATTTAACCCCAAGTCAAATTTACAATGTGGATAAGATCTGCCGATGTGGTGTTGTTGGCCACTTCAGCCCTACCAGGCTAGACAGAAAATGTGCTAAGGGTTTTAAGAAAAACAAAGAGATTGATGGTTTTATTTTGTGCAAATGCTTCTGGTGACCATCAGTTAACTCCTTTCGTCATTGGAAAATACAAAAGGCCGAGACCTTTTAAAAGTGTTTTAAACACATGGTTAAACAATCATGGATGACAGCAAAACTTTTTAAGAACTAGTTTTTTCCATAATTTCATGCCAAAAGTGAAAAACAATTTTAAGAAACCTGGAATATCTGAAAAATGCTGGTAGTTCTCCCGGTTCGATAGCAGAAGACTCCTCGGAGCCTGTGCCAGTGCCTTGGGGCGGATCTGCTGCCAAGGAGCTGAAACTTCTAGTCAGCCTAGTTCCACTCCACAAAGCAAGGATATGACGGCTGTCGCTGTATCGCGAGCCGAAGTTCCCTCCAAAGGTATAGTGGTAGGCTTTCACAGTATGCTTGGCTTCTGGCAGATTTTTCCGAGAAATGGGAATGGTAGGGGTACAGCGTCTGGCAGTTCCTTCCTTCTAAAGTTACAAAACCTAAAGGGCCATCACCAGCCACAAAGATAAATTCTGGCAGGTATAACTTGTTAGAAGGAAGCCAAAGGAGTGGTGTAATACAGACTAAACTGAAAAGGGATACTCCTATATCAGGGACAAACCAAGTCCCTGATAAGAATAATTAAAATGCCAACAAATCTCAACAATGCCAGGACAGCTTCCTCGGCAAGTGATTTACTGAATGCACAGAAGATATACCTCTAACCCAAGAGCCATGTTTCGAAGTAGGAAACATCAGAGAATCTATATTGTCTAACCCAAAAAATGTATGTTAATTGACAATAACATGGTAGAAATACAGAGCGCAGCTATATTATTAAACAGTGATGACATATTTCTTCCTATTCCAGAGTTTCTAACACAGGACTTGGTAACTATGGTGAGACAAGAGATAAGTAATAAGGGGGAGGGGGGACAATCTTACTTTCAACAAAGCAGGACATAAAGGTTGAATAGACTTGACTTAAGGGGATTCACCACTGAAACAATACTTTTTTTGAAATACATAATAAAAATGGCTTAACTATTTTTTTTCTAGTGTGTAGTAGGCTAATAAAAAATACAAAAATATGAAATGGCCAAAAATTGTCACATACAGGTTACAGCGAATAAAAACTGTTGTTTTTTCACGTTTTTCAGACCATATTTCAAAGTGATATATCTAAGAAACTATCCAACATATTGCACTGCTAATGGTCTCATTTTGAACATAATGATCTAATCTAAATATTTAGGTAGATTTATCATGGTAGCATTAGTGGTTTTCAAAAATTATAGAATAAACTTTAGTCTTTTTTTCAAAAAAAACTTGCATATATATAAAATTATGTTTCTAAGCAACATATACTCCTAAAAATCTAATTCTACCTAAATAATTAGTAAAAGATCTACTGAATATGTGGTGAAAATATGAACTCTATATCTCAATTGGTTCTCAAGATATATCGATTTTTGTCTGAAAATTTGTCGAAATTCAAACTTTTGGAAAACTGCGTTTGAAAGTAAACGTATGTTCAACACTAATATTTCAAGTATATATTTTAGTTCATGGTTGTGAAATAAATTTACACAATAAATTAGGTCAAAAGCTTGTATTATACATCAATATTAGGTCACATTATCATATCAGTGTTCAATAAAAATATATATATATATACATCGTACGATAAGCGTGAAGTCGCGCCCTCATGTTCGACTGTTATGTTAGACGTTTCAAAATTATTTTTGTAATCGCATTCTTGACACCATATATTAAAAACATGTGCATATCCCTTTGAAGGCATTTGAAGGACTTGAAGGTTCCCTGCACACTCAGGACAAGGAAATGTTTCCATAAAACTTGATAGTTTGTTTCCATTTACCAAAATATAGTTAGGCTCATTATCGTCAAATGTGACTTCTGTTTTATAGCTATTGAAAATCGCGAAGCCTGTATGTTTATCGGGAACTTCATTCTCATTATTAGAACATGAGGTACTTTGTTCAGATGTACTTGGTACAGTAACATCATCATTGGGTAGTAACATAACCTCACTTTCATCATTGATACATGTGTCTGTGTCAGTTCTTACAAGACTTGCAGGTTGCACTTCATACCGCTTTGCAATATTGTCCTTATTTCTTCTAGCAACTTTTTTTTTTGTATTCTTGACTCTTCCCATATTTTATGGCATAAAACTGAACTAAACTTTACTCAAAACAAACAACTAAAACTCAACAGCAGAATGACAGATGACAGAACACTAGTTTATTCTATTACTACTTCTTCATCTTCTTTAGTATAGAGTAATGAAAATAAAACAGTACAATAATTATTGAATATGTGTATGAAACAAGATCTAAATATGTGGTTTACATATTTATAATGAAAATATATCAAAGAAATAAAGATTATGATGTTTTTAGCAAAAAATAAGGTATCTAGTAAAAATGTGAAATTTTAGCCATTGAGGCGTATGCCAAAAATGTTATTTTTTTTTCATACTTAGGGTTAAGATATAGGTTTTAGGCTACTATATTCTTGTTCAGTAGGTTCCAAATGACAAAATAACACCAAAAAATTGTTTTTGAAAATTTCATGATTTTTCACTATTTTCAGTGGTGAATCCCCTTAAGGGGGACAATATCCTTATTTGACATGTATCAGATATACCAACACTGTCTGATGACATGTACATTAAATTCAAAATTAATTCAACTCGGACCCAGACAGTAAAAACCAAATCCAAAGAACACCAATTGGGATAAATATAAACCAATCTAAGTTAGTAGAAATTAAAAGCCTTCTAGAAACGGAAACAGAGCTAGAGAGAACTGCTGAAACCTTACAAGCAATAATTATCAATCCCTATGAAAATAGGTGCCCTGTTAACAAAAGAAGAGTGTAGGCACAGATACCTTGGTGGCAGTGGCAGCGACGGCGGTGAAGGCGCTAGAATAGGTGAAATACGAAATTCTATTAAGTGATGTTTACATCAGTAGTTAAAACTAATAAAACTTAGTATGTTGTGAGGCAGTAGTGGAATGTTCGCAGAAAGGTTTTGCCTAGCAGCCACCCACCCCCGCCAACACTGCCGCGCCAAGCCCAAGTGCAAGCTTAGGTGGAAATACACATAATAATGTTTTAAAGATTATTGGGAGAGGGGGGCCCGATGAACAAACTTGCGGGGGGCGCGGGTTCTTATCGCCGCCACTGCTTGGTGGAACACAAAGCTTTCCAAATTGAGAGCTGTTGTACATAAATTCTTTAACAGGGGCAAAGCTTAATGGGAACTGGGAGACAGCCCTTACAGAATATAATAAGGAATTGAGAAAGTCTAAAAGAATGGACATAGAAGGGATAAACAATGTCCCAACAGTGGGTCACTACACAAGACCTTAAGTAAAGATCACTCACCCCGTATAGGCTTCTTAAAGATATAAAATAGAACCTCGAGGGAGAGTGCAGGGGAAACTATGAGTCTATTGTTAAAGACTCATTTCCCCGGCTCTATCACGTTTAATTCCACACAAACCCCTACAGTATTGAAGATTATCTTGTACCTTGTTTCCTTAACTGGAGGAGGATAACATCTAATCTGAAAACAAGGTTAGATGGGCAATGGGGAATCATAAACCATATGAATCACCAGGTGGAGATTGGGTTTTTTCGGCCCTATTGCAGCAGGGCTTGGAGTAGCTACTGCAACTACTGGAATCACTGTTTAGGGCTAATTTTTCCCTGTCATATATTCCAAAGAGAAGGATGGAAGGTGGTTTTTATACCAAAAACTGGGAGAAGAGACACTGTGGAGCCTAGGTCATACAGATCAATCAGCCCAACATCCTTTCTTAAAACAATGAAAAAATACTAGACAAGCACATACGGAGTGAAACCCTTGACTAGGCTCCACTCCATAATGCTCAGTACGCTTATCAAATGGGCAAATTGACCTCTAATGCACTACAATAGGTTGCAGAGGTTGACAAGTCAATAGCTTTATGCGCCTTTTGGAATATTAGAGGAGCTTTCAGTACTTCCTCCTACAACTCTAGTGATATGAAATTGAACACAAACTTATTCTAAATAGATCAGATCTATGTTAATGAGTTAATGTTAGGATGACAGCCAACTTGAGTGGGGAGTCCAAAACTGTTGGCAGTCATGTGGTGCCCACAGGGACGGGCACTCTCCCGTCTCATGTGGACCCTGGTGATGGATTATCTGCTTGGGTTGCTGAATGCTAAAGGCTTTAAAGTAATAGCATATGCTGACAATCTGGTAATCATCGTTAAAGTATCTGACCTCATCCAGATTGCTCTTCTATTGGTCCAAAGGTGGTGTCAAAAGAGGGCATTACCTTAGCAATAGCCCTAATAAGACAACCATTATTCCTTTCAAAAGGAAATTGTTCATTCTTCAGCCTTTAATGATAGATGGTGTAGAACTTGCTGCTTCTAAAGAAGTAAAATCTGGGTGTAGTTAGTTCTACATCAGACTCACCTGGAATAACACATTGATAAAACCATTAAAAGAGAAATAATGGCTATATGAGCATGCCTAAATATGAGACCCTTAATGGTAAAACTTGGGGACTAAACCCAGATGGCCTACTGGTCATATCCTGGCTCTAATTAGACCCATGGTCACCTATGCTTCAGAAATATGATGGCCAAAAATGAAACAAAAATCTACGACAAAGCTTCAAAGGCAGGCTTGCCTAGGAATGATAGGTGCTATGGGTACCTGTCCAACCGCTGCCATGGAAGTGGCTCTGGATGTGTGACCAATGAACCTACTGGTGAAAAGGTGTACATACACTGTTGCTCTTTGGCAGTAGGTGACTAATGCCAAAAATACTGGCTGTAAAACCTGCAAGAGCAAGAAACCACTCAGTTAACCACAACAGAATCGGACTTAATGATCAAGACAATAACTTTTGAAAAGAATTTTTAAATCTTTTTTCCCCAGAACGACAAGTTTGGAAAGAAAATGAACCAAAACTAATGGAGCGATCCCTCCAATGGTACCAATGATTGATTCAGAATGAATGGTAGGGATAAAAGACCCAAATTTTAGCCTTAGCAGATCTCTAGGAAAAATTCCATCCATATTTCAAGCTGAGATACATGCAATAGAGCTCTGCACTAGAGAGAATATAAAAAAAGGTCTCAAATCTATATAATATCAGACGGTCAGACAGCTCTTAAGGCTCTCAGTTCATACACTTTTGAGTCCAGATGGGTCTGGGAATGTCTACAAAAAATCAATCAACTGAAAACAAACAATATCTCCTTACTTTGGATGCCAGGACATGAATAAGCAGATCATCTTGTCAAGGAGGGTGCATAGGCTGATTTTGTTGGGGCCGAAACATTCTTTGGGGTACCTAAAACATATCTTCATGAAATGAAAACCTGAGAACAATATCAAAAGATCAAATATTGGACCATCGACCCTGGTCCAAGACAAGCCAAAAAGTTTATAGTCTACTCAAGGACAAAGGCTAAAAAATTACTGGATCTCACCGGACTGGATTACTGGATTACCGGATATTGTCCTTCTATCCGGACACTGTCCAGTGAATTACCATCTAAACCGCATGGGGAAGGCTGCTGTGGATACATGCCACTTCTGCCTGACACATAAAGAAACAGCTGAACACTGCTTGTGTGTGTGTGTGTGTGTGTGTGTGTGTGTGTGTGTGTGTGTGTGTGTGTGTGTGAATCTCTAACATGTAAAAGGCTACTTTACCTCAGCATTCCATTTACCACCACTGCAGAGGTAACAATCATGTCCCCTAGAACCATTTTAAGTTTCTTAGAAAGCTTAAATCTTGGCAGGGTCAAAACAAAATTAATTGGGTAGTTACAAAAGATCCATTTGGATCGCAGTGATAAGAGGCTGAATAGCCTCGGAGCCCTAATCAATAACTAACTACCTAACACTATGATGTATATGTAAAACTTTTACACAATTTACTTTCAACATGATGGTCCTCCATCACATTATGTCACTACACAGTCCATAATTTTATGGATTACAATGGCAGCGTAATCGATGGATAGTTATTGAGATGCCTCGATGCTAGTTGAATATTACACCAATGGATTTCTTTGTGTGAGGAGTAATAAAGGACTCTGTGCAGTTTAAAATGCCACAAACCTAAGAGCAACTAAAAGTTAGCATTGTTGACACATTTAATGATTTGGAATAGTGATAAGGGTGTATGTAGCAGTATTCCAGACAGACTTCCAAGTTGTATTTTTCAAAGATGGAAAAAATTTTGAACATAAGAAATCTTCAAAAATTTACAAAAAGTAACAATAAAATATTAATAATTTTGTTTAATAATTCAAGTATCCAGTGAATTTTTCGCCACCTGTAACAACATCATTTAAGGAGAATATGAAAAGTATAATAGTCTTTTAATACAAATATTTATTTAGATCTTGTTGAATGCAGCGATATCTACGGACTGCACAAAGTCATCAAATTCCTGAATTGTTTCAACTAATTCATCAACAGATACTTTTTCGTCTTCCACAATGCACATTATCTGTAGTTTATTGATTCCATACCCTACAGGAACTAGTTTGGCTGAAAACAACAATAAACATAATCAATAATGAGAATTTGTTGACATACAAGGTTTGTTCAAAAAGTAACAGGAATTTTTTGATTTAGCAGGTTATATTATTCAGAAATGCGCAAATGTTTCATTGTTGGCTTAGTAAACATGTCTGAAAAGTATCTGTAGATTGTTAGCCATATGAAATATTTAGTTTGTTGTCACCTGTCAAAAAGGTTACATGTGTTTTGGTACGATTGGCTATTATTTATTTCTTTAAAATATGGATCAGAGAATTTGCATTAAATTTTTCTATAAAAATTGGAATAAAATGTAGCAATGTAGCAAATGTTGAATATTCTTTTTGACCAGTCTGCTATAAGTGGTATAAGGTTTACGAGTGGTATAAGTGTTTCCAAGAAGGCTGTGAAGAGGTTGAAGATGACGAGCACAACAACAACCGATGAAAACATAGTAAAAGCCATTATGCGGATGGTAAAAGCGATGGAAAATTGGAAATGATTATGAATGAATGCTGAATCACAATCAGAGAAGTCGCTAGAGATGTTGCATATCAATTGGCTAATCTCATGAAAATTTTTTTGAAACTACCGTATACAATTATAAGTTCAATTAATAGTTTCGTGAAGCAATCCGAAAAAAACACCCGGGATTTGTGGTGAAACAATTCATCGCTTCTGCACCACGATAAAACACCTGCTCATACTTCATTGCTTGTTCATGATTTTTTTGCCAAAAATAACACTGTAATGATGCCCCAGCCTTTCATATTCGCCAGATATGGTCCCATGTGACCTTTTTTTCTGTTTTCAAAAATAAAAAGAACCTTAAAGGGCCGTCATTTTGCAAGCATAGATAAGATTAAAAGCACATCACTGAGAGAGGTAAACGCTATACCACAGATAGAGTTCCAGAAATGTTTTGGAGAATGGAAGAAACACTGGTATAAGGGTATAATATATAATGGGGTCTATTTCGAAGGGGATAAAATTGATATAAACGAATAAATAAAATTCTTTCCAAAAAACAAAAATTCTTATTACTTTTTGAACAAACCTCATATTTTATATGCACAAAGACAGAAAATTTAAG
Organism: Aphrophora alni; assembly: GCA_963513935.1. NCBI lineage: Eukaryota > Metazoa > Arthropoda > Insecta > Hemiptera > Aphrophoridae > Aphrophora > Aphrophora alni. The sequence goes on along the minus strand of OY740767.1, from coordinate 79,541,641 downwards.
GAGAGTTTAATAAAGTAATTACTATAACTATAACCACAAACACTTATTTAGATATTTCCTTTAACACTATCCCTTGAATATGAGATCCTTACAAAAATAGACATACAAATGTTAATTAAAATTGTAAACTCATTATTTTTCAAATATTTTTTTGTTTATTATAATGGAAACAGTACGTTTATTCTAGGAAGTTTAAGTCACCGACTATGTAGTTTAGGCTTACTAAATGCAAAAACCAATTAAATAGGTTAGCTGTATTTACACAATCTTTCAATCTCTAACTACAAAGCTAAACTTTGGAGAAATATTTTTCCTGCAATTGGTAATATAACTTGTAGCTTGTTCGGTACATTTTAACCTATCTTTCAAAAATAAAAACTTAGAATGGATGATGTTTATATTTAGAAGAATCAAACTTACAACTGCTATGGTTCTTTTTAGTTGTTTTTTATAAAACAAATGATAATACAATTTGTTAATATTATTGCATACAGATGGGAATTATATGAATATTTTGCTATCACAAATAGATGGTGTGGATGTTTATATCTAGAAGGATCAAATTTATAACTGGTATAGTTCTTTTTACTAGTTTTTTATAGAAAACTGCTAAGTTTTTCCAAACATATAGATGATATTTTTGTTAATTTTATTACATACATGGATGAGAATTATATAAACATTTGCTGTCACAAATTGGGCTTTTCACTTTCTCATAACAAAGAGAGTAACAAATACTTACAGGCTCCCCAAACTAATCCGTCTTTCACAATTGTTCTAACTTGAACTTCCATAGCTTTCATATCAGTTTCATCATCCCAAGGTTTCACATCTAATACTATGCTGGACTTAGCAATAAGGGCGGCTTTTGTGGATTTCTTCTCTGTATATGCTCTCAGTCTTTCTTCTCGAAGTCTGACAGTTTCTTCATCCTGTGAAAATTCCATTTTATTGTAAGCAGAAATTTGTATTAGTTTTAAGACACAAATTTTCTAAACTAAACTCTAATTAGACAATATAGGTTAAATACTTAATTGCGTAATTCCAAGGATATAGCCACAATTATAATTTCCTATATATTATATTATTATTCTCAAATTGATAATTTTTCACAATTAATAAATTACCTACAAGTGAACCAATTGTGTTCAACTCTGTAAACAACCAAAAGATATACAGTTTCTGCAAACAATGGAAAATATGTCTACTGGTTATTTGTTTATATAAATGTAACTTGTAATTTTCGGGGGATTTTTTTATCGTCTACTACATACCTTACTTCTTAAGAATAAATAATGTTTTCATTGTGGAGTCATTCGTTTTCACTGAAAAATTACATTTACAATCAACGTTTATATAGGTTACATGCAATACAAATAGGATTGGCTAGATGACAATTAGCCAAACCTATTTGTGATGATTCTTTTGTCCATTGATAGTAATAACATTGTAAGGAAAAATATGTTTTAAAGTCTCATAATACATGTAATGTGCATGCTTCATACGATTCGCGAATGTCTTGATATTAAGTGATCATTTTTCAAGTTATGAATTCCCATTGCTATGTGTACATAACCTACACATACGTGCATTTTGTACTTTTCAATTAGTAATTTTTCGGTGCAATAAAAATCTGAAAAATAAATTTACGCTTTTACGACACTTTTGTAACTTTGGCCGACATACTTTTCGGATGGTTTCCTTTTTTTGAGATGATGTCCAAATAGTTAATTTTACTAAGAGAGTTTTAGGTAAACTTGTTTAAATATATAGCCAATACTAACCTCTTCTTCATCTGATCCAAAAAGATCAATATCGTTATCATCATCGGCAGCAGCAGCAGGTTTTGGAGCAGCTGGCTTTGAACCAGAAGCAGGTGCTGCAGATCCAAGTGATGCAGGTATTTTTTTCTCGCCAGAAAGCTTCTTCTTTTCGTCATTACTATAAGATTTAATATGAGTGTACCATCTTAGAGCATTCGGTGTAGAATTACTGGGTGTCTTTGAGAGTGCTTCGAATACAGCTACATCTGCTAGAGTCGGCTGATAACTAGACAAAATAGTTACATTTAATTTTTAATTCGTAAGTTTGTTAAACAAATAAACTGACAGGTTTAGAAATTAACAAAAATCCTTTTAAACATAAAACCAAATAATCCTTATATAAAGTCAAAGTAGAACTAAATCAGTCTGTCCTAGTTTTCATCCTATGGCTAATTTTGTCTGGTTCCGAGACCTCGAAGGCGGAGAGATCTCAGCAACGATGATAGTGAAATAAAGTAAGACAAGTTGTATTACTGCTGTACAGTGGAAAACTCGTACTTAAATTATTAGTAACCGTTAAATTATACATTAAATTTTAAAACCCAACTACTAGGAAAAACAAGTACAGTTCCAAAATAAAATAATAATCAAATACTGTGTGTAACTTACAAAGAGGTTAACTTTCATCTACATTTCAAATTGTAGCTTTTTTTTTGTATGTACCTCTTAGGTGCAAGTAAAAATCAGAAGATTTTCCTTTTATATTATTGCATATCTAAATTCATAAATTTATTCGAAAAAAAAATAAAATGAATACCTGCAACAAAGTTAAAATAATAAAAAATGTTGTTTATGTCTTTATTATTATTATTATACGGTAGCTATATTCAAGACTACTTAATTGATATCGTATGGTAATTAAAAACTGTCCACATATTGTAATTACTTGATATTGGAAACTAGGAAACGTGAATTCTGGATTAGTACAAAATAGTAATTCCTGATACTGTAGAATAAATGCATTCAGTAAAATATACCTGTGAACTAATTCTTATCAACTTAAAGGGCAAAATATTGAGATTTGAATAAAAGCAATTCAAGTTCATTTTCGGTTATTGCCTAATTTATTTTAACCCTTACCGCGCGGTTAGCGCCTACAGACGCGGCATTGCCCACTGCCACTACGCGGCTAGCGCCTATAAGCGTGATCGCTCAATCGTCTGCCAATACTGCGCTGTATTTCGTAAAATATCCGATAGAGTGTATAGTAATGTCGCTTTTGTCTACTTGGACCCTCTAAACCAATATGGCGACTATTTAGAAATATTTTGTTATCGTTATTGGTTGCCTAGCAACAAAGACTAGTATTCGTTCCCTCCCGTACTGCTTTTTGCGCCTATAAACGCGGGTTACTACGGTCAGTTGTTTTAGTGTTTTTACTCTCGCTTGCATTTGTTGTTGACGTCTATTGAGTGTGTTGAGTGTTGTGTGTTTATTTACGTCGAGTTTTGACGGTAAATAAATATAAATATTTTGTTAGTTTTGTCTTTTTCTGTGACTCTTATTGAATGTGAATATTTGATATACACTGTAATGGCTCATCCAGACGATCCTGATTTTGACGAATTTGTAAATGGACTTGTAAACGCATCGTTTTCTAGTGTGGTTGACTTTCATAACCTAGAACAAGAAGAGGCTGAAAATGTAATTTTACACAATATTAGTGAAAGTGAAGTTGATAGTTCTAGTGAAAATGAAGAAAATCAAGACGTAGGGTTAGTTCCAAGACGTAGGCCTATGGTTAGGCCACAGCATATTGACACTGTGTCTTCAGATGAACAATGGTATGATGTAACTCACAATGATCCTGGGCCAAGCCACAAAATTCCGATCTACAATGTAAATAAAGGACTGTGTTTACCTACTAGTTTTGATTCTGAATCTACACCTATGGAGTTTTTCAGTTTATTTTTCAACGACACTCTGTTGCATCACATTTGTAATGAAACAAACATGTTTGCCCAGAAGAGGGAAAATGAAGCAAATTCACCTCATGCAAGAATAAAAAAATGGAATGAACTCAATATAACCAACCTAAAGGCTTTTTTAGGTACCATAATGAACATGGGTCTTATGCCTTTACCAGACATAGAGTCATACTTTTCAACTCATTGGGCTAGAAGGATTCCTTTTTACCGTGATGTTTTTACTAAAGATCAGTTCCTCAATATTTTTTATAACTTACATTTCAACCACAATGATGAAGGACAAAGACATACGCCTAAAGGGTTTCTTATTAGGCCTATTCTTGACCACATGAAGGAAATGTACAAGCTCTTCTATACACCAGGAGATCGAGTGGCAGTTGACGAGAGCACCATTGCATTCAAGGGTAAAGTTTCCTTTCGGGTGTACAATAAGAACAAGCCAACCAAGTTCGGAATCAAAGTGTTTGTATTGTCGACATGTGAAAATGGGTACATATTTGATTTTATCCCATACTTAGGGAAACAAGAACTGATTCCTAACTGTTTACTCACTGGAACTGTGATGACTAACAGGCAGGGTTTACCTAAGGGCCTCAAACAAAAGCAGAAACACATGAAGAAAGGTGATTTATTTTCAAAAAGGAAAGGAAATACTTTGGTTGTGTCGTGGAAAGACAAAAGAGTAGTCACTATGCTAAGCACCAATAACAAGGGAAGTAAATCTAACATGACCAATGTCCCTAGCAGGTGGCCAAATCTACCTGACACACCTAAACCAAATGTAGTGCTAGAGTATACTAAGCATATGGGTGCAGTCGATCGGAGTGATCATCTTATATCATCGTACCAGTTTCTGCGAAAATCAAGGAAATGGTATAGGAAATCCTTCTTCTGGCTTTTGGAAGTGGCATTGATAAATGCCTACATATTATACAAGACAATGCAAGAACAGGACAACAAGAAGCCACTGTCTCATTCTGCCTTCAGGTATTCTATCATCTCAGACTTGGTAGCAGATAAGATGGCGGAACCAGCAGCAAGGAAGCGAGGGCGGCAACCACAAGGTCCACCAGAGCAGCGTCTTGATAGGAAGCAGCACTTCATGGGAAGGAAAAAGAAGGCAGTGAGATGTGTTGTTTGTGCCAAGAAAGGTGTAAGAAAGGAGACTATTTATTTTTGCAAAACCTGTGACTCTAACCCAAGTCTTCATCCTGATGAATGTTTCGAGGAATTCCATACAAAACAAAATTATGGCTAGGTTAGGTTAGGTTAGGTTAGGTTAGGTTAGGTTAGGTTTACTCTGATGTATCCATTGTTAGCATTATGGTTTTTATTTTACAATTGTAAAACAAATAGGTTTATGTCTCCACTGTGTATTTTGACAAACATTACATTTTGTAATAGTAGAAAAAAAAATTAATTATAGCATTAATAAATGAAAATTTATAACATTTCTGTTGTCTACTTAACTAAAACTAGGTACCTAAATCTAAAAAAAACATTGAGAAAATATAATTTTTACTTTTTTACAGTAAATGAGCGTACTATAGTATTTTAACTTAGCGCTTTAAGGGTTAACTTGAAATCAATAGATATATTATAAACTAGATTCATTTTGGATTGCGGTTAAGAAAAGCCACGAGTGTGACCTTGTAGCTATTACAAAGGGATAAAACTAGCTCCATATGTCTAATCTATATTAATTACCACATAACTTGACAATTACAAGAGCTAGTAATATCATTTAAATTGGTAGGAAACAAGGTTTGAAGAAAAACCTAGCTTTGAAAAATCTAACCTAAACACACATAACAATAAAAAACAAAACTTTCAAACACAATCTATTTTCATCTACTAAACCTAAAATAACAATCAGATTAAATTGAAGAACAAAACAAAATCTAGTTTTTATGTCTATGTCTAAAATTAAAATAATCTGGCGATACCACAGACCCTTAAGAAATATAAAATCTCACAATATCATGTTTGTATTTTTCATATATATATATATATATATATATATATATATATATATATATATATTGTGTATATTATATACCGGATGTCTTAAAGAGTATTAATCCTCCGAGATATTTTCTTTGCGAAAATGCACATTTCACTACTGGGGAACGTCCTGCAGAGGAAGTCGTGAAAATCTTCAATGTAGGCCTAAGCATAGGGATCCAGCAATGCCTCATTTTAAAGGTCTTTGTTAGTAGAACACATTGTAAGAAACCCAACCTCAAAAAGACAATTCAATCAGAAATAGCCGCTCTCCAAGGTTTGTTTTCCTTCAGTATATATAACTAACAAGGCAAATAACGGTTTAGTAGGGACACATATCGTACAGATATTTTTTATTCCTTTGTAGTAATCATTTTTATGAAAAAAATACAAACATGACATTTATATCAGCCTCCACTGCAGATAATAACAGGTTATTGAGAACCATTCCTATTCTTTATCATTCATTTTAGTAGGTTAACCCGCCGTTAGTCGGGATGTGAAAAAATGTCTCTCATTTTCAGTTTTTTTGATGTCAAATGTGCTCTAGTAGCATTTGGTTGAAACCGTTCAAGGAGTTCCTCAACAAGGGTATTAGGAGCCCTGTTGTAGCAGAAACGAGCTGTTACCCCTAACCGGTTGCCTAGTGAGGGAGGGTAAAGTAAGCATGGTCGTGTCAGTGAGGAGAAAGTTCTACACCCGACTAGTCCTGTAACCCTCTTGTGAGATTTTTTCTCTACGCCTGACTAACTTTGTGTCTATTTTTTTTATTATTACTATTTTTTTTTTTTGTGTTGTTCTTTCTGATATATTTTATAGTAATAGTAATTTATAGTGTACATTATTGTTTAGTTTATATTACATATTTTATAGTAGTTTATTGAAAACGTTAGGTACTGTTCAAATGGAAAAAGAACAAGAATTTCATGTGTTGGTTGGATGAGAATTCCGACGATTTTGAAGACTCAGACCGGAATTCTGAAATATCCTGCTCAGTTATGGAAATATAATGATGATTATATTGGTAGAAATGGTACTAGCTGATAACATTACTTCAATGAACTTTGACAATAATCAAAGTAATAATTGATTATTACTGAACAACATCTGCCACCTATTCCCCAAGTTGTTCCTTTGCAGACAACTAACATACAGTGTAAAGTTCCTATGGATTTAGGTACAATACAAGTTGTTATTAGTGACAATAAAAGTTTAGTTAATAGTTCTTTTAATCCTATTCGTGACCCTCTAGTTGCTGGTACACGTGATCCTACTGTACGTGAACATGCTCCTGTTAGTACAAATGGTATTCGAGGTCGATTTAGAGAGAGTCGTGGTACTGTAGGTTTACGTGGTCGAGAAACGTCTCAAAATAATCCACTTGTCATTTTGAAGTGTACTGCCTCAAAAGGAAGAACCGATACACCAGTAACTAGTGCAACGAATGCAATCGCCCATTTGCAAGGAGCATATAGATTCAACCACATTCGTCTACTCTGAGTGTGTCAACAAGGATGAGTGTGATATTTTGTTGTGACTTTTATATTTTTAATATTGACTAAAAACTTGTATACAACTATTATGTATTACCCACATAACAAACTCAAATATGTATGTAATAAATTTCCATTACTTTTAGAAATCGGCTTTTTACTAACTAACATCTTGTTGTAACTTATTTTTTTAAAAATCTTAACATAATATAACTAAAAAGACATAACATAATACTAAAGAAAAGTTAGTAGAAAAGTTTATAATACATTGTCTTTTTCTCCTAATAAACTTAAGACAAATATGAAAGCTATTAACAAAATTCTTAAACTTTCCAAAATGCAATTACAAAAACCTAGTTACATATTTTTTTTCTTAAAAAATAAGTTATATAAATCAATGTTTATTGCTAGAAATAGTGGCTTTATAATGTCTAATTTTGATTTTAAACTTATTATGTTTAAAAAAAAATATGAATAAACAAAATTTCAAGGTTTGAGAAAAAATCTCTATGCCCGACTAATGTTGTAACAGTTTAAGGCCCTACTAACGGCGGGTTAATGTAAGAAGCAAAATTGTATAGCCTACTATAAAGTTACACTAAATTTAAAATGACCTTAGTTCAAATGTAGGAGGATCAGTAGTGTTAAAATTTATATATATGGCAGATATTTAAACACAGTATTTTTGCCTGTACTTACCGTTGTCATAAGTTTTTATTTTGTATAAAACCTAATTTTTCTTCTTGTTCTACAAAGGCGAAACCTCTCTCTCATCATCACCTTATACAATAATGAAAGAAATAACAAACAAAAAAGACCCCTAGCTCTTGGATACTCTAATACTGTCAGGGTAAAAAAAACAACAAGAAATTATTAAGAGAGGCCTGACATAAACCATATGTAGTCTATTCCACAAGATCTATCTATTTATAGATCAATTCTGCAGATAATTGTTTTTGTCACAATTGCTGACCACTTTCGCAAGACTTTTGTCGAGCGACATCTTGCATCATGAAGACAAATGAAAGGTACACTATCACCAAAGCTAAACCACCTAAAATCTAGTACAAAGATACTCTTCCTTATTTAGGCTACATAATAATCTTACTATGCATGCACGTAATTATACATATTCACACTTTAAGAATTCTTATATATATATATAATCTACATAACAAATAATATTTGGCATCTAGTAGCAGTTAATTTAGGTTAGCTTGCATATTATCATTATTTATATTTGAAAATAATTTACTACATAAGTACAAAATTTATTTATTATTTGTGTAAATAAAACCAAGCTAACCTAACTTTTCCCGGATGCCAAATAGCCATTGTATAATCTCATAGTAACTTGTTAAAAAATATGCAAATATTTAAACTGTGAATACATAAAACTTTACAAATACAAAGTATGATTGTAAAGCAGAAACCCAGCCACAGATTAGCTGTGCTCTACATTTATAAGATAAATAAAATGGTAATTATGCATTCTAGGAGACACTTTTGAAGTATCAAAATACATTAGTTTAGTAGAAAATAAGAAATATAAAGTACAAAATTCTGCCAGGTTACGCTGGGTATGGTTTTCGTAAGTTAACCCGATGGAATGACTATCACATATCTCATGCCGTATGAGCATAACATCTCATCTGCTACCTTGACCTTGATATTACTACATTGTTTGGTTGAAGAATCATGAGAAATACTTTTGGGTAGATAACTATATATATATAGGCTATATATATACACATGTTCAATAAAATTTATAAAAAAAGACATTCACTAACTTGACTAACAATCATAACATAAACATTGAGCGATGAGACATTCACTAACCTGACTAACGTAGCAGGCCTACATGGTGAGGTTTAAAGCACATCCTAAAACTGTGTTGCACTTAAGTAACTTATTGCGCAAAAGTAACGTTCTCTAGTTCAAGCACACAAAAAGCTTTCTCAACGTTAGGCTACTATTACCTATTTTTAAATAAACAAAATCAAGAGTTGTCTTGTAACCATGTTCCAACAATCAGCTGTTAAAACAAAACTTTAGTTTACTAACCTCCCAGTAATACCAACATGACCAGTATAAATTATGTAGTTTTACTTTTATTGATGTAGGAAAGTGTCCCTTTGTTTTTGAATATCCCTGTATATATATATATATATATATATATATATATATATATATATATATATATATATATATATATATATATATATATAAAGGTCTAATAAGAATAAACATTTTACTTCTGACAAAATTATTTTGTTTTTTTGTTATTTTGTTTATTCCCAAGTGTGGTAAGGGACTTTTGAAAGTGTATCTGTATATATTGTCACCACAGTGCTCTGGTCTTTGTTTATAAACTATTTTAAGAGTAGGCCAACAAACCTAATCTCTATTAGAAGTACCAATAAAGCTTAGGTATGCTAGCATAACAAACCTGCAGATTACCTATGCAAATTTAGGCCAAATAGCCTAATGTAAACAACAACACAATTAATCTAAACAGAGCTTATCACAAAGATGTAACAATAACCAATGTACAAGTAGTGAGATATATATTTAACAAATTTTCTTAGATATGGGATGTAAACAAACCAGCCATTTTGAATACATGTCATCAGTTAGTGACAACAGTCAAATGTTAAAAAACATTATTATTGAAATTAAATTGTAGGTGCTGGACTACGATAAAAATATGTTTATTATAATTAAATTTTCAGTAAATCACAATTATTTCATGTCAGAGATATTAGTACCGTATGTAATTACTAGAATAAGCAAATGTTAGAACTGTATATCAGACGAAAAAACTCTGCCATATGCAATATCTCAAACCCAGAATTATTCAATGGTTTGGATAAATTAACAAAATTTTTAAGTAATATTTCAACATTAGATAAATCAGAATAAATAAATAGAAATTTATTTGTTAAACAATTGTTTAATACATAAGAATTAATTAAAAGAAAAAGTTTATAAGAACCTATCATAATCTTCACCCGAGTCACGTGATTTCAGCTAACCAATTGGAATACAAGACGACTATTACGCAAATAAAATCGTAAATAGAAGGGAATAGGAGCCAAGATTTGAATAGTACGAGATAGTGTCCTTACGACAGTGGCGTCCCAACATTTGAAGAATGCAGTTGATCAAGTGTTACTCCAAGTTAAAGTGAACAAAAATAGTAAATTCAGTTCTAACAGAGCTTGGTATATTCTGTCAATAACATAAATGTAATAAACAATAACCATAACAATTTAAAAATTATGTATAAAAACTTTGAACCATTTTCTAAATTCAAAATTATGAAAGCATCATCTAAAAATTTGTTCATGACCGGCCGAGTGCCTATCCTGAGATATTAAAATTCTTTTTTTTGTATTACAAATTCTGTTTTTTAATAAATATATATATATATATATAATCAAACTTATATTATAATTAAATGATAGACTGAGCTATGCCAGTGGCCTACATTTGAACTATATTTCAATTTAAACCTTGATGCCATGAGACAATAAGTGTTTAGACCTAATTAAATTTCTGTTATGGAATTTATAATTGCTATTAAATGAAATATTCTATATCACAAGATAAACTAAACATATTAAGATTTGTAAGATTATATACATATTAATATAAGATTTATAATCATATATAAGATTTGTATACATATTGAAATACAAATATATTTAATTATCAATTCAAAAAGAAAAAAAAGAAGGAAAGTTTATACCAGACCTAGTAAATGAACTAAAGAATGATCTGGTAGAGTAAATATATATTTTATAAAGATACCTTAATTCAGGTTATAAATAAAATATCACCTCAGGGTATCATAAATCATCAACCACAAGACCATGACTGCCACCAATACAGTAATCATCAACAAAACTTCATATTACATAGCCCATTTCCATTGATGGACCATAAACGTGTACATTAAAAATAACGTTCATTCATACACCAGATTACCCAAATATTTTTCTTATAAATAAAAGTTAATATAAATTATTTATTAAAGTGTAGTGCTAAATATACAATATGATAAACAAGTGAAGAAGAAGAAATAAGAAAAGAGGTTGCTACAAAAAGGGAAGAAAAAGATGGTGAGATGATTGTTGGTTGGACCAAGAAGGAGGAAGGTAAACTTTTTTAAATCAGGTATCATTAAAACCGTTTCAAAGAATTAAACATCACTTGGTGAGTGACGAACATAGCCTAATAACTTTTACTTCCCAAAAAGCTATAAGTATCAGCTTAAAGGAATTCACATATTTTAAGATCAAATTAACATCGATAGCTATCTTGCCAAAAATTATAAATATCAAAACTGTTTATTCTTTATTAGAAATTATAAAATCAATAACTATTTACCTTGTATTTAAATAATTAAATCATATTTGTAGTCGGAAGACACTTTTCAAGTCACAAAATAGATTAGTTTAGTAGAAAAAAGAAATATCAAAGTATGAAATGCAGCTTATTAAATGCAGGCTTATATTGTCATCTGTCTAAACCTAATAAAACCAATACTTTTTACGATGACAAATATATGTTTTAATAATAAACATCCAACGATGGACACTTGATGAACATAGTCATAAATATTAACATAAGCTTTCGTAATCAGAGCTGGATTTAACATAACAACAGCTGGATTCCATGGTTTTCTATATATTATTTGACAGTGATGAAATACATTTTGTTAATTGAAGAGTGCCTTCCGACAACAAATATGATCTGATTGTTTGAATACAAGGTAACTTCAATAGTTAACGATTTCATAATTTTCAATAAAGAAACCCGATTACCATGTACAATCCATATTTACCAATACAGTACATTAATTTAGTAGAAAATAAGAAATATAAAAGTAAGAAATGCAGGTCTACTTAATTTACTACGAATGCCTACATTAATTCTTATGACTATGTTAGTGAATGTGTCATCACTCGATTATTTTATTAGATCTGGGTAGGTGACTATGTAAAACAAACCTGCCCAAACCTATTTCTCATGATTCTTTAATTATAAAACATCATAATTTATTAAGCTGTAATAGACATAATAAAACAAGCAATCACACATTTACCAACTTGACAAACATAGCCATAAATATTAACATAGTCATTAGTAACCTGATCTATATTTCATACTTTTATATTTCTTATTTTTTACTAAACTAATGTATTTTGGTACTTCTAAAGTGTCTTCCGACATCAAAGATGATCCAATTGTTTCCAAATAAGGTAGGTAATAAACTATTCCGACAATTTTCTTAACTCAAAATCAGAGTAGACTAGAAAGGAATGCACAATTACCTAGTTTAGTCGCTGCAAACTTACACTATTTAAGGATAAAATAAAGCAAAAGCTTAAAGTTTCAAATATTTAATAGTATAAATGAGCTACAATTTTTTCGCCTTGCGGCATCGTCGGGCAACTGATAATTTACAGGTATAGACAACTATTTAAACATAAGTACAGGAAACTGAAATACAATAGAGAAATCGGGAAAGGTAGGGGGGTGACCTTTCTTATAAGTAGGGGGATGAAATTATCTTATATCAACAGAACTAGTTATAAAATCAGTAACCTTATTTCAACTAAATGTAATCGTAAAGTTGCCTTTTATTGTACAAAAAATCTAGGGAAAATGTTGGTTAATAATAAAGATAAAAAAGAAATGTTAGAAAATAGTGGAGTTTATAAAATATCTTGTCAAGATTGTGACTCTGAGTACATTATAGGTCAAACTTATAGGTCAAACAGGTAGATCTATAAAAGTTAGAATTAAAGAACATGTAAATAGCTGGAATCATGGCTATAAAAATAAATGGAAAAGAGGAAAAGTCTAAATTTTTAAGCACTTTTCCATCTAATTTTATTCACACATTCTTTCATTTAATGGTTCCGGTTATTCCATTAGAATAGAACACACTTTTAATTATTCCTACTTTTTATACCCCCTACGCATGATTTATTGAATCTAATATAATACAATAATATAGCTGTAGCTTCAAATTGGATAGTCAACTTATTAATCTACGGTTAAATATTACTTTCAGAATTCATCATGACGAGTTAAATATTTATATTAATCTACCATATTATTAAGAGTAATTTATGAAAAGATATATATATATATATATATATATAACATGCCTATAGAAACTCCTACGTTGCTAACCACCTTTTGGACTCGGGTCATAGTTTTGATCCGAAATTGAATGTTAAACTCTTACATATAGAAAAATAAAGGAATAGATTAAATAATTTAGAATGTTTAGAAATAAATAGATCTATTTCACTTAGGCCTATTCTCAACTTAAATGACCAAATTGTATTAAATTTGTCACCTCTTCTAAAACCCATCCGTAACATAGTTCATTAACCTTTATCTACCTGCTAGGTCATCCCCCTACCTTTCCCGATTTCTCTATTGTATTTCATTTTCCTGTACTTATGTTTAAATAGTTGTCTATACCTGTAAATTATCAGTTGCCTGACGATGCCGCAAGGCGAAACAATTGTAGCTCATTTATACTATTAAATATTTGAAACTTTAAGATTTGCTTTATTTTATCCTTGAATATGGAGTTTCAACAAGAAATATCTGCTATTACATTAAAGTTTACACTATTTACATTGTTTGTCTTTAATATAATATTTTTTAACAGCACAAAACAATAATCTCAAAATCCATTAATACTGAAGAAACTTATAATTTTAGACACAGGGAATTTAGGCGTTTTTGGGTTATGACAAATGTGTGTAATGAAGTCAGTCAAGGTTGTGGCTACATTACCAGTCTATGTTTATGTTATACGCTATACATTACATGAGTGTAAATCATGGCATGTAAATTAAAGGACATAATATATATATATATATATATATATATATATATATATATATATGTCATTACCGGTAATTGTTTACCGTAACACCCCAACTATTCTTTTTTTTTTTTAATTTTTGTTTTACATATCTGTCTTCATAAGAATAGTAACTTTTTTTTGTAAAAATGTTTTTCACTTCGAAATTGAGATATTTCAATGATGTATTTGTAGGTTAAGTTTATATAGCAAGTACAATGTTTCGACTGATCACACCAAAGTTAAGCAACATTGAACATGGTTATTACTTGGCTGGGTGACTGCTTTTATACCACGCATGCAAAATTTCAGTTGGGATTAGTGTTGTTCAAACCATTGAATAGTCAGCATGGAGTGTGACATGTGTCAATTATGTTTGTTCGATGTCGGTATTTTCAATAATTTAAAAATTCAAGACTTTTATGTTCATCACAATATTGTAAAAAGAATAATTAAGTGCTACAGACTAATGCTGATATTAAAATCAAATCATGAAAATTCCAATATAACAATTAGTCTATGTCAGACTTTGGTGGCAAAAGTGGAGGTTTATAGGTTGGCTATATTATAGCTACCTACCTTACTTGACCTTGTAAGGTAAAAACAATCACATACAAACTTATTTTAATGTGTAATTCACTTAATTAATGGACCTTAACCTAGACAAGTAGTCTACTGTTGTATAAATAAAGTCAAATTTGTAAATAGAATAACGAGCGACATCCATCTTGTCATGACATAAATAGTGATAGGCCTATAGCGTAGTCATTGTGTAAAACAAATGTGGTCATTATAGCGTAGTCACATGCGTCAAACCATACATTGCCATTTTAACCTATAAATACATTAGATTTGGTAGTTTTTAGATTGTGATTTTTCAGTGAGAAAAAAATGACCTCAGCATGGAAACATCATTTAATAACCGTACAAGGCCTTAATTCTTGGTCTCCAAAAATGTCAGTTTCTTCAATATAATTAGATTTTTACAATTGAATATTGTTTCGCTTTATTAAAAAATATCTGATTAATGACTAAGAAGGTAAATAGTTTAAGTTTGCATGATTTTTAGCGACTAAAAAATAGGGTGATCTTTAATGCATATTTACCCTAAAAAAAGTGGGCAAACTTTAATGCATATTTACCCTAAAAAAATAGGGCGAATTTCTTTGCATAATTACCAAATTTTATCATTATATAGTTAATAATAAAGGCTAATTAAGATCAACTCTCACAAAATAATTTCTATAGTAGGCCCACCTATTTTTCAACTCTCTTTTTACACACATATAAACAAATATTATACTAATACAATCAAACTAAGAACTAACATAGGACCTAATTGATACAGACATTAGTCATGAAATAGACAACCGACTTCAAAAAATGTTACTGCTTTTTTTAAGTTTTTTTTTTTTTTTTAACAAGTTCTACACACCTTATTTCTTAATAAGTTTTCAAAGCAGAGTTAACTTTTTCACAGAAAAAAAAAAAAATATTTCAACTTTTCTAGGTTAAGGTCCATTAAGTGAATTACCTATTTAAATAGGTATGTATGCGAATTTTTACCCTACAATGTTAAGTAATGTGACTATATATACCTGACCTACGCGTAAACTTGTAAAAAAAAAAAGAAGAAATTGTGCCTTAATTCCCTAGCTGTCACCCATAAAGTACTAACCGTGCTCGATCTTGCTTGACTGCAGCAACACAAATGTGTTTAATTCTGTAGTTTTAAAATTGCGATTTTTCGGTGAAAGTAGCTCCGCGATGAAAATTTATTTTAATAGGTATTAGAACTTTTTTTTTTTTCAAAAACAGTAATTTTGTAAACAATTATCGTTGGAACATATAGGTTAGGAGACACGTGGGGTTGAAGAAATGTAATAAGAGAATCACTCTGCATCGTGCTTACCCTTCAATATAGCTTCGTTCAACTAAGAATTCATCCAGATTTTTAACGCCATTGTCAGTTTTTAAATCTCCAACAGCCATGTTAAATTCGTATTAAAATCTTTTAATATTATACAGGTTGACGCAACTACTGTAAGTCTTCAGCCGAAAAGGGAGATAAGAGGGGGGAATTTGCAAATGATAATTTGATTTCACAATTCACAACCTTTAATTTTACACAACCTTTATTTTCCATTCTGATTATAATCAAGATCTAGATTGAAATAAAAATCTGACATGTACGTAAATAAAACAAGAAAGAATTTTAAAGTAGTGTAATGTAATCAACAAAATCTTTTAACACTTTCATTATCATATATAAAACTAAATTAAATCAATGCTATGAAACTTACATACTAAATGGATTACTTAGTTTCAGTCAAATTCGTTCTTAACATTTACAAATTTTATTTATATTTCAATCAACGATATGTAATGAGGTAAATTTATCATAGAAATTGTCTTTACAATTACTAACAAACATTATTTACTTCAAATTCATGTTTACCCCATGTTTGCTATTCTCTCATATGAAACTAGATTCTAAAAAATATTATCTCGTCCTCGCTTATATACACTCTCACATTCCAGTGAGTCATTTGAACCAGCCGATTTGTTCTTGTCCATTCTATTATTAATATTTTTTGGAAATAAACTACATAAAATCAGGTGTTTCAATAAGGACACAACACGAAGTTTAAGAAGGGGAAGGTTACGCATAGGTAATTTTTTTCTACCAAATAACTGTTGGCAAAACTGTTATCATTGTTAACTTCTGTCTTTTTCGAAGGACGAACGTGTGTTTATTATTGAGACTTATTACGCATATAAATCTTACAAACTAGTAAAAGACGAGTTCCAGTTACAAATTCCTAATTCTTCAGTACCTTTCCAGCAGTGCATTGTTTGCTAGTCTCTGGTAAATAGGAAAAATTTGTTTCAGGACAGTTTCAGAAATTGGCGTTTTTACATGTGTTGTGTGGGGTCCAGGCGTCTCGCCTTTGGCTAGCGCTCGGTTGTAGAAGCACCAGCTGTCTTCTCCTTCAGGGCACTTAGTATGTCTTGGTGACTTGTTTGTAGACACACAGTGGTGTAGGGTTGCCAATATGTCAGACTGCATCTGAGGAACATTTTCTTTGTTCCGAACGATACTATTTTTATAGTATTTCATAAGTTTTACGATTGTTGAGTCTTTTAGGCTGCCATGTTTTTTCCCTCCTAAGGTTATTTTTTTTTATTTACAATCTTTAACCACTTTCCTAAGTCCAGTACCAAGCCTTTTAGCTACATGATTCACACACTCCTCTTTCACAATCGCTTTTTCACAAATGTGTAGGCTCTGGAGGTGGGGAAATGCCTTTGAGTCGCCATCCGAAAGAAGCCTCGTATAACGGAAACCGTAATCTAGGGATCTTCTCCACAACAATTCAGCAGCATGAACCTCCATTGCTATCTGGTAAAGAACCGGTGTTATTGGTGGAACAATTTTCTTTGTGTCCTTCCATCCAAAAATAAAACTCGGGTGACTCCTCGCCAAGTTCGCTTTTTGTTATTGCACAATTGTGGCAATATTTGGACATCACATAAAAATCGATTGCAAGTCCCGTATAAAGTTCTATTACAATACCAACCCCATAGTTTGATGTGAATCCCCTCTTATGCCATGTTCCGTCGAAGGAAACTGAGAGGTAAAGATATTCTGACGAATAGCTTGAGGTAGAGGTAGGTTGGTTTTCAAGGTTCTTGTCAAATTGTGGAACCCGATCGCGCGCTTTTTCCAGGTTCAGCTGTCCTGCAAGTTTGGAATGTAAAGATATGACAGACATATGTTTGTCAAATGTATTGTTACTCATAGACTCCATATTCATGATCATGCAAATCTTTTCCATACTACTGAAACCTTGACCTGTTGTTGCAATAAACTTCACCATACGTCTATTTACATCTAGAGCGGCAGATCCTTCTATTTTGTGAGAACTAGGGTACTCAACTGTGTGCAAACATTCCTCACATTCTACCTCCATAGTATGAGCAAAGCCGTATCGATTTGATGTTTTGAATTGTAATGATTGCTGCTTACAAATGGGACATAACAGATTAGCGAACAGATTTTGCAAACAGCGTGTGTCGATTAATTTGTAATTGGGCGTGTAGACAGTTTCATTGTTGTCATCTTGGTCCATACTCGTCTCAAAAGTTTGTAATGAGCTTTCTAAGTCTGAAATTCTGGTCTTGAACTCATTATTTTCTTCTTCACTTGGAGGCCTAACTATTCTAGGTGCAGGTATGGTAGGCTTAGAATCCGAAGAAGTACTTGCCTGATCAGAAGTTCCTGGTGTCAGATCACTAAGCCTAGAAGACTGGCAACTTTCAATGACACCCTGTGTATCATCCACCTTCTTATTCCATCTCTTTTGAATTGCTAGTCTAGCCTTAGTTTTCTTTGAAGCGGATCTTTTTAGTTTAGTCCTAACAACAGATTGCTTTGAAAACATACTGCAAGTAGGCTAGAAGTAAACACAAACACTTTACAGTAATAATACCTAACCTACGAACTGGTACTATACTATACTATAACCTTCCACTTCAAAACATTTTAACTTTAAACTAATAAACACTAAATTTAAAATCCACTTATAAAACACACAAGGCCTACTACTGTTGACTAAATAAATTATATAAATTGTTGTGTCAAATGCCAACATAAATAACAAGCTAACTTTGACATTTGATTGTGAAAATCAAATGTAATTGTGATTGTGACATCTGTTTCTGTCAGCTAAATTACAAAGCTACCAACATATGCCAATGAAATAGTAAGTTTGTTGTTGTATAAGAATCAAAGCACTACTATAAAAAATGCTCAAAAATAATCACTACATTACATTTAATAGTTTATGATGCAAACGCTCCACTGAGCCTCGGACTCGTCAGAATTTGACCCGTATACCTTTCGTGGTAGCCTTATCAAACACTCAAACAGGTTTATAATAACTTTATATACATGTATTATATACCAAAATGTTCTGAAAATGTCTCCCAATAAGGTACTGCAATAGATTTTTTAGGGTGGAGTTCCTCCTTAAATCATTGATAAGGATCCTACTTTCTGTAAATAACAAAACTTACAAAAACAAAAAAAATTATAAACAAATAGGAATTAACATACACAGTAGTAACTACCATACAAACAAATAATAATAAAGGTAAAAAAAACAGTGATCAGTGAAAAGTTTTGAACAAAAAAAAACCAAGACCATGAATTTTTAAAAGGGCTACTTGGATATATCCAGCCCGCCTTTTTAATATAGGTATTAAGAATAAAAAAAAAGAAAAAAGAACAAGATTTGAGGTTATCTGGAAGAAAGTGATATAAATCAAGGAGAGTTGTTTCAGGATGTGGTAGTATATTTTTTTCCTGATGCTAAGATCTGATTAAATAGGATTACTAAATTTATCTTAATGGCAATCCTGTAGCAAGTAGAAATGTTCAATACAAATGTTTGCCGTTTATGTGCTAAAGTTTGTGATAACCTTATTCACATATTTAATGGATCAGAAAATAAAGATAGAATGGATTTGAAAATTAAAAAGTGTTTACCAAATGTAATGGTGAGAATTACTTTCAGCTTATGTAAGATTTGATCCCAGCCTGATAGAAATAAAGAAATTTGTTAAATTATATTAGGTTACAATTTGGTAATTGTTTACTGTAGCTCCAAAGGGTCTTTTTGTAATTTTTATAATAAGTTTTGATTGCAGAGCTAACTTTTTCAATGAAAAAAAATCACGATTTCAAAATTACATAATTCTCTGCATTTATAGTCACCGAAGTCAAGTAACATTGAACGTAGTTAGTTCCTGGATGGGTAACTGCTTGGGAATGCATTCAAAATTTCATCTTTTTTTTTTTATCGAGACATGTCCGATCGATTTTAATTGCAAAATCTCAGCATTTCATTTTCATAATTTTTTTTTGATACTTTCGATCATTCTGAACAAAACTAATGATTTTTTTTATCTCTCACAATTCATTATTTACTTCACAATCTTAGAAATTATACAATTTGTTACATATTCTATCATGTAGCCATATTGAATTCACTTGTGAGGCATATGCACACTTCATTTACTAATACAGGTTGATATTACTACATCTCTATGATCTATGATTGTTGATGACTGAGTCTCTGAAACCCAGACCTAGTACAAGCACTATAGGTCAAGGTGGTTAAATATATATTAATGACCTTCCTTGACCTGTAGTTCTTTAACTAGGTCTGGTTAGGGAACTATATCCAGGAGTAGTTTGCACTTATTACATGACTAAATAATACATAGTTTGACAGTTCTTATAACAGACTTAATTTCCACACGGAATAAATAAACATCAATAGATTTTACTTAAAATGATGAAATATGTGTTGAATTAATCACAAAATGCCATAAAATATTCATTTTAAATTGCTGTTTTTGGGCAGAAATAGAGAATTGGGCAACATCGGACATGTCTCTTGCATATTTACCCTTTTTTCAAATTTTCGCATAGGTCAGGTAAGGTGGCTATATATATATATATATATATATATATATATAGGCTATATATATTTTAAAATATATATACTTTTCTTGAACCTGTAAAGTAAAAAATCTTGTACAAACCTATTTTAACTCGTAATTCACTTAATAGACCTTAACCTAGAAAGTTGAAATTATTATTTTTTCCGTGAAAAAGTTACCTCTGCTGTGACAATTTATTTTATTATTAATAAATAAGGTATGTAGAATATGATTTAAAAAAAAACAAAAAAACACCATTTTTTCTTATTTTGTAGGCCAATATAGTAATACAGTTTGAAAAAGAAACCCTTTTTTTAACCTCAAGTTATTCATGTATAATTGAAGTTTATTAAGTAACCTAAGCTGAATTTTGTACTTTTATATTTCTTATTTTTACTAAAATAATGTATTTTGTGACTTGAAATGCTTCTTCCGACAAATAATATGAACTGATTGTTTACATTTTGTATTTTGGGTAAAAAAAAAAATTCGATATTAAAATAATATTATTTCAAAATAAGGTACGTAGTAAACGTATTATGCATATTTTTTAAAGTAGACAATATTTCGACTTACCTGATAGTCTTATAAGAGTTACAAGTTAAACTCAATTTCCTTAACTAATACGATGTTACTTAAATAGTTTGCCCTCAAGGCTATGTTCATCATATAGCTTAATTCATCAACTATTTGAAATTAACACGTTGACTGTGGATGGCACGGTTTCGTGCAAGGCATAGGCCGCGTGAGGTGTGCAAGGCATGGACCCATGCTACTATGCTATAGGTCTTATAATATTTCAGTGCAAGTACAGCGAAGGTTATTTATGTTTGCGATATATTGAAATAATAAACATAACCTCACTGTTTGGTTGGTTGATCCCTGGCATGTGTCACAGGATCGGTACAGTGTTTAGTCTGGCGTCTCGTTTTGATGTAGTGTCGGTGCTCTTTGCTAAGTGATTTCTGGATGTTGTTTAAGTTGTGTTTAAAATATTTTTTCTCTTAAAATGGCTGCTGTAAATTATTATTATAATAGTGATAATCAACTCGGCACTTGAGATGATGGATCAAGTGACGCTATAGGGGTTGACTCATCTGAAAGTGAAGATGTTGAGTTTGACCTTGCAGTTTGGTCAAATGTCACTGCAGCTGGAATGAGAAATATTCTATTCACAGGAAGAAAATAAATTAAAGATTCTGGTTCCGGGAAGCAATAGGTTTGGTTAAATTTTTTTGTTGATGATGTGTTGTTGGAAATGGTTTGCCGCTACACAAATGCGTATGCTGTGAAACTTTTTTGTGGCCCTACCACTCAACCTAAATCTTGCATACATCGTTGAAAAGACGTTTTAGTTCCAGAGTTGAAGATATTCATAGAACTTCTGATACACATGGGGTCTATAAAAATAAACCTAATCCAAGACTACTGGAAAACGGATAGAAAATACAACCTGCCATTTTTTCGATAGTGTATGAGTCAGTACCAGTTTCTTATGATTTTGAGATGCATCTCTTTTAGTCAACTGAACCGTCCTGCAAATGCACGCATTCATCGGCTTATGAAAATTCAGTCCTTGATTATTTTCAACAGTAAAATATATCCCTCAAAAGAAATATCACCTGATGAAGCTATGGTATTGTGGAGGGGTAATTGCTCTTCATTCCCCATAAATATGGTATACAATTTTATACCCTATGTGAACTGGAGGGCATGATTGTAAGATTTGTGGTGTATTCTTGGAGATTAGATGACCTGGGAGAGAAAGGTCATTCAAGGAATGTGGTTCTTTATTTAATACGAGATTTTCTGAACAATGGCCATGCTCTCTACATGGATAATTATTATAATATTGTTACCCTTGCCACCAAACTCCTGGCTATCAAGATATATTGCACTGGTAGAAAATTCAATCCTAGGCCAGTAGTAACTGCAAAACTGAAAAAGGGCGAAACAACCTATCAATATAGAAACGTCA
Source organism: Aphrophora alni (assembly GCA_963513935.1). Classification (NCBI taxonomy): domain Eukaryota; kingdom Metazoa; phylum Arthropoda; class Insecta; order Hemiptera; family Aphrophoridae; genus Aphrophora; species Aphrophora alni. Next base: position 79,519,010 of record OY740767.1, on the reverse strand, counting down.
TAGTTGTTGGTAAATGGGAAGGCGAATGTGATGTGTTGTATATCTCAACAGACTTTGAAAATGTCATGGTTACAATGTTCAACAAATGTTGGGGTCGTGGGTGGTTGTAAATAATGTAAATATAATTTGAACATGTTATAAATACAATAGAATGTAATATACCAAAATCCAGTCAATCTGGCACGATTCTGTGCCACAATTTTTATTCACACACACACACATACACACACATTAAAGAATATTTCCACTTTATTATCATTATTGTTCAATTCAATCTCTACACATTAAGCAAGCGTGTTTCAGACTTGGTCTGGTAAAAAAGTGAATGTGAAAGTGGCGAGTGAGGAAGCGTGTAATTTTTCATTCAAACAGTTTTTTGCTTTGAGCTCTAAGCGTACTATCCCTGACAAGAACAAACTCGGAGTGTGCGAAAATTGGTCAGTCAGGCTTGCCTGGGATATAGTGGCAGGAAATAATAGTCTACATGCCTCTGGTTCGAAGGTTGCAACCCTGTATGTTATGAAAAAATGCTGTAGCCAATTTGAACGGAATTCTTAGTTAATTAGCTTTTTCAAACGGAATTTCTTCCAGAGTCATCGCAACCAATTATTAGCTAGGAATAGGGAGTGTACCTAGCAATGATGGGAACTAGTGTATATGGAAGGCTGTGCGTCGAGGATGGATTAATAGATCTTTACTAAACAATGGCAGTATTCTAACTCGTACTGTTCCATCAATTTTTTTTTTTTTTTGAACAATTTGTGATATGTAATTCAAAAATATAAGTCTGTTTGAAGATATCAAAATGATTATAAAAATAGTTGTCTCTAAGAAAAAAGTGTAGAGTTGCTGTGGATTAGATAGGCCTAGGTAATTTATAATAATAATAGTTGAATGAATATTACCATTGAAATATATTACTGTTTTCTTCAAAAACTGTCGCATTAAGGCTACTTTATAGAATATTACTAATAAATGTAAAATTTCTGTATAAGCAAGATTTTAACATAATTTATAAAAAGTGATAGTGAAAAACAGCAAAGGTAGTATTGCACATGTTGTAGCAGAGGTCTGGAGGTTATTGTATATACTACTTCTCTGTTCTATGATGATTATAAAATGCTCTATTAAAATTCAGTGCAATTTTAGTATTCAGTAAATCTTGAATCAACTGAATTTTGCTACACAAGAAATATTTGGGAAGGTTAAATTATTTTAGTGTTAAATTTAAATTTTCAAGTTACACCCATTCCACTATAAAATGGTATGGTGTATCAAATTACAGAGTTTTCTCAGAGTTGTTATTATTGCCCAAGCACAGTCCATGACATCAGAGTTTTATCCATGAACACCTAATCTATTCCAAGTTGAATGGGTGTGTAATAAGAATTATCAGGATATGGTTTTACTTATTTTCAACCCATTTATGTTTATTTTGAGTTTCACAAAATGGATATATGGTCAGACTAGTATGCATATACACTAAACGTCATTGGGAGCATTACGGTTTTTATTGAAATAAACAAATATTTATTTTGAAAGCTTTAACACTCCAGTAGGCACGCGAATTACAGGTGTAATCCATGTAATTTGTTTTTCGCCCAAACAGCAGTTGGCAACACGTTTAACCTTGACTGGTCTTCTACCCCTTCCCTTACCCGCCAGTCAACCCCAGTCTTGTCAGCACGCCTATTGTTGTTAGACAAATTATTTCCTGAGCGTTGTTTTAACTGGATTACAGATGTAATCCACGCGCCCACTGGCGTTACAGTTTTTTCGTGTTTAAACATATTTCAATTTTTTTTTTCATTGTTTTATAAGATAGAAATGTAGTTATTTGGTGTTGTTTTGGAATGGTATTCATAGTTTCATGTGTTTAGTGGACAATAAAATTAGGAAACATGAATAAAAGTGAAAGAGAACAGTTAGATCAGTGGCTAAGAGAAACAGAGGACGGCAATGAAAGCTTGTTGGGATTGGAGGACAGAGATGAGACAAAGGAAGATAGAGTGGAATTTGATAGTGTAAACAGAAGTGATGAAATCGGCTTAGAAGAAATTCTAGAGGAAGAACTTTGTGATGTTGAAATGGTAGAAGCTACACAGCAAGATCTTCAAAGCGCCCCTCAACGAGTTCCTCAAAATGATCCGCAACAAATACAGCAGGTACCTTTTAGCAATCCAGAATTTTACATTGGGCAAGATAGAGAAACGAGATGGTATTTAGACCCACAAGTAACGCGAACATCACGCACACCCAGACACAATATAATACCAGTTTTTCATCGTCCAGGGCCACATGGAAATGCTAAACAAGCACAAACTCCTATAATGGCACTTCAGTGCATACATAATTGATGATGACATCATTTCCAAAATAGTTACCTATGCAAATATTTACATTGATAAAGTAAGACCTGAGTTCCAAAGAGAAAGAGATGCCCGCCCTACAGATGTTCGGGAAATACTAGCCTTGATTGGGATTTTATATCTAGCTGGAGCACTGAAAAAGGGCAGAAGAAATGTCCTAGACATGTGGGACAATTCCAAAGGTACTGGAATAGAAGCTGTATCATAGTATGAGTGCTAAGAGATTTAAATTTCTGCTACGTTTTCTAAGATTTGACAACATAGATACTAGACAAGAAAGACAATCGTTGGACAAGCTTGCCGCTTTCAGAGAGATTTTTGAAAAGTTTGTTGCCAACTGTAAAAGTTTTATACAAACCAACAGATTATATGACAATAGATGAACAGATAGTTGGTTTTGGAGGCAACTGTACTTTTAGGGTTTATATGCCTAGTAAACCTGCTAAATACGGCATAAAAATATATGCCCTCGTTTCTACTACCAACTTGTATGCAAAAAATCTAGAGGTTTACGTGGGAAAACAGCCCGATGTCCACTCAAAACAAGTAGTACAACACAAGATTTGGTATTGAGACTAGTTGAACCAATCGCAGGGTCCAACAGAAACATAACATGTGACAATTGGTTTACCTCCGTTCCATTAGCACTAAAGCTCCTGGAAGAGAAGAAGCTTACTATGATTGGAACTTTAAGAAGAAACAAGCATGAAGTGCCTGAAAACTTTCTTCCTGGCGCAAGGAGAGAGGAAAAAAGTAGCATCTTTGGGTTTCAAAAGAGTTACACATTGGTATTCTATGTACCCAAGAATAAAAAGGCTGTACTTGTGCTTTCAACAATGTACGACAACGCCACAATTGGCCCGGAAACAGGTGTAGAAAGAAAGCCTGGTCATCATTACCTCATATAATGAAACAAAATTCGGAGTAGACATACTCGACAAAATGTATTGACAGTATGACACTTCAAGGAACTCTAGAAGGTGGCCTCTGACCCTCTTTTTTCACCTACTCAAAGTAGGAGCAGTAAATGGTCTTACTATTTACAAGGCCAACAAAAATCTAATCCTTGTGAATCGGTTGAACTTTTTGAAAGACCTGACATTTAATCTGTTGAAACCAAATATTGAGCACCACATCAGTATGGATATGATACCAAAGGAAATTAAAACCAGAGGGAAACTGTTACTGGATCTCCCACAGCAAGAGGCAGGTCAACATCAGCCCCAGCTGCAAGCCCCCCCCCCCCTAGAGGTAGCCTTGGAAGATGCTACATCTATGGCAGAGCAAGAAACAAGAGTACAAGGAAAGTGTGTGCAAAGTTTAACAAGTAGGTATGTGGTGATCATCTATGTTGCGTTTGTGAACAGGCCTGTAAGTAAAGAGAGAGAAAGCTCATCCTACGTTGTCTATCAGATATATCACTTCGTAAGTAAAGTTGTAAAATATTTTTCTCAAACTATTTTTATCGTTTTAACTTTATTTTATTTTGTCACAAACTAAGTAAAGTGTGAATTCAGAACTGAGCTCATACAAAGTAAAGGTGTTTTTTTTTTTTTTTTTTTTTTTTTTTTTTTTTTTTTTTTTTTTTTTTTTTTTTTTTTTTCAGATTTACGTTTATTACAAAAATGTAATTTTGATAAAATGATGTATATTTTATGATATGTATAATTTTGTTCCAACCATAAATACCAAAAGTTAGATTAAATGTATAAGAAATGTGCCCAAAACAACTAAATCAAATTGGATTACAAGTGTAATCCGCGCCACCTCTCACGTCACCTGTAATCGCGTGCGCCTACTGGAGTGTTAATAAGTAATAGTTTTTATTTGTTATTAAAAATATACTAATCTTATCCAATTTTTCATGAATGTAAAATATTACTTACCCTATACCCTATTATAAAACAGAATATGGGAACGAATGGTCGCCTCATTCTAAAGCATGCGCCATCACACACAGACACACAGAGTATTATGTCTGGGCGGTACCAGAAGTAGGCCATCTGCATGAGTTACTTATTGCGCTTCACTTGCTCAAACTTTCATTTATTTTTCATTACTTTTGAGACCGATGGTTCTTGGTGGAATTCCATGTTTAAAGATAATAAAAAACAATTATTTATTTTGTAATATCCACTTTTAATTAGTCTAGCCGACCAATGGTTTCGCCTGCTAAGGCATTGACGAGGCTGTATTACAGGCTGAAGAAAAAAGACAAAAACACAAAACCTTAAAACTAGAGGGTGGGAGTTAGGATACAATGAATGGAAGGTTGGGGAAATACCCGGCCTGGGCAATGACCATAGGAACAATACATATTGGGAAAACCAGTTGATTGTTCTAAGTACAAATAACTTTTAAAGGTTTTACTAATGGAGAGTTATGAGTAGGCGGTTAGGATATGAAGATTCCAATTTTTCAAATCATTTAAGAATACATCAAGGGTCTGATTTTAATTCGAGTGTAGATTTTAAAATATTACATTTTGATAATAAAGGTAGGAAATTGAATGCTTTGGAGAGCTTAGAAATTAAAAGTATAACTCCAAAGACCAAACGGTGAGCTGTGTATGAATGAATATGAATTAAAACGGTAATATTGGCATTTACATAATTTATTTTTTGTAAATTGATACAGAATTAATACAGAGAATAATGTTGAAAACAGCAAAAATTCCCTACATATTTTTCAATAAAGATAATATAATAGTGTTGTTTATTCACATTTATTAGTCATACAATCACTCATTTTGTAGCAAACATTGTTGATTTTGAGCTATAGTTCAGTAAGTTATATGTTGTTTGGACTCATTTTCTTGCAATTATATGTAGAATAAAAATATTACCACTGATAATAAACAAAACTATTTATGCTAAAGACATAGGTGCTTGGTGGTATTCCATTTTAATAATTAAAATAAACACTTTTTAGTACAAACCACAACTGTATTTAAAATCTACCGACCATGGTTTCGCTAGTTACAGCATTGTCAAAGTAGTTTATATGAATGAAACTACCTTGACAATGCTGAACTAGCGAAACCATGGTCGGTAAAATTTAAATAAAGTTGTGGTTTCTACTAAAAAATTGTTTGTTTTAATTAGATAATAAAAAAATTAAAAATGACATAATAAATATGCTAGTAGTTGCATGTCGTTTATAGAGTTATTAAATTTTTTCTGTGAATAAATTTGATGTTTTATTTTGAAAACTGATTAAATGTGACTAATTTTTGCAACAAGAGTAACATAGCTAGCCTATTTTATCTAATGTTCTCCTATATTAATATTTTGGGTAATTATTTATTGTGGTATTCAGTCTATAGAAACATAATTTTGAAATAAATTGTCAATGTTCAAAGTATTGAAACATATAATCTTTTTTTAAAATTTATTTAATGTATATAAGTTGTTTTTGAATTTTTTCTCTCAATATTAGTTTGAATATTGACATGTATTATGTTTGCCATCAAATAGAGTCCTTCTACTATCAAGTATTGTAAAATATTATTTGATATATTCTAAAGAAAGTGGCTTAAACTTAAATTAAATTTGGAGTGCAATAACAAATTAGTCAGTGGGAATAATTTTATTTCTAGGGAACTTTTGAGAGACTTGCCTGTATGGGCTTATTAACATTTTTGAAACTCTGTTAATAAATTGTTTACTATTACTTGTTTAGATTGTGGAAGATGATTCTAAACCAAAACAAATTTGTTTATCATGCATTTCAAAACTGGAAATGTGTAATAATTTCCTGGACAATTGTAATGCTGCTGAGTCTAAATTTGATGCTATTTTAACCCGTCTTGTATCATTGCAAGTAAGTATAATTTGTAATGTAATTTTACTTTTTTTTATGGTAAAATTTAATTTCCAGAGCCTAAATAAAATCTAATACCAGAAGGATAAAAAAACTATGATATTTTATGTATACACACAACAATCTCTCACTATATTCCTTATTTTCTCTGAAAAATTTGTTGTTTGAAAGTGAAAAATCTCACAATCATCATCACTTTACAATAAATAAGAACATAACATAAAATAGTACCCCTCGAATACTTTAATTTATCAGGGTCGGAAAAGAACAAAAGTTGGTCAATAGAGTCCTCAAAAGAAAGATAAGAGTGAGGGACCTAATACAAGACTACATGAAGATAGCTGTAGATTCAGTTAGGATATCTTAGGGATTGCCACACCCACATTTAGCCCCTTAACCCTTTGCGATCGGAAGGCCAGTAGGAGTGGCCACAACGCAGTCAGCAGCCACTCGGAATTCTTTCCTCATAAATTGGTTCCGGCGGTCGGATGGCCAGCTGTACTGGCCACGCTCCACTCTGCGTCAACTCGGCATTCATAATGTCGGCTTTCTCCCGGCAGCTCGGAATTGTTTTAACTGAAAACCTGCAATGGTAGCATAGGGGATTTAAATTGTAATAAATCGATAATTGTAATTTTACACTGCTGTTTTATTGAATCTCGAAAACAAATAAGATATTGAATTATGACATACATTTGTTTGAAAATTGAAAGTGATATTAATTACTTATTTACTAAACGTGTAAAACGTACATCTATTTGTCACTCATACAAACGATAAGTAAGTATTTTGTTTTAATCTTCTTTTATTTTTTTCACTGAGTGGTATTTTTCAAAACATTTACCCATAAGAAGTCCAGGATTGTTTGAACTAGTTTTACAAGAACCCTTTCTTCTTTTTCTTTCTTTTCCTTGTCTCCTATCGCTACACACTACGCAGTAGCCTACTTTGTTTTACCTTAGTTTACCACAATTTTTACGATATAATGTTGCAAACCTGCTGATCATTTAGTTCAATAATTCCTCACAAGTTTGCAGCACTCTACAGACATCATACCATAGTTTGAATATTACAAACGATAACATACATTGTTGGCCAGTCCTGCTGGACGCTCGATTTGGATTTCATGTTGGCCAGCACCGCTGGCCGTCCGATCGCAAAGGACAACTGCTGTGGAAAAAAAATCCGACTTGGCATGCGAATGGCGGTGGCCAGTAAAGCTGGCCGCGCGATCGCTGAGGAATAGCGGTAAATATCCATTCTGATCGCAAAGGGTTAAGGGTCATAGAATAGAGGTTCTTCATTCATGTATACCTATTATAGATAGGCTTTCCATAAATTTTATGAACCAAATCCGGACAACCAATTAATGGGGGTGGTGGTGGAAGTGAGTAGTGTTACTGCACTTTATTAAAGAGGTGCCTAGAATTTAGCAACAACCCACTTTATTTACTACGTACATTAACTTAAACAAATATATATATATATATATATATATATATATATATATATATATATATTGTTCTAAAAAGGTATTAACAGAGAAAAGTATATGAAAAACAAATTTCCAAAAGAAAAAGAACATTTTTATTAATAAAACTTTTATAAATATTTTTATGTAAAATCTATTACATTTAAAAAAAAGTTTTGATTGAGAACAGAATAAAACTGAAAGATGCATCTTCATTTTCAGTTAGTGCTGGGCCGAGGGATGGCTTCTCACGCTCATCATCTTTTTTGTTCGCTGAATACATTTCAGATGAGTTAATTTTGTTCAGAGTAAAGGCTTATTTGTTATATTTTTTTCTGAAATTCTAGACAGGATAAAACGGAATTTACTTCGATATTTAGCAGATCTTTTACAAATGACTTTGACAAACTTCCTATTTCAGCCATTCAAATGGACTCCATCATTGATACAGGAGCTGATGTGCCAAGCAAATACATAGCTAATTCTACTATTTAAAAATGTCTGTGAAGGAAATGTTGCTTCCAAAAAAAGCATTAAATATTTCTTTCCATTTGTTATGAGTCCTGGATTTTTCTTCTTTTGATATTGATTCCGATTTTGGTTTGAAATTTTTGATCATGTTGACCAGTGGCAAGTGCTCAATCAAATAATTCATTTACGTTAATGAAATTAGGTATTATACCGCTGAATGTGAACATACTCTCCTCTACCTCATCCCATTAAGTTCATTTTACAATGTTAACCACTTGAATTTGTTACCTTTGTCAAATCTATTTTCCCAATGTTTCAAGTAATTGATACCTGCATAATAGAAACCTTCAATACTTCTGTAGAAATGTTATTCTTTACCATTATCAGTTACATTTTCTAGTTTTAACTTACCAAGCACCTGTTTGGCTGCTAATGGAATAAAATTATTTGTCTTTCTGTCTTCCAGTTTTACAACCAATTCAGCATAGGCTGAAATGTTTCTGAAACACTTATATACTCAGACTCTAGTTTTATAATTGAGATATGGAACATATGTAGCGTTCCATTCACAAATTTGAGATAAAGTTGAATTAAGGCATCTCCAAATAAAACATTTGCAACAGTGGAGGGCAATATTTGATTTTCAAGAAATACGATTTCAGACATCGTACAAGAAACCTATCTTTCTAAGGCAGGTAATAAACTAAAAAATTTTGTATTTCCATTTGACAGGACTCTTCTGTACTTTATATTTACAAATTCATAAAATTCCTTTAAGTCAATAACTTTTATTGTAAACTGGTAAAATAATTTGTATACATTCACCATTATTACCTCACATTAATGGGAAGTACATCACACCCATTCTGAACTGTGTCATACAGAATATGGGCCGAAAAACCAATTCTAAGAGTAAGTCGTGACATGGATTTTTGCAATTTATAAACGTTGTTCGTATTATCAGCGAAAAGGTAAACCACTTTTGAATCAATGGAATACTTTTTCATACATTTTAAAAGATGTTCAATCAAACAGTCAGAAGTTTCACTTAGGAGTTCATCAAAATATAGAAGTTTCACATTAACTCCTTCATTTTGAGTAAAATAACGAAGACATATGTTTTTTTCCCCTGTTAGAACTATCAATTGTAAGAGTCACAAAATTGGCGAATTTAATACTTTCTTTATTAAAAATATGAGGAGAAATAATATTTACAATAATTGCTTCAGTTTTTGTCTGAGCTCCAGAAAATATTTACTCAAAAAAACTTTTATCAATTTTGAACAAAGATGACGTCAAAACTGAACAAATTCTGAAACTGTGCTCCACAGTTTGGTATGCAAAGTGGCTTTTTTGCAACTCTCTGTAAATTATAACTTGTATCTTCAGGGCTTATATAAAAAAAAAAAAATTAAAAAAACAGATTTCTTTACTTTCCGTGGAATCTTCTTGTTCAGCTTTTTTGTGCATGAGAGTCTGAAAATGGTGTTCAATATCATGGTGTCTTCGATATTCCACAGAAAATTCGGAATTCGATGTCAAAAATCACACTCATTCATTACTGTTTCACAAACTTATATTTTTATTATATTTTTTTCAGTAAAAACATAAATCTGTTTCTGCATTATTTTATTACACTTGATTTAAACAAAATTAATCTGAAACACAAAGGAATTATTTTAATAAATAATAAATAACAAAGAATACAATAATCATAGCGAATAACTGTCAAGTAAAAAGGTTTGTGATGATAGAGAGAATGGCTGACAGTGTTCAGTCTTGCAAACTAAGAGTTTTGTGCAGATCTAAATTTCCCCAATGCAGCAAAATTTGCCTTCCATCCTTGTAAAAGCCAGACATTTTAATATTCTGGAGACTAATCCAGATGTAGACTCAAATGAGGATTGTCCGGACGAAATCCAGGGGTATGGTAACCTTAATTATAGCCTATCTCATATAGGCTACATATTGTATCAATACACACTCACACTTATATATTTTGTTATTTTTAATACAATTATTTGTGATTTAGAAATTTAATTGGAAAGTTTATGTAGAAAATCCAATTATGACTAAGCTAAAATAATATAAAGCAGCCAATTCACAGAAGGCGTGGGGAGGGGTTCAGTCTAGATGTACTAGTGAAGGGGGTTTTGTATCGCTATTGCTACCTGAGAAAACTATACAATATATATATACTAGAATGTAAAGAAAACAACATCTCTTTAGTATATCAAACATCCCCTTTCTTATACAACTTTTTTTGGAAAACCAATTGATGAGATTTTGCTATTAAAACAATACATGGTATAGGAAAAAAGAAATGTCTGGGAGTAGTGATGCATTTTGATTACCCTGGCAATTAATTTTCACTTGATAACTTGCATTAGAGTTCTCATAACTACTGTCGATGTTGGGCATTCTCAATTACAGTCTCTGCAATTTCTCACCATGAAATAGGCTACCAATAAAACAAACTGGGAAAATTTTACACAAAATACCAAATATATTAACAACAAGGAGTATATAAATAGTTATAAAAATTTGAACACTAAAAGAGATGATATCTGTACCATTCTTAGTTTTCCCACAAGGTAAATGTTTAGAATAGCATACTAAATTTTGAAACTTTAGCTTTATTGCTTCATTTAATCCTTGAATATGAAGCTTCAACAAGAAATATCTGCTCTCTCTCTCTCTCTCTCTCTCTCTCTCTCTCTCTCTCTCTCTCTCTCTTTCTCTCTCTTTCTCTCTCTTTCTCTCTCTCGTTCTCTCTCACTCTCTCTCACTTTCTCTCTCTCTGCCCGGAAAGTATCTCTTGCTCCCACGGTGATACGTTTCACAAGACTTTTTTATATTTTTGGTTGAATAAAGTGTTTTCATTTCTATTTTCTTTTATTTATTTTTTCTTGTACAAATAAGTCAAATGTAGCCTCTTGGAACTATATATGAAGATATTATTAAAGTGTGTAAAAAATCTATAAACAGCTCAGTAACTAGTAGAGCTAGAAAGACCAACGGCCCCTTAGTTTAAAACTCTTGTTCTCAGGTACATACGCGTACAGGCTTGTTTAAAAGTGTAAATTAAATGTGATATTTTTCAAAATTTTCAAATAGAATTGTATTAATTATTTTACATATTTTGTTAGGGCTTTTCAAGCGATTTCTTATAAATGGTAGTTTGTTGTCTACCAAAAACTACTGTTTTTAGTTAACCAAATCACAGTGCATCAAAGTTCAATAATTTTGCAGTTATACAAGTATGAGGTGTGTTAAAAAAATAACAGGAATTTTTGTTTTTAGAAAGAATTTTATTTATTCGTCTACATTAATGTTATCCCCTTCAAAGTAGTCTCCATTAGATATTATACTCTTATGCAAGCGTTTCTTACAATCTTCAAAACACTTCTGAAACGTGATCTTTGGGATTAACTCTCTCGCATGCGCTTTTAATCTCATCCATGCTTGCAAAAAGATGGCCCTTCAAGGTTCTCTTTATTTTTGGAAACAGAAAAAAGTCACAAGGGGCCATATCTGGCGAATATGGAGGCTGGGGCATCAATACAGTGTTATTTTTGGCTAAAAATTGAGAAACAAGTTTTTGATGTGCTGGGGCGTCCAGGACGCTCGTCATCTGCAACGTCTTCACGGCTTTCTTGGAAATGCTTATACCACTGGTAAACCATGGTTTTACTCGTGGCAAAACCAAAAGCAATATTTAACATTTATAAAACATTGCTGCACTTTATTCCATTTTCAATACCAGTCTTATGACAACATTGGGAAAGAAAGCACAACGTGTTGAACTAGATGGCTTGCAGCCTATTTACACAACATAGATAGTGAAATTCTATATAAACCCCTGTTAACCTAGAAAGGAGAGATGTTTGAAGGATGAGGAAACGCTGCCGCCCTACCTAGAAACATGGGCTAGAGACATTTCAAGGACGACTTGACTAGTAGATAAAACATCATAATAATTAAGAAGGTGAGCAGACTCATGTGTTTTGAAATATAAGCTATTAAATTCACAAGTATCATCATTGTTCTGGAATGAAGATTTAAAATTCTGACTATATAACATATCATGTATAATGACAGATTTTAATATTTAATCATTTTGAAAGAGTTCTTCTATGTTAAAATGATTCTACAGTTCGTTAAGAATAGTAGGTAAAGGTATGGTTTATAAAGAAAAGAAGCTACTATTAGCTACACCAAGGCTACTCATCATCAACATTCTATCCACATATCTTGATTTGCTAACAACAGGTGGTCATTTTGGAATGGCAAAGATCTTGTTTAAAATACGTAGTAAATATTATTGGCTTACTAAACAGCTGATATTATAAAATTTGTAAAAGACTGTCACAGTTGGTAGGTCATGAAAATTTCACAATAAAAGCAGACAGGTTTGTTCCCACCATACATTTGTAGGGTATTCACAAGTCAAGCCATTGACAAAAATAACCTTGGACTACTTAGGACCATTAACTCGCTCCAGTAAGAAAAGATACATTTTGGTGAATGCAGATGCACAGACAACGGCAAAATTCATTCTGGAGGACATCTTAATACATTATGGATTGCCAGCAGAGGTACAAACAGATAGAGGGACACATTTCATAGCCGATATCCGAAAGCAATTGTACAAGGCCTCAGGATACTTCTTCGGCATACAAACCCATAGCCACAACGAAGAGGTCCAACGCCACATTAGTGGATATGTTAATGTGTTTTATGAATGAAGACCAAAACGAGGCAAAGGTGCATCAAATTAATAACATGTGCCTACAACTCGGGAGCCTTATGAATCTACAGGACATTCACCTTTTTATCTGTTATATGAAAACCAGCCCATAGACTTAGCCTGATTATTTTCCATTCCTGATCATCATGTATTAGCAATATTGCAAACTTTCCACAAAATATGAAATGATCCTTCCCGAATAATGGCCAAATCACGTGAAGTACAGCGAGAACAATATAACAAAAATCGGAAGGTTGAAAAATATTCTTATGGCAAATTAGTACTATAGAAAGAGTGTAAGAAGCCAATAAGCTGGCACAACTGTATACAGGGTACATCAAAAATTATCTCCACTAAATTACGAGATACAAATTTAGCGACATGGGAAGTGAACAGGGAAGGTCATGCATGTAGCAAGATTACGGAAATATAATATAATTTTGGAAACTTTTTATGCTTAGGGGGAGCTTATTCAATTTAGCACCTGCTTGTGAAGGAAGTTTACTGTACACATTTAACCTGTGCTGTCTAGCACGATAATTATAAGCCTGTCTGGTGCTGTAATCATGTATCATTCTGGATATGATCACGCTTAAATTTTAAAAATAGCAACTCTTCAAGTATGTATATACATGGAAGTATAAGTACTCCATGCCTCCCAAAAGCACTTTTACATGTTTTAGTTTACTTCTGTCCTGCTATTAGCCAAATTGCCTTCTTTTGCAGGACAAATAGTCTATGCATATTCTAAACTGATGAGTTTCCCCACAGGAGAAGTCTATAGTTTAGATGTGGGATAAATAAGCCCATAAGCAGGTAAAATAATAAACAAACCACAGTACAATTTTAAATTTCTTGGCGCAAAAATTCCTGAACTAATTAGCACAATACTGATAATTTGGTCATTCCAGGTTAACTTATTATCTATAATAAGACCCAAGAACTTGACTGAATTTACTTCTTCATGCAAATTTTAACCCAACTTGGCATCTGATTTTGGTTTTTTTTAAAAATATTAAAATACATGTACTTTGTCTTAGCTGGATTTACTGTCAAATTATTCTGTTCAAAGTATTGACCTATTGCATTGACTTGTAAAAAAGCCTTATATTCCAAATTTTCCACTGAATTTCCTTTCATAGTTAAAGTTGTGTCATCCGCTAACTGAATTAGGCTATTCACAAGGCTAGGTGGTATAAATGGGATTAACCCAGAGAGTTCCACCGTACTGTGCCTAGGCAAGCATGCTACTGTTTTCCAAGCAGAAGTAGGTGCAATCTCCGAATGCATCAAGGAGAATCTAAGAATGGAATACAAAGGTAAGCACATTCTGATCTTCACGGACATTCAAGCTGAAATTAAGGCACTAAATACGACTAGTGTAAAGTCGAAGTTGGTATGGGACCTCATCATTGATAAAGGTTAGTCAGGTGAACACGGTCACTGTGGGCTGGGTTCCTGACCATTCAGGTATCGATGGAAATGAGAGAGCAGATGAATTAGCCAGGGTAGGTTCAGAATCCCCTTTCGTGGGCCCAGAGCCGGTGTTCGGGATCTCCTATGGACATGCCAGAGCAGTGGTTGATACATGGATACGGGAGGGGATGAATAAGGCCTGGACAAATTCAACTACAAGTAAACTTGCAAAGAGGCTACTTAGACCAAGCAAGAAACATGCTGAAAAACTTATCTCTCTTAGAAGGGATAACATGAGGTGGGTGGTTGGGCTTTTAACGAGCCACTGTCACCTCAGAAAACACCTACATAGGTTAGGGATTGCTGCAGAAAATATTTGCAGGAAATGTGGTTTGGCTGAAGAGTCCGCAGAACACATTCCCTTAGAGTGTGAGGTGTTAGGACGAGCCAGGCTATACTCTATAGGCCCTCCGGGGAAGGAGATGGAAACCATCCTAGAGAACCCTATAGGTAGCATCTGTTCCTTCATAAGGATGACAGGTATTACTGAGTGGGTGTAGGATGGAACTTGAGGCAGCAAAAGACCTTCAGGTCGACGTTCTTGAGGCCTCTGACGGAGGTTATTACAGCCAAAAAAAAAAGTTTAGGCCTTTTACATGTCTCTCACTTTACATTGCCATTTCCCTCAAACATTGGTACTGTCTTAAGAGTGATTTAGCTATAAAAGTCTGTTAGAGAATGTTTCGTTAAACAAATAATCTACTTATTGATATAAGCGTACACAGTCTTCATATCATAATGTAATTCTCTCTCTTTTATTAGGGACATAGATTGTATCAAGTAAGAAAAATAATAGCTTCTCAACCACTCACTACTAAATTAGAATGACACTGTCACAAGCCGCACTAATTACTGGAGACTGGCTACTATGGGAATTTTAAAAGATAAATAAAATAGAATAAGATAAGATTAGATAAAACCTGTTCAAACAGATATGTCAAAAACTTTCTCAGCATAAATAAATCTAGGCAAAATGATTAAACTAAAAGACCTACTATAATATGTAAAACAATTAATACAATTAATTCTATTTGAAAATTCGGTAGAAAGTTACATTTTGTTAATTTTTGGAATGCCTTGTCTATAAAATTATACTATTAAACCTGAAGGTACCTGAAACCAAGAGCTTCAAAATGAGGGGTCTTTCTTCTAGCTTTACTAGTTCCTGAAATATCAAGCTATTTCCATATTTTGTATTCATATTGTATATACAAGGTGCGGCAAAAAATCCTCCCATATTTTCCAGATTAATAATATAAATCTGAGAAATACTATTCAAAATTTTATTACATAATATTAAAGGGTATATAATACAGTTTTTTCACTTTATTTTGAAAATAGTATAATTTAAATGATAGGCTTCATTCATGATAATAATACCAAGATAGATCTAAAGTTTTGCATCACTCATTAGGTGCATTGTTATGGTTACATCTTAGCCTATAGCAGCAATTAGTTTATCAACGATTCGTAGTAGATGTCTGTAAATACATGGTTCCAAAGAATAAATCACAAGGGGTGAGATAGGCTGATCATTCAGGCCACCCTATGTCTCTTGTAACAAGATCAAGTATCGGAGAAACAGTTCTCTCAAAACAGCCATTGATATTCTGACTGTGAATGTGGACCCATCCTGTTGAAACCACACTTCTTGATTTCGATGTTCCTTAAGTTTTGGTTCAAAAAAGTTTTATAAGATGTGCACATACCAAGCAAAATTCACTGTAACGGTTTGGCCTTCTTCAAAAAAGTAAAGTCCATGAACATTAACATTTGTAACAGCACACCAAACAGTAACACATGGATTATGTAGAGGTCTCTCATGAAGTTGGTGAGGGTTGTTTTCTGTGCAATTCTGCTTATCAACGATGTCATTCAAATGAAAGTGTGTTCTTCTTCTGTGAACTTACCAATATTTGCAAGAACATTTCAAGGATAGTCTTACAACATGCCATTCAGTTTCCCCAGTCATGTTCTGTAAGTTCTTGAACAATCATCATTTTCATTGTATGAAATTTAAGATCAAGGTGTAAAATTCTTCTGACAGTTCGATCTGTCATGGCCAAGAAGCAATGTTACAGGCTGAACATTTAGGATATTGAAAATGGATCGCCTTACAGCAATGACATTTTATGGTGTCCGAACACTATATGGTCTTCCAGTTGGTTTTCGTTTTAATGCTGAACCTGTAATGCAGAAAATTTCAATCCATAGCAGTATAGTTTTTCTATTTGAGACAGCATTATGGTGGTTAAGCTCCAAATGTAGATGAAAAGCTCTCTGCATGGTGATCATGGATTTATTATTTCGAATAAATGATTCAACCACAAATGCATAGTGCGCACCAGTCCAAGCCAAGGAAATAAAATGGCAAAGTATATGCTAGAGAAAACTATCATCACGAATACCCTCACTTTACCAATGCTGGTGCACATGACTGCTTGAAATATGATAGGTTTTTACACCGCACCCTGTATCTAAACCTTGTCCAAATATTTTATTATATTTTCACTACATACATATTTGTTTTTGTGTTTTTAGGAAATTGCAAAAGATGATGAGTCATTGTTAAAACAAAATGAAAATTGTTTCTGGGTTGAAGATGAACTGAAGGATAATAACACATTGAGTGTGCAGCATGAAGGAAGTGTTATTGTTCTTAGTAAGATGGGGGCAAATATTCTTGATCAGCAACATGAGAAGAGCCAGGACTTTGTTGTTATGTTGGAGTTAAAGTGTAAGGATAATAATACAGAGAAAGGTATAATGACTGAAGTAGGAACATTGTCAGTTAGTGTTAAGGATATAGATACCATAACTTTTACGAATAGTAGTGATATTTTATCAAAAAATAATTTACTCAAAACAATAGATATCAGATCAGGAAATAGAAATGAAGATGAGTTTACATCAAGAGAAGCGTCATATCGGTACAAATTAGAGAAACTTTCAATGGATGGAAAGAAAGATGAGATAGGATCAGATTGTGAAACTAAATATGAAATCCATTCAAGAAAAGATGAAGACCTAGCCAAGTAAGTTCCTTAAATAGAAAGTTAACAGAAATATAGTAATATTGTTTTAATTTCTTTTTAATCCACAGTTATTATGGGTATTACTGAAAAAACACATTTTGTATAGAATTTTGTTGAAATAATATTGTTTGAAATCTATGATGTCTAAAAGTAATATTTCCAAAAGATTTGCAGAAACAATTTTAAACATATAAAAAATATTAAAATAGAATTTTTAACATATTTTTATTCTTATCTTGGCTCTCAATGTTCCATCATATCTATCAACTTCCTTTACTGTATGAGAATGGAAATAATGGTTACCTGTCGTTATATATGATCCATTATGCCTATCCGGATGTAATAACTAAGACGAAAAAATTATGTATATATATATAAGATTGGTTAGATTTTGTATGGACAGGAGACAGTCTTACCTTAAAAAATGGTCCTTGGTATTACCTAATAGTACATAAGTAAGAAAATACACACAAAAAACACTATAGTTTTGAAATATTTCGTAAACACTGTTCACTTCCTGTTGGGGGGAAAAAATCTGTGGTTCAACACTCAGTCTTCAGTCTTCTTCTTAACTCTACTGATTGAGAAAGTGAACAGTGTTTACGAAATATTTCAAAACTATAGTGTTTTTTGTGTGTATTTTCTTACTTATGTACTATTAGGTAATACCAAGGACCATTTTCCAAGGTAAGCCTGTCTCCTGTCCATACAAAATCTAACCAGTCTAATAGGCTATGTGTCCTATTAAATTCTAACCTATATATATATATATATATATATATATATATATATATATATATATGAATATAATAATTCAAGCCAATTGTATCAGCTGCTATCTTTATCATGTCACTTTTGATTTTCAGTGAATTCTTAATAGATTATCTACAATTCATGAAGATAAATACGCTTCTATAAAGTATCATGTTATGATGTCATCTTCTTCTTTAATAAGTATTTTTACTTATTAAAGTTTTCATTGAAGGTTTTCCAAATTAAATCTGTTAAGGAACAAATCCAGCTCTTAAATAGTTAAATGGCTGATTGTGGTCCTCATCCTGCACCTGGATAGTTCCAAGTGAACTGAACCCCAGCAGAAACTTTCCTTGTGGAAGTCCTATAATAATGAAGCCAAGTTCAAATGAATAAAGTAGTCCTTATTAGGACTGTGAAGATGTTTCACAAACATCTTCACAGCCTTAATAATTGGCTAGAACACCCAGGTTTTTTGGCTCACTCCTGGTTTCGATTAGTCAGATAGTATTGTGAAATATTATATTAATAAAGGTTATTAGGTAACAGTTATTTATTGATATTATTGATAAAATTTATTCGAACATTTGTCATCATTCATGTATATTTTTAATGGTTACCATATTTTAAATATTCCAAGTACCAACTGATTTTCTCATTACAGAAAGTCCAAATAATATATGTACAGATATACAAATGAGGAAAACACATATTGAAATCAATTTATCTAATATTACTAAATAAGGCATGCTAGTGATTTAAACATTAATATACTGTTTGCTACAGACATTCACTGTACACAGAAAACAGACACTTCTTCTCGTGTAGCAATACACACTATGGATGGTAATCATGAGATTCAAATGGTTGTCATAGTAGCAGAATATCGGATAACCGAAACAGGCAATTTTCAATTACCAAGGATTTATTGTTTAGTCTTAACAAAATTTAATGTCATCATGCTTCTAACGATAAAATTAAATTGTAAAATTATAATCAGTATGATAGCTAAATGAGGAAACAGAATCTTAAAAAATATACAGAGTAATTTGGAAGTACAACTCACTAACCTATAACCTATATATTTACTGACATTTACTATATATTTCAAAATTTTAAACTTTGTTTTAATATCCCCCTTTTAAAATTGATTTATTTAGTTTGTTCTTTCATTTATATATTTATGGCACACATCAGAAGAAATATATTTAAACTTTAATAAATTTTAGAGATGATTAAAGTCAAAACTTGATATAATTATGCTTATAAAGTTACAAAAAAATTATTGGAATGTTATATTGTGATGTTATAGTAACGACTTTTAATAATAATAATAATTGAATGCATGTTTCTTAAATTAGTTACTTATTTACACATTTAGAAAATGGAGTCTGTATTAGATTGACCCTGATAAAAAAATTGATAATCTACATTTATAATTTATCAGGTATATGTTCATTTTAGGTTTGTCTGGAAAACATTCAGTACTGACATTTTTGATAAAAGTAAGATCCAGAATGTACTTGGGCCTGTAATCAGATCAATGATTATAAGTCCTCAACACTTAGGCATTTTGGACGTTCGTAAACCGTTTAAAGATTAGCTAATGAAGTTTACATTATGCTTAATAGTTTTCTACACGAATTAATGAGTACAATGTCGTATTAAATATCAGAGAGCATAATTAAAATAATTAAGTCGTTCAAATGTGTTAACGAAATTCTTGTCCACAAAAGCAAACACAAGTTGATGTACAATGGGATACACACCAGATATGTCAATAAATTTTATTATATAAATTAAAGTAGTATTTGATCTGTAACAAAATTTATATTATTTGACTTTTCTAACGTAATTAATTTTTCTTTATATAACTAGTTTTCTCTTTGTTTGATGATGGGGGTTTCAACAATAATTTTGCATTCTTTCAATGAATCCACTACCCATTCTATTGTTTTTCTTGTGGTTTAAATGGAAAAAAACCTTTTGATCAACATTTCCTTGTACAACAAATCTGTACTGCTTATGAGTCATTGGTGTTCTATTGTTTTGTTTTTGCATTCTTGTACAGTATGTATAAATCGACTATTATAACATCTAGTAAGAAAAATAATCTTTTACTTCTTCTTATAAACTGGTAGTTGGCAATGAAATGGCTGTGATCTACTCTGCCCATGTTTTTTCTATAGTCTGCAATGACCTTTGGATTATTGGGAAATTTGCTTGGTTACCATGTGGTTCTAATCAACTTTATTTTTTGTTGGGTGGGGAGTTGGATTGCATTTGTCCTTCCAGAATATCACATCTATGTCATTTTTCCTACTACTTTTGATCTCTCCAACTTTAAATTTTTTATTTAAGTTGGCATTTCCTTGCTACTTCCTAAAATGGTTCTTGTTACAAACACGTTCGTTTTTAGAAGTTCCTAAATTAGCTGAGAACTACTTTGAAATACGTATCTAAAGATACATTGTGAGCAGAAGAAGTATTGAAAATTTTTCAGAGATTGACACAATTCAGTTATAATCTTGGTCAGTTTCAGTAAATCTTTATCAAGACTGTTTTTCTGTTTCCCGTAGTAGGGGTTACAGTTGAAAATATATCCATTTATGGAGTCTAATAATAAAAAAATATTCAACCCAAACTTTGTTTCGGTTATGCACACAGAAAACAATTTTCCCTTTAAAAGAAACTATATTGTCGTCCAACTAAGATACTAGAATAGTTGATATTTTTCTTTCTTATGATTATAATATTCTTATTTTCAAATCACGGTCAGTGTCTTCTTCATGACTGAAAAGTACTGTAAATTCCAAAATAACAAAAATTCCTGTCTGTTTAAAAATATCAGGAAAAATTGCATTCTGTTCACCCATTTTACAGAAAAATAGTTTTTCAGTTCAAGTAAAGGATATCATCCCCATATTCAAAATTATGCCTAAAAATCCCTTTGGTTTTTGAACAGTAATATTTTCCCATTTCTGTAATCTTGAAGGGTAATGAATATTTTTTCTTATAATTAGCATACAAATTAATGTCAGTGCAAATTTTATCTAATAAATCGTCATTAAAAAAAAAATTAAAATTTCTCCAAAGGCTTTATATTTACACCAAAAGCAACAGGTAAATTATTGCCAAAATTGTGATTTTGGATAGGAATAATACTCATTGGTCCTGGGTCTGTTATCTGTCATATGTGACGATTCTTTACCCATTCTTGTAGTTTATTCAGCTTTTATTGTCCTCTACCTGCCCTGCCACGGCCTTTACCCTTCAATACTGTTATTTCCACCTAAATTAAGATTTCTCCCTTTACTTTGTCATTCTTCATTGTTACTAACCTGCACAATTTTACTAACACACTGAATAGATATTTTGCTTTCAACCTGACCACTAACATCACAGTCTTGTGTAGGCCTATCACTTGACAGTACTTGGAATGTTCAAAAATATGATTTTCACTCTGATAACCTTCATTCCCGTCACATTCATACCTGTGTCCATGATCAGATTGACTATCACAGTCCATTTCTTCATTATTATCACTCATAACAAAATGTCCTTCAGACAAAATTTTATTCAAAAGTTCTATTATATCTTCTTCAAAGTTACCATTATTTATTATTGTGTACACCAGGGTTTCCCAACAACAATTTCAAGGACCCCTGAAAAAATCGCTATAATGTCAAGGACCCCCGCTTATATATATATATATATATATATATATATATATATATATATATATATATATATATAATGTATTATATATATATATATATATATATATATATATATATAATGTATTATATATATATATATATATATATATATATGTGTGTGTGTGTGTGTGTGTGTGTGTGCATGTGTTAAAATGTGTGTAACTGTTTACCTGTAACAGCTGTCATATATAATTAAACAAATGTTAATCGACTTTAAAATGCATTTAAATTATTAAATGTAGGCGACTTAAAATTCGCTATAACTATTTTCTTTCTATAATGATGCATATCAATAATTTTTGTTATGCAGGTCCAAAGCAAACTAATCTGAACTGGTTGGTCACATGGATGGAAATAATACAAAACAAATCATTGTAACAAGTTGTGATTAATTTTACGTTAATATAATTTTTTACATGAACGTAATTTGCTTCTAGTAATTCTATTTCTATTTCTATTTCGTAATTCTATTTCTCACAGTTTAGGATTCACAGATTTTAAGTGATGAGTTGAAACGCTCCTTTGTGTCCATTATTTCCGAAATGTTGGGCTGTAAGCTTGAAATGTTTACTCTGAAGTCAGATCGCATTTCATGAAATATAATTTAAAAAATTTAACTCTTTGGCTACAATTTCCACCGTTTTTTATTTTACCCGACCAAAAAACAAAAATGTAGCAAGCGACTACTTTTTTTCATGTCATGTTTTAAAATTGAATTAAAACTTTGAAATTTGATTGATACCATTACCGTTCACAACTAATTGACTTCACGCATGCAAAGTTTCAACCATTTGCCTCCATCTTAAATGGTATAAACCACGAGTTATTTTAAACGGGAGCACTGACAGATTACACGATTCTGAGCACAGTTTTGTGTTTCTATCCTAAGACAAGATGGCAGACTTGGCTTCACCTGCTGTAATGCTAGTAAGATAGGCATAATACGTCTATTTGTACTACGTGGTCGATGGTGAAGAGATAAACACTTGTCACAGGATAAAACTACGGAAGCGTGCACGTTCTTGCGGTAATTGGAAAAACTATAGTCACATCACTTCACCTGCCCATTTCCCTCTCCCATGGGTAAGTCCTGATAACACTGATTTACGCCTGACTACAAACTGTGACTGTAAGCCAAATTCCTGACGAAACATTTTTCTATGACAGCTTGCGGACCCCTGGGGGTCCGGACCACCTGTTGGGAACCACTGGTGTACACCATTTCAACAAAGAATTCTACTATTCACACTACTATGACAAAGGTTTGACACTTCCCTGCCATGTGGAACATACAAAACAAAGTCTAACACTGCCGGCTCTCACGTTTAAACTCAAAACACTATAACTACAACTAAGTCGGGTATCTGTACACTGTTAAAACCAATATTAATTTTAAAATTAAACAATAAAATAAAGTAGTATACATATCTTACTGACATTAAGGGATATATCCGTCTTTCATCCTGAGGGAATTAAACATGCGATGAATATATCCATCGAAACCCTGAGATGGGTTAAATATAATTATGACACCAATTATTAAATAATTCATATTGTCTTTTTACTTAGCTTTTGATTTATCTCTGAATAAATCTAACGTATTCTTTTACCAAACTACTTACATCTAGTGGTGTACATGAAAATTCTTCATCACTCTTAATATATTCAGTGCCTCCATCCATGTTTATAATGATAGTAATTATTAATGCGTTTTTGAAGTTAGTTGTTTGTAAACATAGAAATTAAATGTTTGGCATTGTTGGCATGTTTGTCATTGTTAGTAACTAGAGACAGCTGATAGAAAAATATCAATATAGATACATTGACCATCCCTTGTGAATCAAATGGCTTTACTTTGTCCTAGAGAGTAAAAATAACTGTTTTGCTCTCTAAAGCGACAATAAGTTGTTTTGTATTCTATTAGTAGAGTGTAAAAAGGTTATTTCCACAGTAGCTGCAGATAAATAACTTTTTAGATATAACATACCTAAAAATGAATACACACAACAATACAGACTTGAACTTAAAACTACTGTAACATTTTTAATACAATTGAAGGGTAAATAAATAATAATTCAAAGGTAAAGAGTCCTGGCTGAGATTTAAAAGAACAATGACATATGAGATTCAAAGATAAAGCCTAGAAAGTAAATATAACCTCAAAATTTGTATTTGGATAAGAATTCATATAAATGAAAATTTAAGTATTTCGGGATTTTAAAATAATAATTAAATAACATTAAATTCACATATTATAACCAGTTAAAGCTAAATTAAACTAAACTTACCTATTTTCAAAACATAAATAATACAACCAAATTTTATCCACAAGCCTAAAGTTAGCGGTAAGAGCGTTTTCATTGTTCTTACGATGTAAAGTCAATGATGTTTAGTGTAAATAATATTAAGGATTGTTTTAAAAGCATTGTGTATAATTTAAATAAGTCATTAGTGTTAGAATATTAAAAGAAGGTTGTAACTTGTAACATAACCAATAACAAGTGTGATTGAAATGATTAAATAAACTCTGACTACAGAAGGCTAAATGGTAGACAAGGAATAAGCACCGGAGCGATCGAGTTGAAATAACGTCGACTAAAATATATTCTATATGAGATATTAAAATTGACATTCCCTAGTTTAAAAGAAACCATAATAAGTAATTCAAAGTTGGATATGTTAATAAACAGTTTAAAATACGTAAAATATACAGTTAAGAACAGTGAAACACATTTTGGAAAATAATGTGTACGTGACCCAAAAAGTGTGCCTGTTGGGCATAGGATATTCAACATGATTATAGTAATGGCCGTGAGTTAATTGTAGAGCGCCATATTTTTTTTGAATTTTTGGTGGGGTTCCTTTTAAGCACTTCTAATTTTGTATCCACCAAGTGAAGGTGTATTTGCTAGTTGTTATTAAATTTCATAAAAGAGAATAAAGAAACAATGAACATATTGTACTTACCTTATAGTAATATAACTAACACATGCAAGAGTAATATTATTTTTCAATAGTACAACCAATGAACAGTAATTAAAATACAGTCACCAACATTAAGGTAATATCCAGCTAATTTTGTTACATACATCCAAGATTATAATTAACTTTGAATAAATAAAAGTGAATAGAATTGTATAAAATCTCTTATTAAACCAATTAAAAATAAAATTTTTTTTTTAAACATTTGAACTTTACAACCTAATAGAAATTAATTTTAATAATCCAATTTGTAATATAGTTTAAAGTATAGATTTAAGTGATTGCCTTTTTAACAGCCAGGGATTCTTTAACCCAAGGGAAAGAGATTTGCTTAAAAAATTTAGATATCAGTATTAATTGTATATTAAATATATCCAGAGGAGATAATATATAATTGTAAAAGTAATTCCATTTAAAGCTAATTCTCAAAAGAGAAATTTTGTACATAAATAGATAATTGAACAACAGTGATTAAACATTGATTTTATAAAACAAAAAGCAGTCAGTCATTTATAGTACTG
Source organism: Aphrophora alni (assembly GCA_963513935.1). NCBI lineage: Eukaryota > Metazoa > Arthropoda > Insecta > Hemiptera > Aphrophoridae > Aphrophora > Aphrophora alni. The sequence continues at coordinate 79,493,641 of OY740767.1, read as the reverse complement.
TATTAACAATTTTTTTTACTATAATTTAGCTCACAACATGGGGCAACTTTTGTTTCTGAGAAGGAGATATAGACATCAATTATTTTATTATAAATTTGGCACCTCAGCGTGCTGGCTAAATTGAATATAGAAAAAAAGATTATACTACAAATGGCTAATAAGATAATAAAACATCCACATTCCCATTTAGACATCTTGACAGGAGAGTACTTGATGGATATACTATACCACAAACCTTAAAACTTAAAAAAACATTAGATACACCAAAATAAAAGCACAACAAATACATAAAAGTTTCGCTCAAAATAAAAAAAGGGAAACAAAATTTTAACATGAAACTGATAAACACATATATTTTGTATTGAATTTTTGATTTCTAATAACATGTTCAAAAAGTGAAAAGAATTAGACATCTGGTCATATTTTGAATTGGTGTCCTAACTAAGTCTGCATTTGGAACATTTTTAGATCTTTGTAACTGACATAGCATGGCTTTCTCAGACTTAACAAGGGCCTCGGAGGGTAGATTCATGAAGGTAAATATTTTTAATATAAAGGCAGAAAAGAACCTAATGTGGTGCCTCACTGCTTGGAGTTTGTTTTTTTAAATTTTTGGTTTGGAAACCCCATTAGCCTTTTTCCACTATAATCCAAAAATAGATGTATTATAATATATATGACTCACACATATAATTCCTCCCTTTGGAAACCAATGAAGACCTTTGGATAATCTGCTTGGAGATTTAGTTAAATTTTCAATCTCCATTTTGAGTTTTGGTTATTCAACATTTGAAATTAAGTGATAAAGATTTAATATTGTAATGCTATACAACTGCTGCATATTTTAAGGATATACAAATTTATACAAAACATAAATTTTTAATTACAAACAGTTACTGTTAAAAGAAAGTTTTTTATATTTTAACAAATGGTTTACTAATATAAGAAAATGTGACAGTATTATTTTCTATTGTTACATTTTTATTTTTTACAGTATGAAATTGTTTCTTGACATAAGATATGTTTGTGTCTTAGGAATAACAAGCAGAATGAAAAGAAATCTTTTGCCTGCACAATATGTAATGCTAAATTTGTCAGAATTACAAGGCTAAACTCTCATATGGCCTTACACACAGATGTGCGACCTCATGCATGTGATCAGTGTGACAAAACATTCGCTATGAGGTGGGATTTAACTTTACATCAGCGCTTACATTCTAGAGCTTTTGAGTGTGAATTTTGTAATAAACTATTCAATGCTCGAAGTAAGTTAGAGAGGCATCGTCGCACACACACAGGAGAAAGACCATTTCAATGTCAACATTGTCAAAGAGCATTTGGAGAAAAACGTAATTTAGAGAACCATGTACGTACTCATACTGGTGAGCGGCCTTTTGTTTGCGATATTTGCTACCGATCTTTTAGTGTAAGATCTCATTTAAAAGATCATCAAAGAGTGCATACTAAAGCTACTCCATACTGCTGTGATATTTGTGATAAAGTGTTTAAATGGAAAGCAAACTATAAGTTGCATTTAAAAATACATAGTCAATTAAAAGCTTCATAACACTTAAGTAGTTCTAGTGCTATATAGTTTTAAGAAATATTTATTATAGAATACATATAGGAATTTTAAAAGTTTAGTAAGTATTTAGAATTAGGTCTTCAGTAGATATTCCTAATTTATTCATTGCCCTTCTTACAATTATTATTGTACAATAGAACTCATTATTTGTTGTAAAAACAAAAGTATTTGTATAATGTCAATGCCTAGTTTAATTTATTGATTTGTGTAAATATTTTTGTTGTTATTAAGTAATTAAATTGATCCAAACAACATTAAACAAGATTGTCCTAAAATATATATAATTTCTGTACCTACATATTTGACCACAACTTTCCTAAACTCCATTTGTAACTTAAATGTTAAAGCTTCTAAATTTATCAACATCAGTATAATGAGCGATTATATGTATATTTTATCAAACACAGCCTTGTGTAATTATATATTATAAATGTTTAAGAAAAGTAATAAATACAATGTATTAAACACACTCAATATTTGGAAAAAAAATAAAAATAATTGATATAGCTAGCACACGTATTTTCAATTACTTGCATAAATATCGTTATTTAATTCAGCATCTTTTAAACATATAAATATATATGTTTAAACATAAAAATCGGTCAATAAATAGAAATTTCACATCACTACATCTTCTCATGAGCTAATTAATAAAGCATATTTATTTTTAAAGTTTTCTTTGTTTATTATTAAATCAATTTTAGTAAGATGTACTTCTCAGGCAAATGAACACTCCTGTTTGTACAATGATATGTTATCACATTTATTACTACTACTTCATATAAAATTTCTGGTGGTAATTCCCCCTCCCCCCGCCCACCAATTTTAATCTCAACTCTTGCTTGTAAAATAATAATGCGTAAACCTATGAGAGGAGGAGGGAATACAAAAATGTAATCACATATATATATATATATATATATATATATATATATATATATGTTTTGCTGATGTTCAGTCTCATGAATTAATTACATTGTAAGTTTGAGCATATTAGTGAGGTTGGCACCTTCATGTCCAAGTCAATTCTCATTTTCCTTAAGATGAAGTATGGATGTTAAGGGAGTAAATATATAATTATATCTTGACATCATCATAATCCCTTTTTTATTTACTCTGTACCTTTTAATGTTTTATTTGTACAGTGTACTCCAGATAATCCGCGAGTTTTGCGGAAAAATATGTAAAAAGTTGTACGTTTCTCTTTACCTATTTAGTATGGGTAACAACCAGTAAAACTACGGTAACGAAGTTGTGTAGTAGAGCTAAGCTTACTGTCTAGAGTGGTTGGACTGTGATGCTAATGAGCCAGAATTAGAGCAACTTATAGACCAATAAATAGTAGACAAAGCAAGAGGAAGAAGGAATGTACGTGCATGTGTGATTGACACAAGAAGTGGCCTTGCAACATATCAATGGACTGCTCCAGTATTTAGAGGAACAAGACGACACACAGTTAGCTGAAAAACTGATGCTAAGAAAAGTTTAGTCAAGAATCAAGAGATGGTGTTTACTCAGTAAGAAACAAAAAAACAATGTTTGATTTTTTGAAAAACGGTCAGGTAATTAAAATTGCAGTACTGTACTAGTGTATCATAATGTGTTTCTTGTATTATTATTTTGTTTTACTACAAAAACTTCTTGTTTATTATACTTTTTTATTCATGTAAAATGTACTATAATGGAAATATCGTTGTATGAGAAATGTATTTGACAAATTACGGAAAAAATTAGAATACAGTTTAACATGCAAGGATTTTGTAGAATAAAGCTTTGCTGTTTTGAACGAGTTTGTGGAAGTGGACTATGACTTCGGTCTGACATCACGATTCGTGAACCCGTTGAACCGGCGAGTTTCTGAGTTAGTCATTTTGAAACAAAAAATCAGAATTTGATGAATTTTGAAAATATGAAATAAACGGGTTTAAGAAATGTAATGGTAGTACAAGTTGTATGCAATTCATATCTAATACTAATATTTTATATTAATTGACGTAATTAAAGGTAAAGACAAAGTAAGAAAAGGAAAAATTTTTACTAAGAAGGTAAGAAAATTGGTATGAGAATACAATGTATTTTGGCTATATTAGATCCTCTCAGAAACTCTCTTGTAATAATTTTTCAAAAGTGAAGATCACCTTACTTCACAACAGTTTGCATCAGATTCTTGAATTAAATTTTTAAAGTAGTCCGTAGAAAAGTAAAGTAAATAGTAGAATCAATTAAATATTAGAGTCAAATAGAAGGACCACTTCACTCTGAAATATGCAGACTATACTGGCAAAGCTTTGGACGTTGTCCGTTAGGTTGTGGCACCTACCGCAGCGATCTACTTCAAATGGTTTGTGGGGTGGTGGAATAACCCGTATGGCGCGATTACCCGGGTCTCCCCGCGTTGATACAAAACAACAGGTTTAAAAGCAACACAGCTATGTTTTTTAAAGCGTAATTTCACATATATTATTTCCAATTAAAAACACATGAGTTTTAAGAAATATATTCTTCAGATTACCGAAGAAAATAAGTTTGAGATTTGTATGCAAAGATTTTCATGTCTGAGATAGATCAAAGAGAAAATATTTTTATCATGTGCACTTTAAAAAATATATAAGGTAGACATTTTTTAAGTGAATACTTCTTTACGCCCGGTAGGCAATTTTTGGTGATGTTAAATCGATGTGGTAAAAGGAAAAATCGCCACGAAAATAATAATAACAGTATACGTACAACAACGGTTATGCTGCGCAGGGCCGTGGAGAGAACCCAAGGGCCCCAGGGACAAATTTTCGCGGGCCCCCGTCAAATAATAAATTCACTCCTGAAACCCTACCTCGTCATTTATAATAATGCAACAAACATATTTTGTAAAGATATTTTATATAATATATTGTGTAATTGATGACATGTGATATTTTTGTTATTCATTAAAATATAATAAATAATTTTATTTAGTATGATTCTGTCTTTTGAGGAGTAACTGTGCTTAATTCTTTACTGTTTTTTTTTCTTTGAGTTTTATTAATAATACGATATTTTTAATTTACAGTTATTTCTAAAAATAAAAAATACTTTCTTGAATGTTAATATATTTGTATTTTAGTTATCCTTATCCTTATACAAATAATATATATAGCCTACATATCAACATATGCTATAGAAATTTGGGAAGTAATACAGTACTGTTTGTAAATAGATAAGTACCGGTACTAAATAGTTAAGAAAATGTATTATTAAATAAAGTTAAAGACAAATTTAAGACTAAACATGAATTTTTAATCAACTAATTATAAATAGAAAGGAAACTAAAAATCTAATAATTCGAATTTTCTGATTTTTAGACTAATAATCCATTTGATTTTATTCTTAAAGTAAATTTAGTAGGTAAAAAATAAAACTTGGTCAGCCCGCCCGGGCCCCAGGGCTACAGCCCTGGCTGCCCCCCCCCCCTCTCGTCGGGCCTGATGCTGCGTATTTAAATAATCTACTATATTTTGTTTTAATACGTTTTCAGACTCAAACTAGTAACCAATGCAAAACTATAGCACAAACTTTCTCACATACCCATATACAGTATATTAAAACTAAAAATCTACGAAAAATATTGCACTAACTTTCTCAAACTCATATACATAGTCAAACTAAAATCAATGCAAAAATATTGCACAAACTCTCTCACAAATACCCATACATATTAAAACAAAAAATCTACGAAAAATATTGCACTAATTTTCTCAAAATTCACATACATAGTAAAACTAAAATCAATGCAAAACTATAGCACAAACTTTCTCACATACCCATATATTAAAACTAAAAATCTACGAAAAATATTGCACGAACTTTCTCAAACTCATATACATAGTCAAACTAAAATCAATGCAAAAATATTGCACAAACTTTCTCACATATACCCATACATATTAAAGCTAAAAATCTAATCAAGTCACACTAATAAGCAATACAAAAGATAATTAATTGTATTACATTTATTGAAGGTTTAAAATATTATTAATTTTTGAAATTGACTGTTAAAGTTTTCACTTCTCTCTACCGTCCCGCGACGGTAACATTTTTTATCTGGAGGTTACATAGAAGTTATTTTTTTATTAGTTACTGTTATAAAATTATAGGAAAATATTTATGATCTATATGTTGAAATTTGTTTATTAATATTCTCTGAAATTCAACAAAACAAAATCAAAATAATAGTATTATTACATAACAATATATAGATTCTATCAAATTGTGTGAGCATTAAATGTAATTGCCTACAAACTGCAATTACAACTAGATCGATGGGTAAAAACTAAAACTAAAATCTTTGAAGTTACGAAACAAGTAGCTCATTGTATATATATTTATTTTATTACCATAATACGCGGTATATCGTGTAAGAAGAAATAAATTAAACGAAAATAAAATGACTTTATTTAAATAATTTAATACGAGGAAACGAAAAGATATTAGAAATGTCAAGTTTGCCAGTAGCCAGACTAATAGGAACTACTAGCAATGGTCACTTTACAATGAATTGAAAATATACGGGTTCAGGAAGTTAATGTACCTTATTTTTTACTGGAGGGTTTAATAAATAAGTCGTTTATGATAAGCACTGATCTATTACCTATTAATAAGTATTTTAAACTAAATAAAAATACCATCACTGTATAATCCTATGTAAGCTTTTCTTTCAACTACGAAGTTATCCAAAATTATTTAAAGTATTGCCTAACGTTAAAAATATAAATAAATGGTTTAAGCAAGTAGATTCAATATTGAAAAACATTTATAAGTGTTCCAATGTTACCCAGGTAAGTTAAAATGTTTTCTGACAGGTATACTTTTAGGTATAAATGCAAAACGTAGGTATACTCTAAAGTATACCTATTTTATACCAAACGAAAAGGTCACGTTTTGTATATTAAACAGAGCAATACATTTTATTTATTAATAAACCTATATTTTGAATTTTTTTTTTTTTTTTAGAGAACTGCTTTTAAAAAGTATTATTAGAGACTTCTATAATAATTATATACCAAAAACCGAAAAAGGTGGTATAAAGTTACCCCAACTGACTAAACTCTTTTGACAAAATACTACTTCAAAAACAAATTTTTCCTAATAATTATAATATTATATTATGCATAATCTGTGTATAAGAGTTTCGAAAGTACATAGCACTATTTGCTTTGCCTTTAAATACAATAACATAGAGAACTTATTATGGCCATAGTTGAATAGTGAATAAGGACTATGTTTCAATCCTAATTAAATTAGTCGTGATCAATATAATAATATATTATCAATATATATATGTGTGTGTGTGTGTGTTGATAATTTATTAATAATGTTTAATTTTGTATAGTTTTTCTTTTCACAGTTCTCCAAATGTTATTCATTATTTAGATATTCTTACATCGTTATCATTACAAATTTGTGTAGGAATAAAATGGAAAGATTTAGCAGGCAGTAGAAAATGATAGCCTGTTTTACTTGCCGCTGTTGTAGGCCTATTTGCCTCTTGTAAATATAGAATTATTGCTGTTTTATTTTTTCTAACTAATAGGTAAGAGACATTAAATAATGTAAGTATTTTTTTTAAAATTAGGTAACATTTTATTTTCTTATGTTGTCAGTTTTTAAAGGATAAATATTTCATTTGCCAGTGGTTGTTATTGTACGATGTAGTAGTACTACTGTACGTTGTAGGCCTGTATGTGGCAGAATGTTTTTTTGTTCGTAAAAGAAAAGGTTATACTGTAGATGATATTGATTGTTTAAATACTTTCTATATGTGTAAACATTTGATTTAGATTCAATAAGAATGTTTATTTTAAAATGTTCAAAATTCAAATGGATGCAAGAGCCTTGCCCTTATTGTGGTTCAAGTCAAGACCATTGTGTTTTTATTTAAGTTTCCTTTCGATTAATTAAGGAGGTAGGTATATGTAACTGAGTCAAACGAAATAATATCTTGAAATTGCATTTAAGTTGTTGATAGGGTATCTTACAAATTAATTTGATGTCACAATTTAGAAATGAGCTATAATTTAGGCTATACTTGAAAGGCAGCCCTAGAGAGGTCTAATGAATTTTAATTTGCACATGTGCTTACAAATTATCATATCACAGACTTAAACCATGTAAGCAATATTACAATGAATTGTCATAATTTTCATATTTAAGAAAAGAAGTCTAGTAGTTTAAGTAGCATTTATAAATTAGGCCATAGGCCTAGTCTGTTATTTCTTAAATTACAGCATGAAGTCCTACTCTATGCCTAGTAAAATAAATTGTAATAAAAATTTTTTGTAATTGTTTTGGTTAAATTAGAGCATTGTTACTGGGTTAATTTTCATTTTGTTTTTCATGAAAAGATGACTTTTAAAAATGAAAAATATAATTTTTCGATGCTATAGTGAGTTTTTCACTGTGAATATTGAAAATTTAAAATACGAAAAACAGCTGTTGAGATATATAGGCCTATACACATTGCAAGATAAAATGGCAAGGTAAATTATAGGCTAATAATCAACGTATGTTCACTTAGAGTAAAATAGTCTAGCCTATATCTTCCATGTAAACTAATTTTTAAGTTCTGTTAACATTAATTAGGCCTATATTTTTATATAGAGAACAAGTTCTTTGTTGACTATTGATGAGATTACAATTAATTAGGCTACACTAATTATGTATGCAGAGGAGGCGATTTTGGAAGAATGTTTGGTATTTCTGTAGAGATTAATATAGAATCTTGTTAAAATATTTTTTATGATGTCTAAAAGTAATACATTCAACAGACATAAATTGCAGAAACAATTCTAACAATGTGAAAAAAACAAAAACAAAACCGACTTTTTACAAAGTAGGTCCTATTTTGTTGTATGCCAGCTGCCATCATCTACCTTCAATAGGTCATACAATGTTTTACAGTATTACAGTATTTTGTCATGTTCTGAAAAATTGATTTGTTTCATATTATGTTATGTCATTGTTTTTGTTATGGAGCATGTGATTGGACACTAATCACACAGTATAATTGGGGCCTATTTGCAATTATTCTTAAAAAAAAAAAAGCCTATCATGTTAGGAATGAAATTAGAATCAAGATATACCAAACTAGCATAATGGACAAATAATGCATTTATCTTTTAGTGCATCAGCTGACTAAAGTTATTGGAACAAATTGATTTAGAGCCAAGATTTACCAAATTAACTAGAAATGCATTTTCTTTTGAATATATAAACTGATCTAATCTAACCTATTTGCAGACATTTTGGTAAATAAATATATAGAAATAATTAATTGGTTATTATAGGGCCTATACATGTAGGTAACCTCTAATTAATATTTTATGTGAGGAGCTAGAAAGCATGATTTTACTTACATTATAGTAAGTCCTATGTACATCTCCAGCTTACTGTGACTACTACATTAAAAATAAAAATGGTTCAAAAGTCCATTAATTTCAAACATTCCTTTGAAAAGAAATATATTAACTCGCTATACACTTTTTCACCATGAAAATTAAAAATAAATTATTATAATATACATGGTAAAATTTTGACATAAAAATTACAAAAATATCTTGAGAAACAAGAGAAGTTTGACAACTATAGCCTATTTTAACATCAAATTAAAAATTTCACATATCGTAAAACACAGACATGAACGTAACAAGAAACATTTTTGAAATATGACAGTTTTGATAATATAATATTGTTACAGAGACTTCTTGAACACACAGTATGAACATTATTCTTTGTAAATAAAATAGGCTAATTACGTAAATTATTTAAAGACAATCAACTTTACCATGCCTAATTTACCCTACACCTCCACTTAAACGTGTTGCTTCACAAATGATATTAAATAAACCACAACCTTTGAGGTACAGGACAAGTTAGGTAATGTAAAGTTTTAAGGATATATTAAACAAATATCCCTTAAAAGTTGAAATCATTGTAAGAAGCTATTCTTTTTTTATAGAAAAATAAAACTCTTAAAAGAAACTTTTAAATTCTTAAAAGAAAACTTGTTTTACGCACGAGCATTTAGTCTGATCGATAGTCTGTAGACCTTATAAATTGTAAAAAATGGTAGATCAAACTCATTCTTCAGAAGTTTTCATATATCAGGAATAGCCTGATTAATTTACTTTGGTAATTTTCTGGTCAAGTTAAATAAAAAAATGTTAAATAAAAACCAATGACAGGAACAGTAGATGAGTGTTATAATAATTTTTTGAATTTATTTCTGGACAGTTTCAATGAGTGTTTTCCTGCTATAGACTGTGCCAGGCAGCGTGAAGCGTCAATTGAGCATGCGCTCGTACCCTCTCCTACTCGACTGTGAGTCTTCAGTACAGTCAGCACCAAAAAGTAGCCAGTTGCTGTCTAGCCACGCTATGCTACGGTTGCTTTAGTAATTGTAAGGTGTCATAGGCAGGCGGCAGAGAAACGCGTGGAGCGACCGACTGTACACCGCCGCGATAGGGGAAATGTTCTCCAGACTAGTGGGTACCGGAGTGGGAGACTTGCACACTCCCCTGTTCGCGCTCTATGCTAATTGGCACGATCTGTAGATTGATTACTAGAGATAGGGATAAAATCAAGATAGGGTATTAACACAGGGAATAAGAATATCAAGTTGTGGAGAAAGAAGATTGCATAGTGAATCTAAGTGGAACAGACACAAAAGTTTCATAGAATATTGCCAAAATTACAGGAAATAAAAAAAAAAAAGTTATAAGCAGAGCAAAAAATAATGTCAAATAATAGCTAGAGCCTATATTCAAAATTCACAAAATAAACCACAAGCCACGTGGGATATTATTAAAGCTGAAATATAGCAAATAATATGGAGAAGATCACTAAACAACTTAGTGATAGTTGTTTTGAATTATTCACCAACCTATTGTCTTTAAACAGTTCTGTAGTTCACGATCATGACAAAATATAGGCTCTACACCTATATTGTAATCAGTTTATTAAAATATCTCGTTTACATTTTTCCAATTCATCAAATTTTGTAATACATATATCGTAGTACTGTTATTCCATCAAGTAGAGCATTTTAATTTGTTATGAGTCATTAAGATATTTAAAAAATGCTACTCGTATCTAATGTTTGTATCTTCTTCCCCTGATTTTTTAATATATTTGTTTTCCAAATTGTACAGACAATTTTTATATTTTGTAAACTAGCACAATATAATTTAACTATGTCTTAAATTTACATTCGCAACGATTTCAAGTCATAACTATAAATAAATGAAATAAATTTATAAAATTTTATAAATATAATCTATAAATTGTAGCTAAATAGAAAATAATCAAGACAATTTTACCTGACTTGTCTTAGAGGAGATAAATTCTTTGTGTAGGTTTTAAATTTCTTAGTAACATTCTACGGTTTTTACAGTATTATTCAGCCAATTCGACATTAACCAAGTTCTATATTCTGTACAAATTTTTATTTCCTCTTTACCAAATCTACTCAAATTCACACGTTTCCTAAAGTGTAATGTGTGAAATATTACCCTAATATTAATTTTGTTGATGGTAAGTCTCCTACTACTAATATTCTATGGTTTTTGAGAATATTATTCAGCAGTTCCACACTACCATAATTTTTCTACTGTAGAAGTTTATCCTCCGAATACTGGAGTATAGTGGTATATCTTCTAGGTAATTATGCATTGAAGCTCACCCTATATTTTAGTCGCTATAAATCATGCAAACTTATACTATTCACCTTCTTTGTCATTAATCAGATATTTTTAACAACCCGAAACAATATTGAAGTGTAAAAATCCGTTAACAAAGAAGAAACTGACACTTTTTGACACAAGGAATTAAAGCTTTTACAAATATGTAAAATGACATTGTGCAACAAGTTTGTGGCACAATTACGAGTATGTTTACAAAGGTCTGGGAACCTTTGTATACATATCCTTTGTATATATATCCTCTATCCTTTAATTTACACACCATGATTTACACTAATGTAACGTACAGCGTATAACATAAACATTGACTGGTAATGTAGTCACGAATTTGACTCACGTTGCCATACACATTTGTAATAACCTGAAAAATCCTAAATTCCTCGTGTCTAAAATTGTAAGTTTCTTCAATAATAATTGGTTTTGAGACGACAATTATTATGCGTTAAAAAATATCAGTTTAATAGCAAACAAGGTAAATAATTTAAGTTTGCATCATTTTTAGCAACTAAAAAATAGGGTGAGTTTCAATGCATAATTACCATCTTCTATAATGGTATATATTTTCATTTCCTCTTATGATAGATAACTGGCGTCAAAACTTTGTACTCCGCAGGTAATCAAAGTTTCTAAAATAAATCTTGTTTAGTGAGTAATTAATTGATACCACGACAAAAATGTTTTTACACATATTTTGTAAAAAAATGGAAGGTTCAATGGAAGACACAAAAAAATGAGGCAGTATATTTTAGTAATACTACCAGTTATAAACAGATTTGTGTTATTTTCACCAATAAAAATAATTAAATTTAGAATGATAATCAGTTAACTTGTTAACTCCTAGACCTACATTATAATTCCGACGTTCTGGCACCCTCAAGACTTCACAATGATGAATTATCTAATATGGCTATACAAGTTTTTTTGAACTTTAAGGCTTTTGTAAAACTTATCTTGGACTCTGATTAAAAACAAAGTTTTGGGAAATAACAATGACTCAATGACTAGTTATTCGATTAAACACAAGTAATTAAATATGTATGAACTAGGGGAACTGTTATGATTTTTCTGTCCATAAATTGGAAGTAAGGTTCATTAAATTCACCTATAATAGTGAATTATTTTCACCTTTTTCAAATCATTATAAAATAATGTCCAGTTTAGTATGAATAATTGTTAGTTGCATGATTTTTTATTTACAGTAAATTTTCTAGCAACTTTACTAGGCAAAACTAGAACTTTTAGAAATGTCACATGGTTTAGAGGACATTTTAAAGCATTACCTACAAAGACTACAGATGGTGGGTTAGACTGTTTAGTGACGTTACAAAAAATTGTAGCAGTGTCTTATATTGACTGTATTTTCAAAAAATGGCAATGTTCCGAATTGTTAGTTGCTGTATTATTTAATTTTTACTAACTTGAATGGTGAATTTGATATAGTACTAGCCTTCAGATTCTTAAGATTATTAAGTAGGCCTACTAGCCTGTTACAAACTCAAGATGGCCTTGTACTACTGACATATTGAAAACAGAACAACATACAATTCAAACAAAAATTGGTCAACTTTTGGCAAAGGAAAGGCATGTAACCTTGATTGTTTATTAAATTCTACCCAGTTATAACCTCCCAAATCAATAAGTAGGGTTGACTCAAATTTTATATTCTAATGAACTAACTAAATTAATTTGTCTATATGAATATAAAAACTTAACCGGCTCGCGGTGTTACAATAAAAAAAATCTTCTCTAAATTTGCTCGGTTATGACAAGTTATGGCGCTACAGCAGATATATGTTAGTAGCTTTCAATTGGTAATAATTTTTCGTAAAATGCTTAGGTTTTTATTTTTTGTGGTTTAATGGTGAAAAATCATGTGGCCATAAAAAAAAAAAAAAAAATGTAAAATAGAGACCCACCAGGATTAGTCTTATATATAAATATCATCAGGATTGGAAGAGAACACTTAATATGATTTATAGTAACGACCAAATGTAGAACTCCATATTAAATGAAACACACGGTTTCGTAACTTAACTGTCAAAACCGTGGTCGGCAAGACTCAATAAATTGTAGAAATTTACAAAATATTATGTTTGTGTTTTAATTAGCTTTAATTCAACTAGTGAACATGCCGAAGTTAATAAATTTGGTAATGAAGATTCTTGGAAACATTAGCCTATATTATCAAGAAATTCTATGTTCTGATCAGATACATGGTAAAATTAATATAGGCTAATATATTATTTTGTAATGATTTTGTGAGATTTGTAAGTGGTTGATAGCGACAACTCGAACTTTAAACAGTTTCATCAATACTTCTTATTACAACACTAGATATTATTTTTCTACTGATCTTTTAGAAATATTTGATTTTTTTCATTGTAGTTAGGCCTATCAAGAATAAGTAAATAGCATATTACTGTATTGAAGCGGAATCCTTTAAAAAATATGTACATAAATATTTTCATTCCACAAACAATATTGAAAGTTGTAATAATAATAAATGCAATTTTAATTTGAACAGTATAGCCTAAGAATTAGTGAATATATTATCTATTTTGATAGCTGAACTTTATGTTGACTAATTTCTCTTTTATCCTCTTGAGATAAAAGCTGTTTCAGGTGCATTCATCTGTCATTAAATGCACATTTATAAAAAATAAAATAACAATGTTACGTACATTAATTAAATTGTTCACTCTAATTTGGAACTCATTGGTGGTTAAAATTTATTTTTAATACATACACATACGCAAGGACACACACACACAGACAGACAGACATTGAAACATGGACACAATGTGTACTATAAGATTGATGAGTTGAGATTGGTTAAAGAGATTTATAAACACATTAGTAGGCTATTTATATGTTGTGATAATTTGGGTGGAATTTTGTTCATTTTTTTGTGTGTAGTTTTTGTGTTCTTGTCTTATAAGAACAGATTATTAATTAACCAACAATGAAAAAATGTTTGGAGTCATGACAAAAATATACCCATATATTAAAAATAAATAAAATCACTCTAATCATTTTATACAACAGCTCAGTTCACATACATCATTATAATTTTTCCTCCAAGAATTTGTATACTGTACTTCCTAAACTGATATGAACACATATATATATATATATATATATATATATATATATATATATATATATATATATTTGAGGTCAATTCAATTTTCCATCAGAATTTAATATTTTCAATCTAAGTACTGGAAACTGAATTCTGGTCTTTCGGATGAGATAATCGTAAAAGGTCAATGTCTTCCTTACTAATTACTTAGTCTCTCCCCTTGATTTATTCAGTCTCTGTTTTTCTACACACCAAATACAATATCTATCTGGATGATCATGAAAGGCTCTTCCCACGCTTTTAGATCATTTTTGTCTGTGTCAAATCTGCATGTTTTACATAAACATGGAGATTTAACTCAACATGCAGTGGGTTCTTCATAACCACAATTCATATGGAAGCATCTCATTAATATTGTTTCACACTTTTAAATAAAATGTTAGTATTGAAGAAAGAACTAGACAGTTGTAGAAACAGACTGAGCTGTTATCAAACACTTTCATCGCAATATTCCTCACAGATTTTAAACTAAATGATAAGAGTTAAAGAGACTCCGGTAGCAATGATGAAAGAGGCACTGTTTTTGCATCTTTACCAAGAATAGAATTAATATTTTTCTTAATAAAATATATAAGGATTTTTTACAGTTAATTGTCTCTAATATGATATTGCGGGAACCAGATTTTTACCAAGAATAGAATTAATATTTTTCTTAATAAAATATATAAGGATTTTTTACAGTTAATTGTCTCTAATATGATATTGCGGGAACCAGATTTTTACCAAGAATAGAATTAATATTTTTCTTAATAAAATATATTAGGATTTTTTACAGTTAATTGTCTCTAATATGTTATTGCGGGAACCAGATTTTTTGAAAACATCAACTTATAAAATGAGGTTTCTTAGGTTGGGAGGTCTTTTTCTGGTACCAAAAGGAACTATAAACTTTACCATAATAGAGCGTTTGCCAAGTTGATTGTCTGTCCAATACAAAAATTTAATAATAATCATTTTTTTGATGTTCAAATAGTTAATGATAAGTTATATTTCAAGTACTTTTTTTGGCAGAGTGCAAACTATTGAGAATAACATTCGTCAAACTCTTACTCGAAAAATTACCAGTTTTAATGTTACTCCCTGGATTTTGGTGACTTTTCACATGTTCAACAATTTTAATTACTAGATTTTTTATTATATTTTGTTTCTCTTGATTCATGTGAATGTTTGCAATTAGCTGTACTGACTTTCTGAGTAATATCACTTTTTTATCTATCAAAGTTTTCTGATAAACAGGAAGTTGGTTTGTCAAATTATTGATAATTCTTTAATTACTTCCCATTAGAATCCAACTAGATTTAAATAGGCTGACAATTCATATGAGATTGTAACTGAGATTGTAACAGACAGATACAGTATTGTAATTCAGAATTATTTTGAGTATCTATATCTCTATCTTTTGCTGTTAATTGTTCTAAACATGTTTAAAAATTTTGACATACAAGTTACTTTATCAATACAGAATGTTCTTTAAAATTGGAGGCATCATAGACAATAAATTATACTAGTATGTCATTGAATAAGTTGTGAAACTCGCTCTATACTTCTTATGTTATCGTAGATGCATAAGGTTATATTCAATATATGTGTGTATATTATATATATGAAAAATATGTTGTAAAAATATTTAAATCATTTCTGTCAGCTTTAAAAAAATGCATCTAATACCCTACTTTCTTTAATTCTTTTTATTTTTATATTAGGCGGTGGACTCATCTGAAAAATAGTATAACTCCTTGGGCACAGTTTCAAATGTGGTAGTTAAAAATTCAATCGGTTTCTTTTGAAACGTGTACACAGCAACTGTGTTGTTCTAAAGACAGACAGCCTGACAACGAAGACTGTGTGAACCACTTTAGCGTTATCCTTATAGTAAATAACAAAAGGATGGACTGTGGCATGTCCACTACCCCAGTAATAGCTATGGGCTTCACCTTGAACTACCATACTATAATTTTCTGAAAAATCTAATGTTACTCAAAATTCAGATTCTTTTAAGTTTTCTTTCAGTTGATTCATGAATAACATCTGTTTTTTTTTTTTCTATGAAGTCATGTTGGACTAGTACTTGTAGTTTTTCACAGAGGAGATCAATAAATTCAAATTGAAATGAAGTTAAATGTTGAATTTTGGATTTCAAATATATATATAAATTTATAAATTTTCTCAAATTTCACATTAGTTTTAAATTCTTTTAACTATGAACCAATTACCATCCCATTTTGAAACTTTGCACACTGCTTAGTCTTATAGTAAACTACTTTTGGGAATTTTTTGAAACTTTTTAAACATGCAATTTTTTTGGAATTCAAATTCAAAATTTGAGTATCAATTTTGGAAAAAAACTTTCTCTCAAGACCCCTAGTTGTTGCATATCAAATGAAAGGCCATTACCCCTAGTTGTTGCATATCAAATGAAAGGCCATTAAAAATAGAAAAAAATAACACCACTCCCATGTGTCTAGCTCAATTAGGAAAAGAGCAATTACAATTTTAGTATATGCCTGCTGTGCAATAGTGGGCGATTTTTGAAAACTTTAAATGGCCATAATTCAAAAACGGGTTGACAAAAAATTTAAACTTGACATTTTTCTTGGTCTACATGAATTTTATCTCGCCCAAATTTCATCAAAATTTGAGATGGTCAAGTTGAATGAGTGTGTTGATATGACATGGAATATAGGTCCCATTTTAAATTGAGAATAATAAAAAAATGAGTATAAATAATTAAAGGTTAACAAAGAATAATTCAGAAAGAGAACTAACTATAGGTTTCAAAGTTGTAAAAGAAGAAAATAACATTTGTTCATTATTTAATATAAATTATATGAAATATATTAATTTTTTTTTAGTTTAAAGTATTTAATTATTTGTCATCTTTTTAGTCTACAACTGTCTTAAATCATATTTACTTTATAATAAATACTTTGGAATATGGTACTTAATTAATACTGTAACCTACCATATCTGTATGTAAATATTAAAAAACTCAAGCTATTTTAACATGATATGAAAAATAATTAATTATATAACATTAAGATGTACATAATCATTAGACATATCTGTGTATTAAATATCTATATGAACTCTTGTCATGAGAGAATGTGGCTTACTTGAAATTGACTACTATTTCTTTTGCCTCTTATCTGTTGGAAAGTTAAAAACAGATTTTAAGTAAATAAATTCTTTGATAAATAAAGTTTTTTACTTTACACTAATTTTTCAAATTTGAATAGGATTTTTGATGTTTGTATGTGTAACAGCTGATTTTGGCATAAAGAACAAATGCATCTCTGGCATTAAGCATATGTTTGGGTTTCATTCTAAATTTAGTTGACCTCCTGAATCCATGGTGAGTGTGATCTAAATATAACAAAAACGTCAGTTGTTGACATTTTCTTTTCTCTCATTTTATTCTTCTTGATTTGATTATGTTTATTTTCATTTGGTTTATGTAAATAATAATAATATTAACAATAATGGAGGTAAGTTTATCTTTTTTATATACTTAAAGTAATATATTGACAGTAGTTTATGTGTTAAACATCTATTGTAATAGTTTTTACGATATTAATATTATAGATTTTTATTTGGTTAGTTTGTGTTATAAAATAAAGGATCATAAAACATATAATCTACAGTTGACTGTTTTAATCTCTATAGACATAACCACTGTATTGGTTTTTAATCATTAAGTGTTAATATCTCTCTCCTTTGACGGAATATTTGTATATTAAGGACTTATTTGGTAAAAGTTGAATTACACTACCACAAATTCTCAAGAAGCAATAGCTTTAAACCCTACCGCGAAAATTCAAAAGTAATGTTTTTCCATCTAAAATATACTTTTTGACTGTGAACATTGATAAATAAATGTATGAACCATCAGTAAAATGAGGTTAAGTAAACATTGCAATTGTAAGTGGCATGTCAACTTATATTTCCCCTCCCCTTGTTTAAAGATGAAAAATCTCATCGTGATTTCCTTGTAATACAAGGAGTAAAAGACCCCTAGCCCTCCAATACTCTAATAGGGTCAGAGTTGGAAGAGAACAAGAGTTAGTCAATGGAGACCTGATAAAAAAGATGTCTATCCCAGATAGGTGGCTTGGGATTTCCGTGCGCATACTCGCTATACTGAAGACCCTAAGGAGAACTTCAATTTATATATAACAACAAACACAGTCATTCACTTAAAAGAATATTTTGCCATGAAACTAATTTTTAACCATCCAATTTTTTGATAATACGTTTGGTGATTTTATCCAATATTATAAACATTCACATATATATTTTGACTAATGCTTTTGTGCATTAAACGTCATTGGGAACTTTTGAGTATTTAGTGAAATATGAAGGTTTAGATAATTGGAGAATCGTAAATAATGGTATTCAATCGAAATAATATTTTAAAATTTGTAAATTAACAACTAAGGCAATCTTACCTTACTTGTTCTAGTTGCAATATATATATATATATATATATATATATATAAATATATATAGTTTAATAATTGTGTAATTTTACTGGACATGTAATATTTCCAACCAAATATTTTGTTTTATTTCTTATATAGCTTTAAAATGTGACTGCTTTTTAACTGAACATTAAGTTGTTTGTTATATGTTACCTTCCAGTTTCAATTGGAATACTTATATAGCCTCATTTATTATATATATTTATATTTACTTTTATTACATTTTTAGGTATGCTTACGGTTTAAGTTAGTGTTTCTGGTTTTTTTTTTTTTTAAAGGTTGGGGAAGTTTAGAATAAACTTGTATCCTTAATTTGTAATCTCATATTTGTCGGGGCCATTTGAAATTACTATGTTATATGAAAATTTTTGTCAGTTGCATATGTAAGTTGCGTTAAAAGTAGAATGCGGATCAACTACATAATTTATATTTTGATCTGTTTTAAGTTTCAGTTTTTCTATTTGTTTGTCAATTTTCATGAAAGTCGATATTTTCTTTATATTTTTGGTAGCCTGCATTCAAATTTACCTTGAGATTGGTCTAATTTGATTTGGTTTGTGTCATGGGTAACCAAAGTACTCGACAGATATAACGAAGTTGTGAGAACACTGTATGAAGATATATTTATTAACAAATATTTAATTCCTATTAATGTAATGGCAACATTACAAAAAGTGATAAACTTGAATCATTACAAAAATAATATGCACTTTTATAATAATAACGATGATCATAATAATAATAATAATAATAATAATAATAATAATAAAATACACATTGGGAATTTACTAACTATAATTTTTTATCCATGATTTTTATTCAACACAATGTTAAATAGATAATTATTTCTATATTTAAATTTGATTGCTAATGATATGTTGTTTACATTATTAATATTTCTTGTTTATTCAAACATTTTCCATTTTTGGTTTATAAAAACAATTAATATATTCAAAATGTTGTGTATTGTTTTTGTACACAAAGAGTGGTGAATGTCCACAAGTATGACATTTAGAGCCTTAAAAAAAGAATTGGGGTTCTTCTTATTTTTTGGGCACTTATATTTAGGTGAAAAAAATAAACCCAAATGTGATGTAATCTGAATTTTTGTCAAGGTTATATAGTATTATATAACTACAATATTTGTTTTAAAGTATATTCACTTCACTCCTGATTTTGGAAGGCATGTAATAATATCTTGATCTTTTTATAAGCCATAGAAAATAGTTGATTTTTGTCAAGTTTATTATTACACAGTATCTTGTTTACTTTTTATAATTAATTTTGAAATCTGATTTGATAAATTTTTTATTTATATCTGGATTAGGTTTATAGTGTTGTTTTGTAAGTATTTATTTGTTACACTTTAATACTAATTATATTAGTTATGTATATATCCTGTTAATAAATCAATAGGCTAATCTATTTTATTTTAAGAATACAATTTAAATACTTATAAATAAAGGGAAAAATAGTAGCCTATCTTGAAGTTATGTAATAGCAGGCTTCACATATTGACATTTAGAAATATTAAAGTATTAGCATATTAACATATTATTTTATTGACCAAAATTTAAAACCTAGGTCCTACATCTATTAAGACATATATATTGTTTAATTTGTGACTGAGAGTGAAGGCTGGGTTATGTATAATGTAAATATGAATAATAAAGTGATGTAAAATGAATTCAAATTCATTTTAAATTGACATATATTATATGATGTGTTGTCTAGAGGTTATCATAGAAAAAGATGCATAAATTTACTTTCACATTACTCTTTTACTTGTTTGATGTTAAGAATTACATGTTAATATTTTAAATCTTATAAAAGAATAAAGATTTCTTAATTATTCGAGATTCCAGTGCGAATGATAACAGTGGGTGTTACAGTGTTGGCGCGGAGGGGGTGGAATAATGGATGTCAAAATGGTTGATGCCAATTATTGTGCTAATGGAGCAACTACGGATCATTATGATTGTGTTGCCATACTTGATGCTGGGGCACAATATGGTAAAGTCATTGATCGCAGAGTACGAGAGTTGTGTGTAAAAAGCGAGATACTGCCTTTGGATACACCAGCATTTACACTCAAGGAAAAAGGATACAAGTAAGTCTTTTCTTATTTGAGAATATAGATAAAGTATGAAATCTCCCTAATATGTATTCTGTTTCTGTTTATATCTAAGACTTTAATGTTCTGTGTAAGTTTGTTCCATAATAAATGGACGCTATTGTTGTTCTATAAAAATGTAAGAAAATACAGTATGAAATTTGCACATGTAAATTAATAAATTAGTTGATGGGGATAATATATGACTTTCCATTACTAAAAACATATATATATAACAAATTAGTATTCATATTCACCCTATTTTTACTCCACACCTTTTAAGGGATTTTAACCAACATTTAATATTTTGTAGGTGATGTACTAGCTACAACAAATTACACCTATTCTTATTATAATTCTTGACAATCACTTTTACCCACAAGTCTTCAGTGATTAGGTTTGCAATCAAATTATCATTATTATTATTATTTATGTGTCTTATTTGGTGTTCACATAGCAGCATGGCTGTATTACATATCTGAATTATCATACATTTTGTACTAAAACTACAAATACATATATGCAACACGAAATAGAACATTGAATAAGTAAACCTACATAAAATACACAATTATAAACTCAACTACACATACATGACATCAAAATGTTATAAACTGAGGTATTCCTTTTTTGAATAGAATGTGTGTTCCATGAGGAGGTGTCTAAGTGAACCCCTGAAACCATCTAAAGAAATTTTGTTTTTAAATTTTTACGAAAGTTATTAAATAATTTAAAACCAGAGTATTAAACTATATTTTAAAAGTTTTAATATGTGGACAGGCTATTGTACCATTTTTTTGTCGCCTAGGATATTCAAGGTGGTATTGTATTTATTTTGAACTCTGGTTGGATTTAAAACCAATAATATTAATATTATTATATTGGTTGGATTTATATATATATATATATATATATATATATATATAATAATAATAATAATAATAATATATGGATGGCAGTATTAAACGTTTATTTCATAAAACTAGGTTTACATGACTGATTTAAACATTACTCTTATTATATATATTTTTTTAAATTTTTCAAACATTCAACAGAGTTCCCTCGTAAGGTCATCTTATATCTTAACCTTGAACAGACAGGGAAGATTTAATGACAGACATAAATACAGTAGATCCCCTCTTAACCGGTCTAGTCGGGACTGACACCCGGGCTGGTTGCCCGTTTGGCCGGTTAATCCGAGGTTCCCGTTAAACTCGTCACAAAGCTTTTTTACAGATTCCCCTCAGTCAAGTCTTTTTAACACATTTAACCGCGCTTCCACACACGCTTCCGTTTTCGTAACTCGCTCATTTTTATTTACTGTATATTCTGTACGTAGATCATAACCAGTCAAAGATAAGAAGAAAACTGAAAAGAAATGTTATATTTTCCATTATGTATACGAAATTGATTCATGGAAAAAAAGCGGCCCATCAAACGTTTTTGCCGGTGAATGTCTGCTATACCGACGGGTGCCAATGCCGCGGTGTTTTTACACCGCCGACAATGGGATACCGCTATTGACATTCATTTTTTTTTCCATTAGGTGAAACTCTATATCTGTATCCATTACCGCTATTGACAAAGTCGTTGACTCGCCGCCGTTTTCAAGAAAAGAAATAATTCTAATTATAATTGTTATTTCTATATTAGTACTTATGTCAAGCAGTCTATTTTGGATATTTCATTTGTTACAGCTGTTTCGGTACTATCATACCATCATCAGACAACAAAACACTTTTAACATTTAAACACTAATACACAATGCACAAAAACATAATACGAATTGGTACTACCGAATTACCGTACACATCAAATTAAAAATAATGTTTATGTGGCCACATCCTACTCTTGCTATAGTTCTACTTACTGGTGCAGTATGTTAGATCTTGTTGACTTTGATAATCTTATCTAGGATGGCGAGAGTATCATACAAACATTCAATAAACTCTCTGGGTTTGTTTTGAAATGTTTGTAAATTTGTTATTTGTCTAATACATCTATGGTTTTGCCTTTATTTAATATGTGAAGTATATCCAGATTTTCCTCTATGTTATTGTATTTTTGGTCATAGTCTACTAGGGCTTACTTGGAGCTGACTTTGAATATGTTGTTATGAGGCAAATGTTCTTTAAATCTGGTTTTAAAACTCCTTCTTGTTTAACCAATACCTTGGTATATTGTTTATTGCAACTGTCACAGTGTAGTTTATATACATCACATTTTGTGTAGGGGTCGATTGGTGTTATATTATTGTATGAGTTGAAGATGTGGTTCAGACTTCCAGAAGTTCGGTGTGCTATTTTAAATCTTATTTTTCTAAAGTGTTACGAATAGGATGTTCAAGATGGCTGCTGTATTTCATTGACACAAATTTTTGTTTTCCTAAATTTTGTCCAGAATTTAATTTTGAATTTTTATAGTATTTAATTTGTGTTTTTGGATAGAATTACCCACAATGAAAGCTTTGTATCCATTAGTTGTAGCCATGTGTTTAATAATGTTAATTTCATCATTGAGATCTGCTGTGTTCATGGGCATTGAGAGTGTTCTGTGGCCATAGCTGTTTTGAAAGCAGCCATTTTATGGGATTGTAGATGGTTAGATGTGGAATGGATGGTATGGTTTGTTTAGGTTGGTTTCCTGTATATCTTGAAGTTGTGTTTAGTTTTTGTTTTGGTGATGGTGAGATCTAAATAATTTAATTGGTTATTGTTTTCTAATTCAGAGGTGAAAGTGAATGAAGGATGGATATTGTTTAAGCATTTATTGAAGTTGGCCAGTTGTCTCCTAGTACCGTTGAACATACAGATTATGTCATCAACATATCTGTAGTAATATATTATTTGTTTATGGAATTTGTTGTTGGTGTTCATTATATATTGTTTTTCTATTTCTTGAAGAAAGATTTCTGCTAGTATTCCTGATAAGGAGATCCCATTTCTAGGCCATTATTTTATAGATAGATATTATTGTTAAAGGAAAAATAGTTTTGTCGGAGGCGTAGTTGTAGTAAGTCTAATAATTCATTTATTGCTTCTTTATTAAGTTTCCTATTTTTTGATGTAAGGTTGTTTTTAAGAATGGTTATTGTTTCATTAATTGGTACAGTGGTATAAAGATTTGTTATGTCAAAGGAAGTCGTGTTATATCCGGGTTTAATTTGAATTTCACTAATTTTATTTACAAGCTCTATACTATTTATGGGGGCTATGATTGGGGTTAAGGTTTATTTCATGTTTGATTGTTCTTACAAGAAATTTCGCTATTTTATATGAAGGTGGTGAGCTTGTGAAATTTACAAGGGGTCTAATAGCGTAAATTTCACAAGCTTACACTTCATGACATAGTGCACCACTGGTGGTACACATGTGCTTTACTAAATGACGTTTAGCACCGGTGACTCATCGTGTCCTCTATTAAAGTGCATAGTGCGCCACCGGTGGTACACATGCTGATCCTTATCTTATAAGTCCTCAAACCAAATGGAGTTCCTCTTGGGTGCTCGGGACATAATTAAAGCATGTGAATGTATGATTAAATTCTCATTTATTCATAAATATATATATACACACACACACACACACACACACACACACACACACACACACACACACACACACACACACACAACTCTACTGGCTCAAGGCTATGTTAATACTAGACTAGGGAAGTAAGTATCTTAACCAAGGTCTGTCCTCGATTAATGTTCTGCACACACTCTCCTTACTTGAAGTCTGGATCAAGTGCCACTAACCTAAACATCCCCCCCTCCTTTTAATTTACAAAATCCTAATTGCAGCATCTCTAATTATAGTGCATTTATTGTGGAAAGAGCCATGTTATACTTTCATATTAGATATATTAATATACATCTAAATACAGTAGCCTCACAATAATCCAGCATATATTGAATATTATTACTGACAGATTAGTGGAAAATGAATGAATATATATATATTTTTTTGTATTATCAATTAAAAAACAAAGAATAAAATATTCATACCTTTATCTATACAGTACTTTTATTTTAATAAAATAACATTTTATCACGTGAAAAACAACTGATTGAATGGAAATACTATAACAAAACAATTATGTTATTTAAATAATTGTACTATACTGTACCTACTTTTAAATATTTTGTATAAATGTAAATTAAAGTTAGACTAGATCTTATCTTGAAACTGGTAATGAACTTAAATTAACTGTACATTATTAATTGTTGTTCTTTTGGAAATAATTGTAAATAATTGTTTTTTGTTTTATTGCAGTAAAAGAGCTTGTAATTGCTTTTTCTGGTAGTTTTTTAGGCATTAAATATCATTTGTGGAAACATTTTCTTCTGCTCATTTTAAATTTACGTTGATTACACTCAGGGCTTCATTATGTCTAGTTCGGTTTTCATGTCTTTCAACGTCATCACGTTCGTCTGTGTCTCGTTGTTACCATGTACCTCATTTATTATTTCGTTGTCAGTCATAACTTGAAAAGTTTCTTAATTTCTGGCAAGCCAAGAGTCAATGCCATCAAGAATGATTGAAATTTGAGAATTGCATAACTTATTGGCAACTACTTCTTTTAAATTGGTGTTCCTTTCACCAGTCTAGGATATCTCGTTTGTAGCTAAGTTGTTTTCAGAAGTCATCTCATATGACGGCCACAACTGCTTCCATGAAGAAATTATTGTGGATGTAGAAGTTTCTTTCCAAGCCTGTGCAAGTGCGAGTGATTTTAGAAAAGTAATAATATCTTCATTTTCATATGTCAACAAATTCCACATGAGTTTTTTTATAATGAATTTTTATAAATTGTATGACATGCTGATCCATGATTGATTGAAATGGAGTTTGGAGGTAGAAGATTGCTCTTGTTAAACCATTGTTTGATTTTACTGATCTTCATTTGGGTATCCGGGCGCATTATCTAAAATTAGGAGAGCCCTTTGTGGAAGGTTTTTTTGTCTTCAAGTAATTTTTAACAGATGGTACAAAATTTTCATGAAACCATTCTAAAAACACTTCTCTTGTTACCTAAACTCGTGAATGATTTTTATAAGTGACCTGTAGGTTAACATTTTTGAATACGTGAGGATTTTTTGATTTTCCGATAACTAATGAGTTTTGTTTGTGGCTGCCATTTACATTACAAGGCATAAATGTTATTATATCTTTCGCAAGTTTTCTTCCTCGTGCGCTTTTCTCAACACTATATTATATGAAAGTTTTTTGTGAAAACATCCTCCAAAATTAATCACTTTCGTCCTCATTATATACTTAATTTGCCTCTAAACTTAATTCATTTATCCTATCTTCAAATTTCTGTATGAATGGAGCAACTGCGTATTTATCGCATGACAGTTTTTCACCATAAATAGACAAAAATTGGATTCTGTAGAGTTTAAAAAATTTATGTAGCCATCCATCACTGGGTTTAAAGTCATCCTTCATTGTAATTTTTGATAAAAACTTTTTTTTCACACATTTTGCCAGAAATTGGTGTATGTCTGCGTCTTTCTTGTAAAAACCAAGTAAAAAGGGCTTCTTCAAGTTTTGGAAGCTCGCCAGATTTCATGTTTGTTGTTCATTAGATACACACTCATGATTTTTGATGCACAACACTAATTTTTCTTTATTTTTTAAAAATCTCTTAGATTGTTACTCGTCTTACACCGTAAAATTCTGCTCAGCTTGTCATCGACTCCTCTCTGTCTAGTTTTCTAATGATTTCTACCTTTGTGGTTAAAGGTAAAGTTTTATGTTTGCGCTTTTCAGTAGGTCTAGACATGTGCACTTCTATACGTTATGTTATAAAACATTAATGATAACAAACTGTAGATACACATACAATTGAACCCATATCTTCTGATATACAGTACTACCTCGTTTATCCGGACCTCATTCAACCGGATGTCCGGATTATCCGGATCGATCCGGAACAAAAAATAAAAAATTTAATCAAGGATAAAATAAAGCTTAAAGTTTCAAAATATTTTAATAATTACTGTATTTTGAATAATATTTTAAATAATATTTATAATGTTTTGAAACTTTAAGCTTTTGCTTTATTTGATCCTTGAATATTATGGAGTTTCAACAAGAAATATCTGCTATTACATTAATGTTGATAAAAACGTGATTTCCTCAACACTACAGTGTCGCCTCGAGGTATTAGGGCGGGTTGTTGATGCACTGGGAAGAGAAAGTGGAGGAGCAATGACCTCTGCGTCACCATCCCCCTACCCCAATGCGGCATGACAGTGACCTTGTCTATTGTCTATGCCGGCGGGTAGTCTATCACGTGCTAGCGACCGGAATACATCATTACCATATCGTGCTGTGCCGTGTTTAGTTTCTTTACATTTTTGATCGGATACGGTTAAAAGTGTCTAGCGACCGGGAAAACCGGGAAAAGTCAGGGAATTTGAATTTTCTGGAAAAGTCAGGGATTTTTTAAAAAAACCGGGAAAAAAATAAAGAATGCCTGATATTTTAGAAAGTGTAATACAATGACGATGCCTGTAACGGTCCTTAAAGAAAATGTACAACTGTGAAATAAATACAAACCAGGTGCATGTTTACAACGCATCATAAACCATCATGTCATTTTTACAACTTTATTGTTGTCGGGTTGCTAAGACTCAAGGGTGTAAATCAGTAAATGTGAACATTTTGTCACATCTTAAAGCGGTGCCGCCAGCTTTGGGAACCCCCGTTATTTTTTTGTGGCAGTTGGCACATTAAATCCCCAGTCAGGAGTATCGAGGACGTGAATTAGAATCGGCATAGTATTTAGAGGGGGGCGTTGTTACTGCTATTTATTTATATTCGTGTGAGCGTTTGTGCGTGGAAATGGCGACGAAACGAAAACGTAATGTGCTTACAATGGCCCAAAAGTTAGACGCATTGAATCGTATAGACAGGGCCGCATTGAAACGTCACACCAAATTAAAACAGAGGAAGATAAATGACTTTTTGTAAATAACAACTAAACCCTGTGTAAATTAAAAGCATGTGTAAATATTTCAGGTGTGTAAATAAAATGTTTTTCGTCATTTACAGTACATTGTGTAATTTCGTGTATTGTGTAAATTGAATGACTGTGTAAATATTGTGTTTTTTCATGACTTATAAATGGTAAGTTATCATTTTATATTTTGTTTTATTTATCTTTCTATAATTTTGGATTATCCGGATTTTTGATTAACCGGATCACTTCCGGTCCCAATTAGTCCGGATAAACGAGGTTGTACTGTACTGCACTATTACTGAAGCTGTATGAAATACGAGAGCCGCTGAATAAAAAAGAGTACAGTAATTCACAAAAATGTAGTCAATGTCTAAATTTAAAACAACGTTAATGCCAATGTGAGTATTATATTGCATCACCTATTCGGCACCTGATTCTCATATTACACATGAACACTAAGTGACTAAGTAATTACTGGAGGTGCCGGATTAAAAACCCCTGGATTATCACAAGGCTACTGTAGTATTATGTTAATTATTGTGTACTAGTATTTTGTGTGTATATTTATATATAAAGTTCAGGGTAGCTGTCATAGTAATTTTTGTTGGTATTAAATTTGCAAGTAAGTATATATGTTATCAATTTCAGACATCATTCTTGTTGGTTAAGAGTTCAATAAGTTGTATTTTGTGTCTTCAATAAATTTTTCATAGGATATCCAATTCATATAAAACTTTTAAAATGTTTAATCAAATTGGATCCCTCACATATGCTGGATCAAGACAGCTGTGATGGACAAACATCATTCCATAATTATTGATTTAAATGTGTTCCAAAAGGCACAACAGTTAAGAATCATTGATAATATAATATCATTGTAGCATTATTACACAATATTTTCCTTAATACATAATTGAAAAGCAGAGAAAACTATTATATATTTAAAAAGGTGAATATTTTTCTTTAAAGAAATATCTAGTAGAATCAATGAAGAAAATTATTTCTAAAAGGAAATTAAGTTGTTTATGTAGGAATAAATGGACTTTACTCCATGGCTCCACAGTAGTTGTAGGGCCTTCATCTCTTAACCCTCCAGGCGGTAATGTTAAATTTCTTCGTTTGTTTAAAAATTAATTAAATATATTATTTGTATACAAAACCTAACTTATAAGATATCATTTTTCTCAGAAAGATGCATAGAATCCATCTATGTAATAAAATTTTTTTTTTTTGAAACGGTTTTGGAGTAAGTATGTTACATGTCAAAAACGAAGTTACCAATTTTCAGGAAAAACCTGTATATTCCAAAATAAATAGCTTACTACCTTTTTCTAAGATATACAAAAGTTTTGTGTAATATTTTTGAATATATTTAGAGGGAAAAAAATTTGTTATATTATCAAAAAAACAAAAAATAGTTTACGAAAAAAGGTAAAATGATCATTTTTTTTTTCAAAAAATCACTAAAAATAGTAATATATATCTTATACAAAAGTTCTATATCTCATTATGTTCAGAAAGGTGCATAGAATGTAGGTGTGTAGTGAAAAAAAATGTTAGATGTATCACATTTGGTGTTTTTTGGTCAAATACCAAAAAATCAAAGAGTAATGGAGCAGACATTTCACAGAAATGGTAATGAATAACATACTAATAGATTTTTAGGATTTTTTTCAACCATTTCTTGAGATTTGTCATATATTTGTGAATATATTTAGGGGAAAAAATAATAATATGTTACATTTTCTAAATAAAAATACCGATTTTCTTTAAAAAGGTAACTTTTACAAGTGAGGTTAGGTTTGTAACCTCCACAATTTAGCTTCACTAGTACCAATTTGAAGATAGGTCAAAGACAAAACTTTTAGATTTAACTAAGAAAATATATACTTTACAAAGAATAACATACATATTCACTTTTATAATAATATAAAACACTATATATAAGACAATTTGCATATAGCCTAAACTTACCTTTTTGGCTTAGGTTATCGCAAATAAGAACGTTCAAAAACTAAACTATCACGCAAAAACATAAGCTTTAGATATAAAAACACATATATTGTAACTTTTATAGACAATTTATATACAATTTGTATACACAAACCTTCAAAATAACAAATATATAACCCCAAAACAATTTGCGCTACTTCATTTGCTACAGTTTTTTACGTTGTACATTTGCCTATGTTCCGAGATGAAAACAAAGACCTGTAAGACTTCTAAGAATATATCAAGAGGTACCAACTTATAGAATGGAATTTCCCCTACAACTTAGTTTAAAGAAAAATAATTTTAAAACCAAAGAGAAACGAATACGTGTATTCCTAAAACTGCCAACTGTATTTCGTGTCGTCAGGTTTGTTCTCTGCTCAACTAGGAATATCTCTGGATCTGTTAGACGCAGAATAATTTGGAATCTATGGTTAGAAAGAGAAACATGTGATCTATAGAACAGTGTTTTAGTTGACTTGAATGACAGAAAAATAGAGTTGTAATTATATCGGGAAAAATGGCGTCGCGCTAACGAAAAGGCGCAGCGTTCAAATCTACGATTTTACGCATCAAAAATATGCGAACTTCACCAATTTTTGGAATATTATTTATAACGTTTTGTGGTATTTTTTTTGCATGATTATGCATCTACGGAACATTAGCTTTCCAACAGTATTTTATTTATTGCGATCGGACAATTTTAAGTGGGCGTAACGTTGAATGGCAAAATACGTGTTTTATAGACATGTGACTAGTTATGGACCGAGCGCTGGGTCGATTCTGGGCCTGGTATCACTTCTCGGGTTAATAACAACTTTCCATCTTATGTCTTTGGCCTACATTTTCTAACATCCGAAATCTTAATTTTCATAGGTTCTTTTTAATGTTACCCAGCATCATTATCTTGGCCTACCTTATTGATATTTTCTTCTAGGTTTCTACTTAATATATTTTTATGAGCTCTGCACTCTTCATTATTTACACATTTCCTTGCTTTTATAATAATTCATCCTGTTTTTTATTTGCCCTGTGTCAATAAAAATTGTTTATTTACACAATAAAATTATTTTTATTTGTGGATATCCCATTCAAATTTGTAATATTTACTGTTACTTTATAATTTTACGCCATGATGAATAGAAAAAACATATATTTTTGTTTGACTAAAGTCACTTTTTCTTAAGATGAATCACTTTCATGAAAGTCACTTTAAAAATAAATTTCTGTGTAATTTTAAACATAGATATTAGATTGGAAAAAAAAAATCACCTTTCCATTTCATCCGTTTTACATTAATCCGTCCTTACATAATAGGGCAAAGATAAAATAATAATTGAGATATTGCAGACTAAATTATATATATATATATATATATATATATATATATATATATATATATATATATATATATATATATATATTGTATAAATAAATACAAAATGCAGATAAAAAGATGTGAATTTTCGTTACTAAATACATTATAAATAGGTCTACTCTATGAAAAAGTGAAAGAAATTTATGATTGTTAAATTGACTTTTTCTGTATGTTGATTTGTTTTATTATCTTTTATATATCCATTATTAATATGAACAAGGAAAAAGAAAAAAGAAAAAACCCAAGCCTCAAAATAACACAACTACACAAAACTGTATAATGCCTTATACAGTTATTTATATTACCTTATGTACATTTCGATAGCTCTGCTATCATCTTCAGAGGTACACTACTACTACTAAGTATTACTCTGAAGTTGTGTACCTCTGAAGATTGTTATTTGTGGTGGGGGGGGGGGGGTCCTTGTTCATATACAATCACCACAGTGCTCTAATAATTTATTTATCCATTATTAAAGTTATTATTTATATATTTTGATTATCTGTATGTTTGTAGTTTGTACATAATTATGTTTCCTTAATTATTTACAAAAATAAAAGGGAGAGAAAACATTAACTATTAAATTGATTAGCTCTCACCCAAATCAAAGTTGTAGTGTTGAAAGTTGTATTGTATTGTGTTGTGTGTTACGTAAGATTATTTATCTAACATTTCCATTCTTTCATCATTTTATTTTATATTTGTTTATATAGTAGTGTGTGTCATGTAATGATAAAATGGTTTTGTAGGCCTAAAATTGTAATATGCTACTTAAGTTTTATGACTATATTCATGTTTAAATGGATAAACATTATACAAGGATGCAGTATGTATAATTTAATTTTTTGCTATCAGGAATTAACTTTCTAATATGTAATTTGCTCATTATAGCTTTACAGCATCGAGAGAGAAAAAGTAAGGGCGGATCATTAGTCTTTCCTTTCAATGTATAATATATACTAGTCCAATATACAGTTCTAGTATAGTTGAAAACAAATATTTTTATATCAGAAGGTTTTTCATTATTTAAAATATCACATTGCGTTATAACAGTATAGTTATGATTTAATACCATTGTCTAATTTCTAATCTCTTTATTTGGGATTGCATCAGTTGAAGCTGTTTTAATTACATTTGCCTACTCGATGAAAATTATAAAATTATCATTTGTGTCTGTTAATCTCATAGGATATGAAAATATTTGGATTTTTGGGATTTTGCTTGTTTTATAAATTCAGAATAACTTCTAAAAGATTTGTAAATCATTATTTTTTGTTAATACAATATCTCTATCCTTACAATATCGATGTACACATATTGTTATATATATATATACACACACACACACACACATATATATATATATATATATATATATATATATATATATACACACACACACATAAGCATGTATCCACTTAACGCATAAATAAAATTATGTTTATAAGAATATAACCATGCTAACATTTTAAATCGATTTTAGGGCTATAATTATTTCTGGAGGACCAAACTCAGTCTATGCAGAAGATGCACCAAGATATGATGCAGATATTTTCAGGATAGGCATTCCTGTTTTAGGTAAGTAGTATCGTGTTCAGTACATTAAACCCCATTAATATAATTGGGAGTAGTTACTCCAGTGGTGGTGTAATCTATCACCATTAGAAAATATGCTGACAATAATATCTGATTATATAATTTTTAATCATATAAATTTGAACAGTTTAGAAAAGAACAAACATTAAGTTATTTACTTTTAATTTTTATGATAAAATAATGTGATCTAGATTTGGAATTAACTATTCTGTTGAGTACATGACATTGATGGCATACTGGCAACAACATTATAATAATATAAATATTACAAATACAATGGTAGACTAATCAGAGTAAGATGGTGTAATTTTTGTAAACATACAACAGGGGCATATTGTGTAATGCTTGTAGATAGGATCGAGTATAATAAACTCTACAGTTTGTATTAAATCACATGTTTAAATAAAGTAAGATTGTTACGGTTCCCAAAAGAAACATTTTAAGTGAAAGAAACATCTGTTAAATAAAAAAGTATTAGTTCAACACTAGTTGTGCTAGTACTATGTTGCTACTATAAGTTATGTATATGAAATCAGCTGTTCTTATTAATTACTAGTACTAACAACAAAGTAGCTGAAAGTAATGCAATGGAAACTCAACAGTCACAAACATTTCACATCCTACAGAATAAATTTCCTAATAAAGGAATAAACATAAATAATAATGAAAAATGCAGTATTCATATACATTTTCATCCATAAGTAAATTGTCAATAAATAAAAGAAGTTTAAAAGGTAGAAATCATAACCATAAATGTTTGGTTAAAAAGTTATGTTTTTTGGGTCAGTATTCATATAAATTTTCATTCATAAGTTGTAATAATTTATTTCATCACATTTCAATTAAAACTGAAGGCCTAAATTTATTTATTTATTTAATTTTATACTGGGAAGAATTTACTTTAAAATGTCAGGCTCCAGCTTATTTATTTTACTCTTTTCTTGGGTCGTGAATTTCGGTAAAATGTACTCATATATGATAAATGATCATGAAAAACTTCTGAAATACATAGGCTACATTTATTTACAAAATACTATATATATATGTATATATATATATATATATATATATATATATATATATATTAAACATAGATATTTTGGTTAAGCGGTTTTTTTAATTCCTCCTGAAATATATATATATATATTTTATAATAAACAAATTATAGAACAAGATTCCTGTAAATGACAAACATATTTTATACTAAAAGTATACATAAAGTTCAAATTTCAAAAATTTAAGTTCATAAAGTTCTTTTTCTTATTTAATTCACTAATAGAAAATGCCTCTCACTACTTATGTTGTTCCATCAAAAAGTTCATTTTTACTCAAACTCTTTGGAACAATAATTTTCTTATTTAAGTTATTATGTCTTTTTTCCCTTCGATTAAGTATTATCAGTTTAAAAAAATAATTATCTATTTTGATATTTTGTAGGCTATTCCTTAAATACATTTTTTTTATCAATTTAATTTTTCTCTATTTTTAATTCATTATTCATTACAAATTTTTATTTATCCTTAATACTAAATTTATTAACTATTACTTTTTACAGAAACCTCTACTTTTGCAATAAAATATATATGCCAATTTTTTCTTTGAATTCATACTTACACCTACTCTGTGAATAGTCTTTGTAACACAAAATGTCTTTCCTTTTTTCCTAACAAATTTCCAATTATATGCCGGTGGTTTCCTATACAAATACTCTACTGATAATTTAGTTGCCATGTTGTCTCCTTTCTTTACTAGCCCTAATGCATTAAAAAATCCTCTCCTACCTTTATGTAAATTACTTTTCTTTTTATTAACTATTTTAACTTTATACCCTACTTCTTTTTTAGAACTTTTTATGACATTGGCTAAACTTTCCCTTAATCATTTCCTTATTCAAGTTGTTTCTTACTTTTTCTTTCTCACTACCCAACTTTGGAAAGGTAACCTCATTGTTACTTTCACCTCCACTACCTAACCTACATCCTTTTGAACTTTAAATTCTACAATTTTTCCTTATTTCAATTACTTCCTCAATACCTAACCTATTACTCCTATAATCATTCACTTCGACTAACCCATTCCCTACAAAATTACTTATTTCTTTTTCTTCCGCATTTTTGTTAATCTCACAACTTTTAAATACTTCATTCAACATTATTCATACCTTAATTATTTGCTTTCCAATTCTTTCAGATATAGGCATTATATTTCCTTCAAATTTATCTAACGTCTCCTAACAACCTATTTTCCGACTCTACCTGATATTTATAAACATTTCAACACTGTTCTAATTTCAAATTATTGTTTAATTTCTTCATTTATTTTTTAATTTCTCTGTTCAAATTTTTTATCAATATTTTCTATTAAATCTTTATTTTTTTCAAAATTTTCATATAATAATTCTAATTTATTTGGTTTTCTCTCCTCAATCAGTTTTAAGTTATCTTGTTTTCTCTTTCTCACTCAATTTTAAATTATCTTGTTTTCTCTCTTCACTCAATTTTAAATTGTTTTGTTCCATTTTTTCCATTATTTTCCTATCATTCGTTTTAGATTCCCATCCCTTTCACCTATCCCTCTTTCAACTACATTATCTCTAAAACCTCTAAAACTCTGATCTACACTACTATTACTAGAACTAGGTCTATCTTCAATATTTACTAAATCTTCCATCCCTATTTCTATTGATTCTAATCTATGCCCTACATTTATTTCTAAATTTAGGTTGGTTTGTACCTTTTTATTATTTTATATTTTTTAAATGTCTGAAATTACACAGTTATTCCTAATATATATATATATATATATATATATATATATATATATATATATATATATAGGGGGTAGACCCAAGTAGACCCATGGAGGCTGCTTTATTCCATACAGTATATTTTTTGTTTATCTTAAATTGTTTATCTTTGTTTATGTTTAGGATTTAGAAGTAATATTGTTTTGGTTTTTCTTTCCTGTTGTACATTTTAATTTAAAGTAATGTATTATTATGTCATATGTCAATTTATTTGTTTTGTTTTAGTTTGTGTTAAGGAAAGTTTATTTTTTATCTTATCTTAATGTCTTTTTCTGAATCTAAATCATGTTTTGTCACATAATTTAATTTTATTATTATTATTATTTATAGTGTGATGAAAACTGTAGTTATAGTTATGTTTATAGTTTATTTTGTGTGTTCATAATTCGTACCTAAAATGTTATTCTGGTCCTTGATCAATTTTCCACGATGAGAATTTTCTGAATTGAGTTAAGTTTAGTGATGAACTTATGAGGCCACGTTTCATACTTATTCAGGATAAGTACATTGTCCCCAATGTTCGAATTTGGACAAAAGAAGGCTTCTTTGAACAAGAGCATGACAACAACCCAAATTTCCGAAAATGTTTGGTGCGCTTTTACTAGAGATAACATTTTGGGTTCTTTTCTTTGCTGAAAGTACTGTAAGTGGAATTGTTGTCTAGCTTGGCATGTTGGAGTCATATGCTATTCCCCAAACCAATGACGAAAACTTTGATTACATTATACCAATGTTGTTTGTGATTTCTTCGATGAGAAATTTCCTCAACGTTATATTAGAAGGGGTGGATGGAAGGTTTGGTTCATACCACGATACAACTATAGTCTTTTATTTATTGAGTATATTTAACATAATGTCTACAGTCAATGGATTTGAAACAGGACATTTGAGACAACTAATTCAAGAAGCATCAATAACTCCAGATGTTCTAAATTGAGTATAGAACGAACTGACACTTAAACATTTGCAGATCTACACATGGGGTCCTTATAGAACTCGAAACATATAAACAAGAAGAAAACTTTTTGACCTGTAGTTCCAATTTATTTGTTTTTTTTTAAAAAATACTGTACATACTTTTATAAATATACCATTCAAAACTCCTCCATGAGTTTATGGACACAATATATGTACAATGAATCGGCAATCTAGCTTTTCTGTATTACGAAACTAGAGTTTTTAGCAAACTGAATAACGAATAAATTACTTTTTATACAAGAAATGTTCTAGTTATTTCTCATTAATGATGTAGAAACTTAGCAATTTTAAAAATATAATAAATATAAATGTTGTTGATTGTTTTTTTTTAGGTATTTGTTATGGTATGCAAATGATGAATAAGGAGTTTGGAGGTCAAGTCATTAGAAAAGATGGACGTGAAGATGGTCAGTTCAAAATAGAGGTGGATCCTAAGTGCATTTTGTTTAAGTAAGAATAATGTTTGTTTTGATATTTTTTTATACAATGTAATAAATTACTGCCCTGTCTCTTCTCTTACATACATACAATTAAAAGATTTTCATATATTTTATACCTATATAATTTTATTACCTGGGATATAGTTCACAATTTGTGTTAATTCAGATGTCGGAATTATAATATCTTCAGTAAATCCAATAAAATTGTCACCTTTGTTTGTATCAGGAAATGTATTCTAAGAGTAGATTTTTCATTTTATTCAAGGCTGAAGACATATTATGAATATTATAAATTATTGTAGTTATTTCAAATACGTGAAATCATTTCTATCTACAGTGTATTTTTGCAGTATTCTTGTACAAAAGTTTTATTTCATACTCATAAATATGTTTTATCTGTTGAATGGCTAGGTGTGGTTATATTAAGGGAAATTTATACAAATAATATCATCATATTAAATTCAGCATTGTTATTTGATTCATTATTTAATAATAATAATAGCACTGCTTTTTTCAGCAATCCTTTGGATTTAAAAAAAAGCCCATAATTAAGGAAGTATTTTTTTTATCATACTATTCATAAAAAACTGACTCATCCATTTTTTTTGTAACTAAAATAGTGCACAATAAAATTGAAAGCTACAGTTCCATTAACCTTGTGACTGCCATGGTGACGATCTATCGTCACCATTTTTTCGTGTGAGAAGTGCCACGATGACGATCTATCGTCACCATTTTTTTGTGCTAGAAGTGCCACGGTGACGATCAATCGCCACTGCGTATTTCGTAGTTTAATTTATTAATTTGTAATCTGCTCTATAGTATTTCGGTGTTTTAAAATACTCTGTGGTATATCCAGTGATATTCAGTGGTGGAAAAAAAATTTGTTTTGGCTAACTAAACAGATGACAACTATCACAGATACACAAAATTAGCTGTTGTCATTTTCACTTGCAGGTTAGAAGTGTACTGATATTGTCCTTGTGTGTTGTTATTATTATTATCTCGCTACAGTCATCAGTTTTTTTGCAGTTTGTCGTTCGTTTTATTTTATTATTTGTTTGTTGAAGGTTATTATTTTAGTTATTACAAGTTTAAAGTAGTATTTTGAAATAATATATTGCTTTGAAATGGCGGAAGAAAACCTAAGAAGTAGCGAAGTAGAATGATTACTTTTTGGTTATTCAGACGATGACTCTTTAGCCTCTGAAGATGATTTGGAACATTTATTTGGGGATGACAGTTGATCTAGACCCGTTATATCAACCAGAAAGTGATAGTGACAATCAGTTTAGTGATTGTGATATTGATTTAAACTTAGATCAACCTAGTACATCAGGTAAACAAAATAGGCCTAGGTTAGGTTAGGTTAGTTCTGAGATAAAATTTTTTTGTTTGAGTTTGGTTTTCAACCAAATAATTTAAAAATTTGGTCACTTATAGAAAACAGTATATAGATAGAAAATATCACACTTCCCACAGGTAAAATATTTTTGGTTTGTGAGGTAAAAAAAAAGATAATTTTTTTTTCTATATTACCTAAAGTTTGGTTTTTAATAAATAATTTATTTTTTATATATAGAATCCAACTTGTTTACAAATATAATTGTAGCCTAGGTAACACTGAACATTTTGACATTAAATTTGTTATGATATCTTGTATACAATTTAATCTGTGTCGTTTATTAACAAAGTTTTCCAAAAAACCATTTATACCTCCTCGTGTTTTGATTTTTAACACACAAATGATGGCAAATGTCCGAAAAATGCATAATAGTAAAATTGAACTTCCATCATTAACAAATAATTTCAAACAGAGAACATTTATACCTGTGGCATTTTTGGGTGAGTCTGTGCATTTTAGATGTATTACCGAATTTTCCAGTTAGGAAAATTTTCTTGTGGTACTCAAAGGGTTAACACGTTAGCTGCCAAGGCCTAATACGATACTCTTGCCGTGAGTGCCACGATTACCAAATTATTTTTCCATTATTATTTTTGCATCTACCTATGTTAAATAATATAAGGCAATAGTATTTACTAATTTTATTTACATTTATGCATATATAGTTCCGAGACCGATCGGACCGAAATGCAATTTTTCGGCTTTAATTTTAATCGTAGTATAACGTTTAGGTCCGATCGGACCGAGGTAATTTTCGTTTAAAAAAAAAAAAATCTAATCTGGCTATTTTATTTCTTTATGTTGGCAAGCTCACTATTTTATTTGTCTAATATTTATTTTCTAAATACATATATTCATTTTACAACTGTATTCTTTGTGAATTATTCATTACTAAATCAAAATGTTTTTGTAAAATTTTTAATCGGTCCGATCGTGCCGACAAGAAAGTGAAAATATCGACTGATTTTAATATGATATTGAGTAACCATGGTAACGGTTATTAAAGCATACAATATACTATGTCTAACACACGTCTTTACCCAATCCAGAGAATACCAAAATATGCCGATAGGTTGCTGCACTATCGAACTATGAGCCACAAAACAAAACATTACGTCAGTGACTTTATCGGTCCGATCGTGCCGTAACGCTGCATGTACAGTCACCTTAGTTT
This sequence comes from Aphrophora alni, assembly GCA_963513935.1. Taxonomy (NCBI): domain Eukaryota; kingdom Metazoa; phylum Arthropoda; class Insecta; order Hemiptera; family Aphrophoridae; genus Aphrophora; species Aphrophora alni. Next base: position 79,453,854 of record OY740767.1, on the reverse strand, counting down.
TGGTCCGATCGGACCGATATGGCAGCTAACGTGTTAAAAGATCTCAGAAGTCTTTTAATCTCAGCCAGTATTAGTTTGAGTAGTTCTTTTCTGTAGTTCTTTGTAAAATTGTACGTCATCTGTACTTACAAATTTGTGAGTCAACACCACACACACACCTGCCCGCCCCCCTACCCACCCCCACACCAAATCATCATTGATTAAAGGCACTCATTCTCATCATCAAGCACATTCTCATGGCCGTTGTTGTACTGTTACCCATTTTCTTACAAGGCCTTTTCACCATACAGATCATATCTTGGAATTAATGACATTTTGTTACATTCGGAACAGTGTATTTCACGGTCTGTATTACCTTTAATATTAAACATTGTAAAAGCACAGACAAATACAGAATTGCCTGCAGCTATTCTTTATTTTTTCTGAGGGATGTGTGGAACAGGGAAGGTCATGGTGCAAGGACAGTAGTGCAAATGGTATTTACTTTCTGATTACACCTTGTATGTTGGTAATTTACTAGAAAAACCGGTGTTGAAAATAATTTATAGCAATGAGCTATGAAGGGATGAGACAATTCAAAAGCTTACTGATTACGATTACTTTTAATAATCGACGATTACTGAATACGATTATTAATGATTAGTGTTCATTATGTATCCTTAAATAATTACTGTGTGTGTAGAATGACGAATAAAGTATGGATAATTAATAAATGTTACCGTTTATTAAAGTTTCAAATTAACTCAATTGTATCCAGTTAAACTATCCTTATTAAACATTACGATTTGGCTTAATAGATGCCTTCAAACTAAGCATTAAATCATTACATTGTATTTGTAGAATGAGGAATAAAGTAAAAGTTAGAAATGTATTAATTTATGCTAAAATGTCAAATTAAATTAATTATTTTCACTTAAAATATCTTTAAAACATTAATAGGGTGTCTACCAACTGGGAAAATCCGAGAAATCGAGTAAAATACGGGAGAGAGAGAGAGAGAGAGAGAGAGAGAGAGAGAGAGAGAGAGAGAGAGAGAGAGAGAGAGAGAGAGAGAGAGAGAGAGAGAGAGAGAGAGAGAGAGAGAGAGAGAGAGAGAGAGAGAGAGAGAGAGAGAGAGCAAGCAGACAAGGTTTAAAACAGAGTGTCTGCTTAAGATCTAGCTTAATTATTCTACCAACATCGATAATATACTAAACTAAGTGGAAATAATATGGTAGTGGGGAAACTAATTGACCTCAAGGTACATGTTTCCTGTATTTCCCATATTATACATCTTATTGGCACTAAAACTTGGTACATATAATTTAGTATAAAGAAAGTAAAATTATGAAATAATAAATTTTTAATGTTGAATATCCCGCATTATCATTCAGATTTTGCGGTTGAGATTGGAAACCTATTTGAACAATGCTTATTTTTACCGTATTGAACCTTCTCTGTACGATAATTTTCCCAATCAACCATTCAAAAATATATAATTTATATTCTGTCAATTACGGATATCTCTCCTTTCATAGGTCTCTATTGTTTATTTAACTTGTAAAAGAAGGAAATTATTAATATGATAAGGTAGAAGTTAATCTAAAACTCAGGTAGTTCTGTCTCTGATCTTCTCACAATTTTCGGAGGTTTTTATTTTAACAGCTAGATTTTTATAATGTACAAGACATTAAAGCAAAATAGAGATGAGACGTTGGTTTCCAGTTTAACAATCCTCTATCATTTTCGATTTCCAATAAAAGAAAAATATACCAATTATTCTGATAAAACAATTTTCTCAGTTATTTTTGTAGTA